>WMHX01000173.1:0-163391 GCA_013420875.1 Thelonectria rubi | reverse complement strand
TGGGTGGGGGGGGGGGGGGGGGGGGGGGGGGGGGGGGGGGAATCGAAGAAGCTACTTTTGACCGATGAATGCAGTCGACGAGCCGTGAGGTGCAGTTGCGCAGCAGCAGATCGGGATGGCGGACTGACCGAAGACGCCACATGGCTGAATGCCAAAACATGACACGGAATGGAATGTTTCCTCTTCTCGGCCTTGTTGATTGGAATCAGGTATCAAAGAGGCCGTCGCCCGCGGTGAACAGAAGCCGGGCCAATCGCAAATGGAGGGGCCGGACCGGCTGCTGGGAAACTCGAGCATCTGGAGCTTGCCCAGCCGGCGGCCCCTCACCCTTTCGGAGGACTGGAGCTTCCATGCTTGTGCGAAGTAACACGGCATCGAGAAGGAGAGCGGGGCAGGGTGATGAGTTGGGGATGGCGTCATGATGGGCTATTTTCCCGTCTGCAACTCTGCGAGGGACGTGGGGATGGGACGTCAAGTTGCCAAGTTGGTGCTGTTGCGGTGCCATCATGTGTCAGGGTCATGACAACTGGCAATGTGATTTGAAGAGGTTGATGATGAGGAGCACGACGCGGGAGCAACAAGTTATTAGTCGGCTCGCACGAGGTGCGGCATAGGTAGCTTTGCCCTGTTGGCCCTGCTGGCCCGGGGTACCGCAATCGACAGCAACAAAGTTTTCTCACTTCTGCAGAACTGCTGCGGTGATCATCCTCTGGCTTGAGCCTCTGGGCCCCAGTGTTTTTGTTTCGAACTGGGAAATCTGTGAGAGTCATGAGCGCCGGGACTCCGGAGTCTCTACGGGCCTCGTTGACCGGGCCGTCCGCCGGGTAGCTATCTCTCCCATTGCCATTTCCGACTATTGCCAGATATTATCGTGTGGTAATAGGTTTTTGACAAAAGATGCCCATCTCGTTATCGGTCGGTACTGTACATGCTGAGCAGAGAGACTGATTGATAGAGCACACAGTCTGTACGCCCCCCTTTCGGAAATGCATAAGCTTGCTTTGTTGGGTCATGCGACATGCAAGCAGAAAGCTGCAGCTCCGGCGCCGTCCTGGTTCCCCTGTGACCAAGGTGACGAGTGACCAGTAAGATGCCACCGAGTAAGCGTCATTGCCTGGAACCCTCAGTGGATGGACGGCAGCGACACCGCCTGGGAGTCTGTTCCTAGCTCGAGGCACCGCTGCAGCTCGAGTTTCGATCGGTGGGGAAGAAGAAAAAGGTCGGGGGTTCCACCCGCTGACCGGCGAGGGCGAGCAGGTTGCAGGGGAGCAGACAGGTACCTGGGAGCGAGGTGAGAGATGCGATGCAGCGTGCAATCGGGGTATCCTGTACATGACGATGTCATATCCGGATATTTTTGGGTGCTCGTCCAGGTTTGTTCTTTCTTGCTCAATCGATCCCGTTGGTCCGTCGGCTGGAGGCCAATTCGATGAAGCCTCCGGCTCTCAAGCACGCAGATTCACCCCGTCAAAGGCATTGACAGGGCCACACTCCCCTTGTTTCCGTTCCGTCTCGGCCTCGCCAGTCACGTCCTCAAAACAGAAAACGTTGGAGCTGACCGAACCTGGACCTGGACCTGGGCCGCAGGAGGAGAAGGAGGGGGATGACCGAGACGACGTCCACATGTGGCCGTTTCCGTCAGGGACTTGGCGGGTGGGTATTCTGGATGGTGGCATCATGCGGGGTGGCGGCGCACTGTGTGCGAGCCGCTGGGGAAAGCTGCCCTTTGTACAAGTCCCGGGGAGCTGTGCGTCCCAGGGCAGGCCGCTGGACGACGAGGAGAGCGCGCGGAAAGCAGTCAATTCGTATCGTCGAGCGTCGCAGAACGGGCTGGGCCGGGAAAAGGTGCGGCATGTCCCACGGAGGGAACGGTCCTGACCACGGCTGTTGGGAAGGTGAAGAATCATCATGACTGGCAAAGTGCGTGTTGGGACAGTTGGTTTGTCGGCCACGGTGCGTGATCGCCCGCTTCTCGCACCGTCCCGTTGGCGCCATCGATCCCTGTTTTTTTTTTTTCCCAGAGGGAACGAACGAACCAAAGGGGAGACAATGAGGAGCGTAATACCCAAGTATTCACACTCCTAGTGCAAGTGGCTCTGGACCGTCTGTCACCTGGACGCCGCCCGAGGTGGATGAGCAGGTTGTACGGGGTACGAAAGTACATTCACAAGTAACCATGAGGGTATATAAAGTCCACGGGCGCACATGTACATGGGCGGGCTGGTTTACGGAAACTCGCTTGCTTGTTGAAGACGACTCCATCAATTCCTCTTTGCATCTGCTTGGTGACGGAAACACTCCCAAGCCGGCCACCATCCATTTCGGCCACGCCCTCAGCACCCTCCCAGGGCTTCCCAATACCAAACCACGGCGACCCCATTGGTGAGTTTCTGTTCCCCTGAGCATGGCCCTTTCCGTGAGCGTTGCGGGTGGGCGGGCAACGGGCGCAGCGCGAGCGCCATGACATGCCTCTGTCGCTGATAACGGCCATGGACCGTATCAAATGATAAGCGGTGTATGGCAAACTTCTCCGCTGACGCTTTCGTCGCGGCGCTGATGTTGCCAAGTTGCCAGTGGCTCCCGAAAGCTGAAGCTTCTTGGCCAGCCGCTGGTTTCGCAGTCCCGCCCCTCCTCTACCCCCCCTCCCCCCCCCCTTTGCCAACGTCCCGTCTACTTCTGCCCTGGAAGCAATTCTGCCTATCTCTGCATGTTGAGCTTGCCATTATCTTTGTCCAATTCTGTCTGCAACGCCGTCAGAGTTATCGAATCCCCATGCTGACCGCTGTCTTGGCCACTCCAGGAGTCCTAGCTGTTTAAGGCGTCGCAACCCCATAGCATCGCCACATCGCTCTTACCGCTTCCCCCCCCCGGGCCCAATTGGTCGACACTTCCTCCTCTCGCTCTCGCTGAGCACTCCTACACACGACAATGAGCGCCGCAACCATGCAACAAACTCCCGCCATCCCTCCTCGCCCCTCGCGAAACCAGGACAAGGGCGATTCGAGCTCGTCGAGCTCCTCGCTGCCCAAGGTTCCGCCGCGTCCCGCGTCTAAGCGCCTCGTCGACCGCTCGATATCTCCCAACCCCGATCGCTTCGCCCCCTCGCCTCTCAACGCCGGCATCCCCTTGAAGAGCCCCAAGTCTATCAGATTTAGCGACCACAATGACTCCGGCGAGTCAATCGACCGCCCCGGCAGCGTCTCCCTGCCCTCCCTGGGCGAGGAGGGTCGTGAATACAGTGTCGTGGCCGAGGAGATTGAGGGAGAGAAGAAGCCCGAGCAGACGAGCACCGTTGCCCACGACCTCAAGCTCCATGCCCCGAAGCCGTCGCTGCCCGCCCAGAGCGCCACCCAGCGCGTTCAGGCCGTCACCCGCACCGACTCGGAGAAGGCTGCCTCGTACGGCATTGGCCGTCCCACGTCGAGCCACAGCATGAGGAAGAAGGCCAGCACGAGCTTGTCGGCCACCGAGAGCCAGCCCGACGAGGAAGACGACGAACACGGCATCCCCGAGATCGGACAGCGCGTCCCCATGAACCCCCACCTGGGCGATGTTCAGGCCCCGTCTCCCGCCCCTGGGTCTGAGGAGTTCAAGCACCACCATCGCCGGCACAGCTCTCGCGGTGGCCCCCCCGGCAGCTATGGCCTTCACGGCCACGGAGTTGGACCTCAGGACAAACTTGAGAAGCAATATTACGAGAAGAACCCTCACATTTTCGACCGTGAGAACAAGACTCCCCTACATGATCGCCAGAACGATTATGCCATGAGCAGCAACGACCTCAACAAGCTTGTGCGCGACACCCCAAGCCGCGCCGCTGGTAAGCCGCATTTTCCCCTTGCGTAGAAATCATCTGACAAGCTGTGTCCAGGTGGCAACCCCGAGTATCATGCTACCCCCACCGAGGAGGTCGGCTTCCAGGCAAGCGAAGAGTATGCTTCCCGCATCTCGTCGCCCCGTCCCACCTCGGCCGAGAAGGTGAGGGGGCTGTCCTTCAAGTCTGAGATTATTGGTCCAGATGGCGAGAGGACTGTTCATGTCGACGAACCCGAGCATCCCCAATATCGTTCGCCCGGAGACCTCGAGACTGCCGTCGATGACGACGAGAATGAATACGCTGCGCCCATCCTTGCTGCCGATGAGGTGAGCAAGGACGACAAACGCTACTTTCAGCAACCCGCTGTCCACCCTCCTCTTGAACGCCGCGGAAGCGGCAATGAGATGGAGGAATCCACAAGTCAGCCCTCCAGCCGCCCTACGAGTATCTACCGGGAGAACAACTCCCAGGAGTTCTCGCCCACCCCCTTGGAAGATGTCAAGGAATACGAGCCTCTCTTCTCTGATGATGAAGCCAAGAAAGAGGAGCAGAAGCGCGCCGAAGGCAAGGCTCGTCATTACTTCCCCAGCAAGGACGTCTGGGAAGATGCTCCCAACAGCGTGCACTACACCGCCGAGGTGTCAACGCCCGATGTGAATGAGAAGCCTCGGACGCTGTCGGGAGGCTTCGAGGACCGCCCCAAGACCCCAGCCCACCTGTTTGCTCAAAGACAGGAAGAGCTTGCGGAACAAGAGGTGCAGGGTCCCGCAGACGTCAAGGCCAGTCGGAACCAAGAGAAGCAGATTTGGGCGCCCCAATCCGAACCCGAATCATTCCTCACCAAGAAGAAGCCTACAGCTAGTCAACGATTCCCTAGCCGAGATATCTGGGAAGATGTCCCTGAGAGTCAACTCTACGAGACGACCGTCTCTTCAGAACAGCAAGAGGAAGGCAAGCAGGAAGACGTCAAACCCGAAGTCACCTTCCAAAAGCCCGCCATCCCCGAACGACCCAAGCCCAAACAGACCCCCAGCGATGAAGGACTCAAGACGCGACCTCCAGTCTCGGACAAGCCCAAGCCCCAGATCCCGCCCCGGCCGGCCAAGAGCTCACCCGGTGCTTCCGAGGTGGCCAAGACCAAGCCTCCGGTGCCAAGCAGGCCCGTGGGTGGCAAGATTGCTGCCTTGCAGGCAGGCTTTATGAGCGACCTGAACAAGCGCCTACAGCTTGGGCCTCAGGCCCCCAAGAAGGAGGAGCCCAAGCCCCAGGAGGACCTCACCGAGGAGAAGGAGAAGGCCCCTCTCGCCGACGCTAGGAAAGGTCGCGCCCGCGGGCCCCAGCGCCGCGCTCCGGCTAAGAGCCCGGCCGCTCCCGAACCCGCCAAGACTCCCGCCCTGACGTTGTCATTTTCTGTGCCCCAAACCCTCTGGGCGCTGGACCCCGAGAGTGGCAGTCTGGCCGTCGGCGGCGAGGAAGCACCCGCGCCGGTTGTGGAAGAGGTGGAAAAGGCGGAGCCGATTGAAGACAGGGCCGAGGTCAAAGCAGAAGAGCCAGTCGAGGAGCCGATAGAGGAGCTCGCTGAGGAACCTGCGGAGGAAGCTGTTGAGAAGCCCGTCGAGGAACCCGTTCAGGAGCCCGTCGAGGAGCCCAAGACGGAGACGCTGGAGGAGACGAAACCTGTCAACGAAAATACGGAAGCTCCCGACAAGGAAGACTCCGAGGTAAAGGTGGTTGAACCTAAACCTGGACCCGTGGAGGTTTTAGAGGAGCCTAAGAATTAAGAAGTGAGGTTCTTGGCTGGGTTGATATTGCTTTCGTGCATGGTTCTGGATATTGTTTTGGTAGAATCAGCAATTGCTGTCATGGCTACCTAGTAGCTCAACTATAATAGCAATTGAATTTGCATCGATGTCACAGACTGTTTTTCTCATGATAGAACTTGATCACGGAAGCATGTATGTAGTTCAAGAATAATTTTTGTATTTTTTGAAGTTCAAACCCAACTCGAAGCGTTAATGAGCTGCGATATATGACAAATATACATGTAAATGGTTTGGTTACTAGTTGTTGTACAAATCCCTATTAACGGGACTATCCATTGTCCTTCCTAGTTTCTACCTCCTCCATCGTCCCTGCTCACCACCAGACCGCTCCTTGTCCAACATTGCGTCAAACTCCTTCTGCGCCTGCTCCCTGGCCACGGCCCGTTCCTCGTCCTCGTGACTGTAGCTGTAGCTATCCTTGGAACTGCCCCATTCGGCGCTCGAGGAGCTGGCGCTCCATTGAGACGGGGACTCGGACTGTGACGGGTCCTGGGCTCCGCCTCCGCCGGCCCATCCGCCGCGGGCGCTAGAGTCCGACTGCTGCTGTGTCTTGTTTCCGGACTGTTGTCTCAAGCGTTCCCACGAGCCGGCGGGAGTGCCGGCGGGCTGGTTTCTGGCGGGGGCGGCGACCGGGGAGGCGTCGTCCTCTTCGTCGAGGACGCTCCAGTCGTCCCGAGACGCTTGGGGCGTTTGGGATGGCATTGGCGGTAGCTTGCCCTTCATGTGATCCCAACCGCTGGTAACACGATATTGTCTCGCCGCGGAAGACTGATCGTCCTCGTCATATGGCTCGCTGGCGTCGGCTTCCTGAGCATCGTCCCGTGCAAAAGACTCACTGGACGCGGGCTCAGCCTGTTTCCTCCGGCGCATGTCTATGTTTGTAGGGCCAGCTGCTATGACCTTCTCGACCCTGGTGGAAGCCTCTTCCATGAACTTTTCGAGGCGAGGATCGTTGGCCATGGCCGTCTCGGTCCGGATGTAGTTGACGGAACGGAGCGCGGGCTCAACCAGAAACATGGTGGCCGCGGCATAGGCGGTGAATCGGAGGATGTGCCAGGTGAAGCGCGGGTAGGCGCCCCGGATCTTCTTGCTGCCGAAGAGACTCGTGGCCTCGTTGGGGTTGAACCTGCCGCCCAGCTTGGGGGTGTAGCCGGGAAATCGCCAAGTACGACGACCACGGTAGGTCATGTAGGCGGCCAAGCCCAGGGTGGCCCATTTGGCGGCGGCGGTGTTGTGGATGTTCTCGAGAGTGTGTTCCGCGATTGCCTTCGTCTCCGTGTCGGCGAGATCTCGGCCGAGGGTAGAGGCAAAGCCGGAGATTCTTGACGTGGCGACGAGCAGGTTCCAGTCGCGGCCGTAGCCAATGGCCGACGAATACCACGGGGGGACGTATTCCGGGAAGGCTCGGTTGACTTGATCCCTGACGTGGTCCTCGTACTGGCCGCGCTGCGCGAGAGCTCTCTGCTGCCACTCTGTTATGGATTGCCGGTAGGCCTGGGGGGACGTGGGAGGGCCGGAACCCCCACCATGTTGAGGTGCGTTCATGAGGGTGGACGGGAGGGATGGTTTCGCATACAAAGGCCCAATTGACTAGGAAACGGTTGATCGGAGGTTGTTGCGAAGGAGAGACGGCGAAAACAGGGGACGAAGGAGGCGTTTGATATATCGGATGACGGGACGATGCGGGATCGACTCAGTGACGCAAGTGGGTGGATGAAGCCGTTTGAGTGTCAGCCGGGGACAGCTTTATCGATAAGGGGCGTCACGTGAACATGCGCGTCATTAACTAAGTTGCGGAAGGCGCGTGTTTGCATGAGTGGAATGAGTGGGGTGGGTTCGCGACGCGGTCTGGGGCAGGCCATTAAACGCGTCCCTGGGAATTGGGCGTGGACCAATTCACCGTCCGTCGCCTCAACTTTCGCACCCATGGACGAGCCTTCTCGATAATCGATTTCGCACCTTTGGTCGTCGTTGCTGATTACCATGCCTCTCCAAAAGTCCTATTCCGATTATGTCGGGGTTTCACGGGTAAGCTCTCGTCCTGCCATTGCCATGTTTATCCAGAGACAGCCAGGGGACTAATGGCAGGCCACAGAACCGCTCCCCGTGGCAGCGTTCGAAAAGCAATCCGGTCTATCAAACGCCGAAGCCGGAGCCTCTACAGCCCGTGTCCGAATCCACGAAGAGCAAACTGAACAAGTTCCAATACCTTCCCCGAACCGACGAACCCACCCGTGACGACCTCCCTCGCGAGATCCAAAAGCCAGTCGCTACGTCGGTGGAAGCTCAGCAATTGTCTCCGTTGCCCGGCGCCAAGGATGACATTGCAGTTACTCCGGTGACTCGGCTGACCTGGCGAGACCTCATCGAGCCGATGAGCGCTACCGAAGAGGAAGCTCACATCTCCCCAAACGACCGACTGCTTTGGGACAACCGACAAGATGCTAGCTACGGCTCTGCTCTGTCTCCCATGATGCCTAGGAAGAGCCGAAAGCGTGCTAGGAGCTCATCGCCCATCTCGTCTCCGGTATTGGACAAGCCGAAGGCGCCATCCGTCAACGTGAAGAAGCTCGCCCAAGCCCTTAAATCTCCCCACGCCGATCCGACCCTCGAGCTCTGGGATCGATACTCCCTCAATGGCCCCGAGAGCGCGAACACGCCTCTGGCCATTACGAACCCAGCTCTGGCACAACTGATGGTTTCGTCATCTCCAAGGTCAATCAAGGGATCGACGTCGCAATATGCGGACCAGAACTTGCGCCGAGCCATTAGTTGCGGCCTGAACTGGCCCAAGAGGAGGAAGGTCGAGAGGTCAACATCCGGCGGCCGTGCTAGCGGCCAGAGAGGGGAGAAGGAAGCCGCCTCCAAGTCGTCGTTTGTCACCGCTCTGCTGGATACTGTGACTAGCAGCATCAATGTCGAACCGGACGGTGAGGCCAGCGACCTCATGGCCGAGTCTCCCTCCCCGAAGAAGAGACGAGTAGGGGCCACAGCTAGCGGCTCGCCCCGAAAACTCAAGCCTCAGACCCCTATCAAGTCTAAGTCCTCGGATTCCGGCATCGATGACTTTGACGACTTGGACGACTTTGACTATGATGACATTTTGCAGCTGGAAGCCAGCATAGGCGCGACGCAACTCGAGACGCCCTTGGCCAGCAAGAGTATTACCAAAATCGAAGAAGTCGCGAAGAAGGAAGATGCAGTCCCCGTTTCGGACGAGTTTGATGACCTGGACGATGACATCTTTGACGAGGCAGAGGAGCTGGTCATCCAAGTGCAGTCACAACAGGTCTCACAAGCGCCAGCCAAACCTGTTACGCCCCGTGACCCGCGGAACGTTGCTAAACAACCAGACACCGAGGACCTGGACGACGAATTTGGCGATGCCTTTGGCGGCGACTTTGATTTCGATGCTGTGGAACTCGCCGCAACTCAGGCAGTGAAGCAGAACCACTCGGCATCCGAAAACGTACGTGACAGCACCAACTCCGAGACGACATCCACTAAGTAATGGGTAGAACAGCCTCAAGGCTAAGACGATTCAACGATACTTGGTGACGAAGGTGTTGGAAGGCGAGTACATGAATCAATACGGACACAGCAATCCCGAAAAGGTGGGCAAAACGAACATTGTACAAGATGCCCTACTGATATCTGACAGATTCTTCTAATTCAAGCCGACAACTCAAAGGAGATGAGGACTGTTCACCTCCGAGCCTCCTGGTTTGACACACCCGCTCATGCAAACTCCTACGTTCATGTCATTGGCGATTTTACCCCTAAGGGGCAGTGCATTATCGACGATGCTCGGAATCTCCTTATTCTTCATCCCGACCAGCTCATCTCGGCAACTGTGGTGGCTGATTCCTTTGGGTGCATGCGCCGAGCTGTGCTTCAAGACCGCGTCAAGGCCACCAGCCCGCCAACGCCGCCTCTGGTGTATGGAACGATGCTTCACGAGATCTTCCAAGAGGCCTTGCTGGCCAACCAGTGGGATCTCCCATTCTTGTGCTCGGTGATTGACCGCATAATGGAGAAGCATATGGAGGATCTCTACACCATCAAGGTTGGGCTTGCTACCGCACGGGAGCACCTCCAGTCGAAGATGACGGAACTCACTTACTGGGCAAAGGCGTTTGTGACTTCTCAACCACAGGTACGCCTCTCTACTTTTGTCGTCGTTGCTTTTTCTAATTGCCCTGCAGGATGAAGCCGTTGTTGAAGACCGCAATGGAAAAAAGGCCAACATGGCCGTGACCAAGCTCCTCGACGTTGAGGAGCATGTCTGGTCACCTATGTATGGACTCAAGGGAAACATCGACGCCACTGTCGAAGTTGCTATGCGGGACGGCATGGAAACTCGCACTCTTACCGTCCCATTCGAAGTCAAGACAGGCAAGCATGCAAACAGCAATCACATGGCGCAAACGGCGCTTTATACGCTTCTCCTATCAGATCGCTATGATATCGAAATCGCTTACGGTATCCTGTACTACATGGAGACGTCCAAGACGATTCGAATTCCTGCCATTCGACACGAGTTACGACACATGATTATGCAACGAAACCAACTGGCATGTTATATTCGGGAGAGGAGCGTTCAGTTGCCACCTATGCTCAAAAGCAAGCACATGTGTGGAAAATGCTACGCCAAGACATCCTGCTTCATCTATCATCGATTGGCAGATGAAGGCGACGGCGAATCCAGTGGCATGGATGAGAAGTTTGACGAGTTGGTCAAGCATTTGACTCCCAAACACAGGGACTTCTTCGTGAAGTGGGAAAACCTTCTCACCAAGGAGGAAAAGGAGAGCCAAAAGAACAAGCGGGAGCTGTGGACCATGACGAGTGCCGAACGAGAGAAGAAGTCTCGCTGCTTCGCCGATGTCATTATCGAGGACGGGTCAGCGTCGGTCGACACGGACAACCCAAGGATCAACCGCTACCACTACACCTTTGTCAAGCGAGTTCACCCGGCCGGGTTCTCGTTTCTGGAATCCGAATTGTCCGTGGGCGAGCCCATCGTTGTTTCGGACGAGGAGGGCCACTTTGCCCTGGCCATTGGCTATGTGACGGCGGTGAAGAAGTCAAGGATCAGCGTTGCCGTGGACAGAAGACTGCACAATGCGCGAATCCGACAGCCTGGCTTTGACGAGGTCGACAACCAGGTCTTTGCGAGCATCATGGACGTTGCCCACGAAGGCGCTACTCAAGACGAGTCGCGTGGCAAGATCAAGGAGCCCCCGATCCGATATCGACTGGACCAGGACGAATTCAGCAATGGCATGGCAACGGTCAGGAACAACCTGGTTCAGATGATGGCGGACGATGTGCCTGGCGTTCGAAAGATTCGACACCTGGTTGTTGATCTCAAGACGCCGAGGTTCAAGCCAACGCCAACGCAGTACACCATTTCGGACAAGGACAATCTCAATGTCGATCAACGGAGAGCCATTGAGAAGGTGATGAGCGCCGAGGACTACGCATTGGTCCTCGGCATGCCTGGCACTGGCAAAACCACCACCATTGCTCACATCATTCGGGCACTCGTTTCCCAGGGCAAAAGCGTGCTTCTGACTTCGCACACCCACACTGCCGTCGACAACATTTTGCTCAAGCTGAAGCAAGACAAGACACCGATCCTTCGTATCGGAGCTCCTGCAAAGGTTCATCCCGAGGTACAAGAGTTTGCTATTCTCGCGGGGCACCCGATGAACTCTTTTGATGAGATTAAGAACGCATGGCACGGCACCCCGATTGTTGCGACAACCTGTCTCGGGATAAACCATGCTGTTTTCCACGAGCGATCGTTTGACTACTGCATCGTGGATGAGGCGTCACAGATCACACTGCCCATCTGTGCTGGCCCGATCAGGATGGCGCGGACCTTTGTGCTCGTTGGCGACCACAATCAGCTTCCTCCGGTGGTGAAGAACGAGGAGGCACGAGAGGGCGGCCTCGACGTGAGCCTGTTCAAGCTTCTCTCGGACACGCATCCCGAGTCTGTTGTCAACCTGGAGCATCAATACCGCATGTGCGAGGACATTATGACGCTGAGCAACACGCTGATTTACGAGGGGAAACTTCGCTGTGGCACCGAAGAGCTTCGGAAGCGAAAACTCGAGATTCCGAGAATGGATGCCCTCAAGCAACGCCATCACGACGCTTCGACGCTTTTCCACACGGGCAGCCCTCGCTCGTTTTGCACTGGTCCTGCTCCCCATCGCTGCTGGCTTTACGATCTTCTAGACGGCGAAGCTCGTGTGCGCTTCATCAACACGGACACGATCCAGCCACTTGTTCGCGAAGAGGCCCACGGCAAGCGAATCGTCAATTCGGCCGAGGTCCGCATCGTCTCCCAGTTGGTCGACTCGCTCCTCACAATCGGGGTCCCGGACTCGGAGATTGGTGTCATGACACACTATCGAGCCCAGCTGTTCCTGCTCAAGGAAAAGCTGAAGTGCTTCCCCGGCGTCGAGATGCACACGACGGATCGATTCCAAGGCCGCGACAAGGAGGTTGTGGTCTTGTCCCTCGTCCGGAGCAACGAGGCCTGCAACATTGGCGACCTCCTCAAGGACTGGCGCAGGATCAACGTGGCCTTTACGCGTGCCAAGACGAAGCTGCTCGTCGTCGGAAGCAAGAGCACGCTCAAGAACAGCGGCAACGAGAACATGCTGAGCAAGTTCATTTCCTTGATGGAGGAGCGGGACTGGATCTACGACATGCCGGCCGACGCGCTCGAGAACCACTACTTTGAAGAGCTGGGAACGCAAATCACGGCCACGGGACCGACGCAAAAGCCCAAATCACCGACGACGAAAGCTACAAAGGGCAGGGCGCCCTCGACTCTTGCAGGAAAGGAGAACCGCAAGCCTTCACCGAAGAAGGCGAGGATTGGCGAACGGGCGTTATTAAAGGGCAAGGTGATTACCAGGGACATATTGAACGAAATGACCAACGGCGCATATTATTAGCATGTCTATGCTTTTTTGTTTTGGGAGAATAAGGGTCAGGGTGTCTAATGGATATGGAATACAGACCGAGGTGGCATGTTTTAGGGTATCAAAGGAATTTCAATACATGCACCGCGGCCGTTCACTGCGTCGAATCATCATCCGAGTCCTCCATGTCTCTGTCCTTGAAGTTGCCCTCAAACCTGGCGACGCGTTAGTATTTGCGTTTTCCTTGCGGAAAGCGCGCGGGACAGAAACTAACGCCTTTTCTCCCACGATGATCTTGGTGAACCTTTCCAGGGCCTCGAGCTGGGCGACGCAACCCGTCAAGCTTTCGTTGTACGAGTACGAGTAGATGTCGCTCCACGTCTTCTGCCGGGCGAGCTCGCAGTGCTCGGGGCTCTCGGCCATGTCCCTGGCCACCTCGGCCGTCTTTATGAGGAGCTTCTTCCGCGCGGCGGCGGCGCTCGGGAGGTATCGCTAACGAGGTCAGCAGGGGAGGGGGGGGGGGCGTTGAGTCCAGGGGGGGAACGATATTTACAGGGACTTTTCTCTGCGACCGCAGGGCGCCGGCGAGCATGTACAAGTTGCCTAGGATGGCGGCGACGGCGTCGCGGCGGTAGTGCAGCAGGCGCTCGGCGGCGGCGGGGTTGTCGCGGACAAAGTGCGGGTTGTAGAAGAGGGCCGACTGGCGCACGGCGATGAGGTAGTCGAAGAAGCGCTCGCAGGCGGCGGCGAGGGCGGCGTGCGGCAGCGGGTCAAAGGGCCCGCGGAGGCGGAGCTCGTGGCGCGTCATGACGAGCAGCTGGCGGATGCGCACGAAGCCCTCGCGCATGCGGCTCTCGAGCATCTCGGACCGGGTGACGTCTTCGGGGGTCGGGTCCTCGCCTTCGTCGAAGTAGACGTAGTGGGCGACGACGTCTATGAGGGGTTGTTAGAGGGGAGGGGGATGGTAAAGGGGGGATCGTGAAGGGGAGTGGTGGGCGTACTTCTGTAAATGACGCTCATAAAGAAGAGCATGGACGAGAGGGCGTATCGGACCTCGTGTCGCGCAACAAAGGGCCAGAAAACCCAGTTGACAATGATGGGCGCCGTGGTTCCGACAAAGAGCACCAAACCCCCGTGAAGGGCGAGCAGGGCCGCCGACGAGGCGCCGGAATGGTTGCGGAGGCCCAGCGAGATGACGGTAAAGGAGAGACAGCCGACCAGGCCAGATCGCTGCGAGGTCGAGTCAGTCAACGAAGGGCCGGAATGCAGACGCGAGAGAGACTCACCGGATGGGCGCTCTGAGTGAAGCGGAACAGCATGGGCAGCATGTAGACGGCGGCAAAGACGGCCATGACATAGGGGTCGCCGTCTCCGGCGGCGTACGAGGCACCGGCCCAGACGGCGCCGAGAATGGCGGCAAAGGCGCGGGAGACGAGGTCCTGGACGTTGCCGCCGACGCGCGGGTGCATCATGATCCAGCCCATGCAAACCGCCCACCAGGCCTCGTAGCGATCCCACCACGGCGAGTCGCGCGGCAGCCACGCGGGGACGGACAGCAGCGAGATGAGCACGGCCACCTTGAGGGCGTAGCGGCTCTCGAAGCCCTGCAGCCGGCGCAGGACGGTCCACACGCGGTACCGGAGCCGGTCGCGCCTCGACGCCGGCTGGCCGCGGATGCTGGGGTCCGCGGCGAAGGGGGCGCCGTCGTCGACCTTTGTGACGGCCTCGTAGCTGCGGCGCGGCCCGGCGCGGCCCTCCTTGGCCTTGATGACGTCGAGCATCTGCGTGATCTCGGCAAACGTCGCCTGGTACATGCCCGCCGTGACGCCGCCGCGGTCGTGCCGCACCTGCGCGTTTGTGCGGTAGACGGCCTTCCAGGGGGGGTACGTCGGGAGGTTGAGCCGCGTGCCGTCCGAGCCGCGCGACATGTCGTGCGCCTTGGCCATGAGCTTGACCACGGCCGCGGCGGCTTCGCGGACGTGTCTCGCAAACACGAAGAGCTCGACCGTGTCGTACTGGTCGGCGTTGGACTCGGGCACCTCGCTCGAGGCCAGGAGGCTTGCCTCGGCCGCGTCGAAGGCGTCGAGGGCGTCCTTGGCTCGCATCTGCACGGGAGAGAGGTCCGACGAGACGTCTGCGGCCGGGCCGAAGTAGGCACGACATCCCGAGAGGTCCATGAGGGCGGCGTGAGACCTCCTCATGCCCTCGGCCATGCACTGCAGGACTTCCTTGGTGGGACCCGACAAGGCCTTTGCCACTTGACGGCCCATGTCTCGCGGTTCCGACGGCGATACGGGGCTGGCCATGGACGAGACGGCGTCTCCAGCCTGGTCGACGGTGATGCTGGGTGCTGCGTCTGCGTCATCCAGGTCCCAGTCTTCGAAGAGCAGCGTTTCCGTCTCCATGGAGAGCAGGGCTCTGACGACGCCTTGGACCAGGTTGCGCAGCTCTCGCACGTCGCCCGGGCGGAATCGGGTAATGGTGATGTCGATTCTCATGTCACGATAGGCTAGGGCAATGTCCATGAAGGTCTTGTTCAGGCGTCTCCTCAGCATGGTATTCCTCGGACGTGGAATGATGAAGGCTTCCTACACCGAGTTAGCATCTTCACGAGCATTCGGGGGTAGGTTCCCGATGACCTGCATGGTTCTAAAGCACTTGTCTATAGTGGCGGCGAGGGGTCGGTTTCCGGCATCAGGAAACAAGACGACGTTCACGGCGAGAGCAATGGCCTGCCCCAGAAGCCACGGGATAGCGTAGCTGCGTATCTTGGGCCACTCGATCTCTCTGGCCCTTGTCTCTGCGAGAGTGGTGAAAGCAACTGCTATGCCGGCGGCCAAGACGGCCTGGTAGAAGCGGATAAAGAAGGATCGCACGTAGGCGACGCTGGCCATGAACAAGGCGAGGAACACGGTCAGGATGCCGCCGTAGCCAGCACTGGCGGCCCAGGTCGACGTGGACAGGAGAAGACCGATGACTCCCCAGGCCAGGCCGCAGGCCGTGCCGATGATGGTCGAGACGGCGCCGTCGACCTGCGAGCCAAAGGTTCGGGCGGGATGGTTGATGACGACGGAGACGACCATGATGTAGTCGTACCGTCCCAGCCACGCCCGAACCGCCGGGACGAGGCACAGTATGTAGGCCACGAGGTATGCGCTGAAGGATTTGAGCAGCCTGATGCCGGCGCGAGTCGTCGTGACCCTGCGCGCCACCGACTGCAGCTCGTGCCACTGCCGAGGGAAGAAGGCGCTGGGCGAGAGAGGGTGGCTCTTCTCAAACTCCCTCGGCAGGGCCGCTTCGGAGCGGTCAATGGCCTCGTCTCGGGCTACGGGAGGGCCCTTGAGGAACAGGGCGTCGAAGAAGCCGTCGCGGACCTCGTCGACGCCGTACGTGTGCATGTTTGCGCGGTCGTCGGCCATCATCTCGTCCATCTGCACCATGCTCGGCACCGAGGCACGGCGGGAGTCGACGTCGGAATAGACGGCGGCAAGGGGAGCCATCGCGGTCGGCTTTGTTAGCCCTCTCGGGTCTAGCCTTGGTTGAGGCTTCGACCACGAGTCCGGTGGTGGGTGGTCGAAGTGACGCTCCGGCTGGACTCGGGAGGCGGCCGGCTTGGAAAAGTCCCGTATCCGGGGACCTGGACTGTCCATACTGTGCTCGACGCTCCTTGGGCTTCCGCGATGAGAATGAGCGAGTGGGTTGAAGACGTGTACCTGTCCATTAAGTGAAGATGAGCTACCGCATGTACTAAGCCCTAAGGTATAATGGAATTCCTAATAATGCCAGTTAGTTCAGTATTCTGGCAGAGTGAGTGATGAGTCCAAATGCCTAGTACTTGTCAGAAACGATGCATCTCCAACCTGGAGCTCGTCAACGTCGCCGGGTTGAGCCGAAGTTGTCGAGTGGAGAGCGTTGAAGGGCAGATGAAGCCCAAGATTCATGCCCGACGGTGAAAATTTGCTAGAGAAAAGGGGAAAACCTCGAATGGCCGAGTAAACCATTGATAAGACCTCAAATTGATGAGAATTGATACAAGTCAATCAGACGAACTACATCCAGCCCAAGATGATGATGAATCTCTTCTACTCTAATAAAGAAGGGGTGTGTGCATTCGACCTGCATCCATCACTAGCAGGGCGTGTCCCTATCAGCATCACCAGTTCAGTCACGTGACCCAATTCAATTCCGATCTGCCGGGGCTCTGGTCCTCACCAAACAACGTCGAGCCTTTAGCAACCAAGCAGCGCCCCCCAATCCAAAACCACCAACGCCCGCCCAGCCATTGAGTCACCGCGATCCCCCCCCTCTCGTCGAACAAGATGGCCCTCATCCGCCAGGCCATGACGCCCCTGCGCGCCGCCCGCCGCCAGCCCGTCGTCGCCTCCGCCGCCGCCGCCAGATCCTTCGCCGTGACCGCCCGACAACGAGGCGGCCACGGCGGCGAGTCCCAGTTCGAGCCCCCCTCCGGCTGGCTCTGGGGCGTCAAGCCCGGCGAGAAGGCTGAGCCCGAGGGCTGGGAGTGGCCCACCTACATCTTCATCGGCAGCCTCGTCGCCACCGGCGTTGCCCTGGCCTTCAAGCCCGACACGACGTGAGTGTGACCCCCCCCCCCCTTCCGTCGGCGGTATGGGGAGCCTCTTGCTCCCATCATCGTCAATCGACCGCCCAAGCGTGGCGAGACCGCCCCTGGCCTGCCATTGACTGCGATTCGAGCTTCAATGGCCCGCCGCCGTGATGCGGGATTTTGGCCTTGGAAAACCCAATTGCTAACCAACGTTCGCTGCAGCGTCTCGACTTGGGCCCTCGAGGAGGCGCGAAGGAGGTTAGAGGCCGAGGGCATCCTGCCCGACCCTGCCAAGGAGGGCAAGAATGAATAATTCGAAACAATTCATGGAACGATATCAAGAGTGGGGAGTGCGAGGGGAGAAACGGAAACTGGTCGTGATGGAACAAAGGCGTACATGCCCTCGTCAGGCCGTCAATCTTGTACATGTTATTCTGCATTTTCTTGGAAGATGGCTTCCTGCAATGGTTCAAATCACTTAGACTGGTTGTTCACTTCGCTTCACGTCTGGTTGAGACTTGGTTATCGTCTCCCGGCCCTTGCCAGTTGACATGCAATTGCAATTGGTCGTGAGTCGGCATCGGCACTCAAAATTAATAGCGTACGCAACAGCAAGCACGCAAAGGCTCAGGCATCGTTTTGAGAGGCATACGATCCGAGAAGTCTCCTTTATTCCCAACACCCAAAGCAGCTCCGAGAACCGTCTGACAAACGCCTACCCGTGCTAGAAGACTACATGTGCCGAACCCACCCCTTTTTAGGAGGAGGCCACGAAACTCCACTCGTGCTCCTCGTCGCCGTACTGGATGGCCTCGATCCACTCCTTCATCTGGAGGGCAATCTCGCCAGACTCCTCGTGCTCGGCGAGGCCGCAGTTGACGAGGTCGCCCTTCCACGAGATGGACCGGACGGGGCTGACAATGGCGGCCGTGCCGGCGCCAAAGGCCTCCAGCAGCCGGCCCTCGTGGGACGCCTCGGCCAGCTCCTTCATGGTGTACTTGCGCTCGCTGATCTTCCAGCCCTGGGGGGCGAGGCGCTCCCGGGCGAGGGCGAGCACCGAGTCGCGGGTCACGCCGTCGAGGATGGTGCCGTCGAGGGGGGCCGTGACGAGCTCCTTCTGGCCCGTCTGCTTGTCCCGGAGGGCTACGAACATGTTCATGGTGCCGACCTCGGTGACGTACTCCTCCTCGCCGAAGAGCCAGAGGTTCTGCTGGAAGCCGCGGCTGGCGGCCTGCAGCTGGGGCACGATGCAGGGCGCGTAGTTGGCGCCGAGCTTCTTGTCGCCGACGCCGCCGGGCCAGGCGCGGACGGCGTAGTCGGTGGCCTCGAGCGAGACGGCCTTGAAGCCGGTCGGGTAGTAGGGCCCGACGGGCGAGGCGATGACGTACAGGAGGGCCGAGCCGGGGGCGCCGACGCCGAGCGTCTTCTGGGTGCCGATCATGGTGGGCCGCAGGTAGAGCGAGTAGCCGCGCTTGTCGGGGATGAAGCGCGCGTCGAGCTGGGCGAGCTTGGAGATGAGCTTGATGAAGCTCTGGGGCTCAAAGGTGGGCAGGGCGATGCGGGCCGACGACTTGTTCAGGCGGGCCATGTTCTTGTCGGGGCGGAAGAGCCGCACCTGGCCCTTGTTGTCCTTGTAGGCCTTCATGCCCTCGAAGCACTCGAACGCATAGTGGAACACGCAGGTCGCGGGGTCGAGGGATAGGTTCTGGTAGGGGGTGATCTTGGGCTCCAGCCATCCGTCCTCCTTGGTCCACTCGATGGCGAGCATGTGGTCTGGCGGGCGCAAGTCAGCAAGGGTTTGTCGCAAACGCAGGCGCGCGCCTCGTGTGTCGCTTACCGGTGAACTCGTGACCGAAGATGAGGTCCTCGGGCTTGCTCAGGGGCTTGGGCTGGGTGGTCTCTGTGACGGAGAGCTTGGTGGGATCGAGGGGTCGGAGCTTGGAGGTCGAGGCCGCCTCGGCCTTGATGCTGTAGAGGCGCGGGGCCTGGCAGAGAGGCAGTAACCTCGAGCTCGAGGCTCTGGTCGCGCTTCGAAGAGCGGAGCGGGAGAGGAGTAGAGGTCTCATGGCGGGGGAGATGTGGTTCGAGATGTGACGGGTGATGGTTTTTTTTTTTTCTTTCCCAGATAGGTGGTCTAAGGGATTTCTCAATGTCTTAGTAGGGAAAGGTGGGTGAAGTCGCAATTGGACTATGCGAAGACGGCACAATATTCTCAAGCCACCCAGACCTCGAACAGAACAAAGCACCGACGATGAGCAAGCTGGAGGATGCGAGGATGGGACGAGAAACGGCGAGGGAGTCCCGGGAAGTTGTAGTCGTGGTCGTCGTGGTTCGGAGTTGAATCGGCCTCGAGTCAGGGTGGAAACATGGGACTGGTTTGGATTGGAAATTGCCCGATAGGCCGGGAGCCTACAGCGCTCTTCAGAACTCGGTGTGCTGAAGCCTCCACGCCCGAGGTACTTGGGGGGGACATGCCGCTGCCAGCCGCTACTGCCGCGTCCTGCCGCGAACTTGTGGGGACTGGGGAGTATCCGTCGGGTTCACCTGGGAGCTTCGCCTGCTGGAAGCATGGCCGAGTCGCCTGAAAACGCCCCTCACCGTCGACCACAACCGCCTCCGAGACCCAATCCACTGAGTTAATACGGTACTTGGCCCGGCTGGTTAAACTGGCTGACGGCCAGGTACCGATCTTCCACGTGGACTTGACCCCGGGCTCCGAAAGCGCAGCCTTATCGCGCAGCACGCGCCATGCAGATAGAGTACGTACTTCGTATTATAGGCGTACGATTTGCTGCTGCGGCTGTACCTTTTAGTGGCGTAAATGGAGGCACCGCGAATTGACATATGGATTATTTGTCCACTCCACCTCTCTCCACGCGCGACTGTTCGTCGCTTGTCGCAACTGAATGCATCCCGACTAAACAAAATATCCTGCGACCCCACGTTCTTTTCCGCAAGCAAGAATTGCGCCCACGCCCACTGTCTCCCCCCGAGCAACCATCGTCTACGCCCCGAGGAAGTGTGCATGCGACAGCAGCTTCCCCTGACCCGACGACATCGCCTCGACATGATCACCATACGAATAGCCACCTAAGGAAGGAATCGCTGCCCGCGCGAACGCACCATGTTCTCCTCGGCCTTCAAGTCCATCGCCGCGACCAACATCACGGGGAACTACTCCATCGCCTCGACCCCGACGTCGACGGCCGGCCCCTGGAAGATCTACGACTGCAAGAAGAAGTCGACGGGGAAGCAGTACAGCGTCTTCGTCTTCGACAAGAAGTCGCTCGACGCCCATGGCAACTCCCTGGGCCGCTCCGGCGCCGCCTCGTACAAGAAGACGACGGAGGAGGTGGTGGAGAGGCTGAAGAAGGAGGCCTCCAGCCTGGCCAAGCTGCGCCATCCCAACATCCTCGAGCTGGTCGAGCCCGTCGAGGAGACGAGGGGCGGCGGCCTGCAGTTCGTCACCGAGGCCGTGACGGCGTCCCTGTCGGGCGTGCTGCAGGAAAAGGACGACCAGGAGCGCGCTGGCGGGCCCGGCGGACGGTCGAGCCGCTTCGTGACCGAGGGCGCCGACGGCACCAAGCGGCGGAGGGAACTGGAGATTGACGAGCTGGAGATCCAGAAGGGGCTGTTGCAGATCAGCAAGGCCCTCCAGTTCTTGCACGAGAATGCCGGTCTTCTTCACGGAAACCTGACGCCCGATGCGGTCCTGATCAATGGCAAGGTAGAGCGAGTCGTTAATTGTTGCCCTGGAGGCGTATGCTGACCCTACGACAGTCCGACTGGAAGCTCAGCGGTCTCGCATTCTGCAGTCCGCCAGACAACTCGGACAAGCCCACGTCCATTCGGGGCATCAGTCTCTACGAAATCCTCAACATGGATCCTCGCCTGCCCAAGACGGTGCAGCTCAACCTCGACTATACCTCGCCCGATTTCGTCGTGGACAATAACCTCAACACGGCCGCCGACATGTTCTCTCTTGGCCTCCTGTCGGTAGCCTTGTATAATTCCCCCCACAGGTCGCCTCTGGAAACCCATGGCAGCCTCTCTACCTATAAGCGACTGTTCCAGTCCTCGTCCAACATCCCCTCAACCAACAACAACTTCCTCTCCTCACAGCCCGTACCCAAAGAGCTCTCACACCACGTCCTGCCGCGCCTCATCACGAGACGGCCGGCCCAAAGAATGACGGCCCGAGAGTTCCAAGAGAGCGAGTATTTTGACAACATTCTCGTGTCAACCATTCGCTTCCTCGACTCGTTCCCCGCCAAAACGCCAAACGAGAAGTCCTCCTTTCTGCGGGGTCTCGTCAAGGTGCTGCCGTCGTTTCCCAAGTCGGTCATGGAAAGGAAGGTGTTGCCTGCCCTTATCGAAGAGCTCAAGGACAAGGATCTCCAGTCTCTCATTCTCCAAAACATCTTCAAGATTGTCGAGCTTCTCCCTTCGGCTCGACGCGCCTTTGGCGAAAAGGTGCGGCCTGCCTTGCGGGAGATTTTCGTCGCCAATGCGAAGCAGAACCAGGAGAAGGACGCGGCCAGGGATGCCGGGTTGATGGTGGTGCTGGAGAATGTGTCTGCAATTGCCAATAATTGCTCCGGCAAGGAGTTCAAGGACGGTATGTCGCTTCATGCCCAGCTCACGTGTCAACGACTAACAAGAGTGCCCAGATATGCTGCCAGTTCTCGTGGCAGCCATCGAGTGTCCCACCCACTCCATCGTTGATGCGGCACTGCGGACCTTGCCAGTGGTTTTGCCCGTCCTCGACTTCACCACCATCAAGGGCGAACTGTTCCCGGTTATTGCTGCAGTCTTCAGCAAGACCAACAGTCTCGCCATCAAGGTCCGTGGTCTGCGGGCTTTCGTGATACTGTGTGGCGGCACCAACGAGAACCAAGACCAGGATGATGGCTTGAACGGCTTTTCGAGCGAGAAGAATAAGAAGAAGTCATCGTCGAGCGCCCTGGACAAGTACACCATGCAGGAGAAGATCGTTCCGCTTGTCAGGGCCATCAAAACCAAGGAGCCGGCCGTCATGATTGCCGCCTTGAACGTGCTCCGCGTGGTGGGAGAGACGGCCGACGCCGACTTTGTGGCCATGGACATTCTTCCCATCCTCTGGAGCATGAGTCTGGGGCCTCTACTCGATCTCAAGCAGTTTCAGATCTTCATGGAACTCATCAAGAAGCTGTCGAGGAGGGTCGAGGAGGAGCAGACAAGGAAGCTCCAGGAGCTCGCCGGGGTCTCCAGCGGCGCGGCCAACTCCAACGACGACTTGATGGCGTTTGGGGGTGTCACCGGAAGTGCGTTTGACCAGGGCAACGGAGCCAACGTAGACGACTTTGAGGCCCTCGTCAAGGGCCGGGCCGTGACCAGCCCCCGGTCGAGCACCGCCGGCCCCAGCTGGGATGACGCTCCCGCAAAGGCCTCGGCCACGCGGTCTACCTCGGGCACTCCTCAGCCGCCCGCCTTCTCGTGGTCGACGCCCCCCCCGTTCAGCAACCTGAGCAAAGCCCCGGCCCAGCCGGCGCTCAAGGCGCAGCCGAGCTACCGGACCGTCACCCCAGACCTCGGCCGCTTCGAGGCGCTGATGCCGAGCTCGACCCAGTTCAGCCAGCCCTTGCAGCCCACGCCGTCGATCCTCTCGGCCCCGCCCCAGCAGCAGCAGCAGGTGCAGGCCGGCTCGTCCATCAACTGGTCCGCCGCCGCCGCCGCCCAGTCAAACCCCTGGGGCTCAACGTCGTCGACTCCGTCAGCCTCCGGGTTCGGCGGGGGCATCAGTTCGTCCATGTCCAGCATGTCGCTCGGGCAATCGCTCGGGCAACCGCCCGCCGCGTCGCGAACCTCGTCGTTTACCTTACCCCCGCCTCCAAGCAGCGGCGGGTCGTCGTTTACGATACCCCCGCCTCCAAGCAGCGGCGGGTCGCTGTTTTCCATCCCGCCGCCGCCCTCCAACCAGCCGGCCAGCAGCCCCTGGGGGTCTAGCAACGCGGGCGCCGGCATGGGCGGCATGGGCGGCATGGGCGGCATGTCTATGGGCGGCATGTCCATGGGCATGGGGGGCTCGATTAGTATGAACAGCATGATGGCTCAGGCCACTCCTCACAATGCCGGCGCGAGCGCCAGCACCAACACGAACAGTCAGCAGAGGTCGGGTTTGGATAAGTACGGGAGTCTGCTTTAGACAAAGGCGGCTTTTTTTCTTCTTCTTCTTCTTCTTCTGTTTTCTCGGTTCTTGGCTTCCAGGGGGGAGGAGGGACAAATAGCATCTATGATGGATATGGGATAAGCGTGTGAATAGAAAAGAGCTCTGGGAGGGGATGGGCGGAACCTGTGGAAATAGACGTCTCTTCTTTTCTGTATACATGTTTTATTTCTTGGCTTGTATTGTTTCGGTATTGAAACAACAAATCATACCTACAAAATGGTTTCAAGGCAACCCGACTTCTATTCAAACGAGAGTGGCCTGCCCCGAGCCCGTCAACTTGACGAAACCTTCTCCATGACCTGCTCGTTGCGAGGAAGCTCGGAAGACACCGCGACTCCAAAAACATCTTACGTGACAAACCCCCCCCCCCCCCCCCCCCCCCCCCCCCCNNCCACCCCCCCCCCCCCCCCCCCCTCCCCCTCCCTTCACTTGGTAGCTTGGTCAACTCGTTCACTTTCTCAAGAGTTCGACAAAGAGCCTACCTGGCCTATACGTATGGCCAAAATGCCTCAAAACCAGTGACTCCGAACACGCCACGTAAGCGCCAAGGGGGAAGCGAGCGGACTTTGGCCTTTGTCTTTCCCGCACTCTTCTTTTTTTCCCTTTCCCCGAACAATCTTGAATACATAGACTAGGTAGAGCCCAGGGAAAAAGCAAAGGGGCTTGATGAGACAAAACAAGAGAGCCCATAGTCAGCATGTGACAGGACGGGAGAGGCGAGGGGGGGAGGGAAGTCTTATCCGTTAGGAAGCTTGGCATGTCGTCACCGGGTCGAAGAGCCAGGCCGAACGCGCCACTTAAAAAAGTCTTCTGCTATTCGTGGCATGTAATAATGATATCAGGCAGACATTACGCAAGGATGTGTCAAGATCTGACCTGCAGTCATTGTGGTCTGAGCTGGGAGCTGACCAACCATTTTGATGGCCATGCTCCTTCACAGAGGCCACGCCCGAGTTTCTTCAGGACCATGCGAACTAACAGAAGATGCGATATATTTAAGCCCATTTCGATAGAAAAGACCATGGATGGAGATATGAATTAGGAATAGATGAGAGCCTCATCTCTGTAGAGCAGCTCCTTCAACGGCTTGTCTGTAGTCCGTTGCTCCGTAACGCCTCGCCGCCTTCTTGTGTCTGGTCAAAGAGAAAACAAATAAAAAAACAACCTTTACCAAAATCGACCAAATTCACTTTTGTAATCCAACTTGCGCAACTCTCAGTCTTTACTGCGCGTATCTGAGCCGCAGTTTTATGAGCCACTCTTCGCAACTGCTCGGCGGATGCATATCTCGTCGCCTCCGCCGGTAAACGAAAACTTCTTTCTTTCGGGACATCTCTCGAGAGACGGCAGTGGTGGTATTGCATCCCGTATTGGGCCATTGATTTGCCTCACTTTCTCTTCTTCTTATTGTTGCTGGTTCCGTTGGTCTTGCCGTTGGTCTTGCCATTGGCCTTGCCATTGGTCTTGCCGTAGGTCGTTCCGTTGGTCGTTCCGTTAGTCTCGACATTCCCGTTGCTGGCATCATTGACACTGTGGGCCTCAAAGATGTGGCGGCTGCGGTAGCCCTCTTCGAGGCGAGTTTCAATGATCTGGCCCTTGGGCACCATTTCATGCTTCAAGGGCCATCCCAGTCGACGGCACAGCTCTGTAACGACCACGTCACAGTCGCCCAGGAGATCAATGTCAAAGTTGATGTGCGAGACGGCCTGACGGGAAACGTAGATCTGGGGAACGTGTGACGGCAGCCAGCTGACAATCTCGGACACAGGCGTCACCTTGAGAGAGGTGCCGATGACAACAACCAAGTCAACCAAGTCTCGGTCCGTCTCGGTCAGACGCCTGGAGAACTCGTCAGGCAACGCCTCACCGAAGAAGGTAATGTCTGGCTTCATGACACCGGCCTGGGGAATGTCGTAGTCGGACTCGTCCGAGCTCTCCTCAGCACTCCAGCGACGTCGCTTCTTCTCGGCGCCGGCAGAGCGCTTCCGCTTGTTGGCACCGCCATTCGCGCGCAGGGCCTGGGTGCACTCGGGGCAGCGGGGGATCTTGCCAGCCTTGATGTCTGGAAAGATGTCCTCGCCAACCATCTGGTAACCGCACTGCACGCACGTGGCGGTTCCAAAGGATCCGTGGCACTGAACCAGCTTGTCGTGAGGAACGCCGGCCTTGACCTCGAGGTTATCGATGTTTTGCGAGTAGTTGGTCAGCAGCTTGCCGCGGTCGTTGAGCATGGCAATGAACTTGTGCGTGGGGGTGTAGCGACCCGTCTCTGGGAGGATGTCCTTGGCCACCGAGTAAAAAATGGTAGGGTCTTGTTTGAAGACGTCAATGTCAAAGACTTCCTGGGGATCGTTGAGGCCAAGGTTTCCGAGCTTTGAGTAGAGACCGGTGCCCTTGGAACGGAAGTCGGGGATACCCAGCGAAGTGGAAATGCCGGCGCCGGTCAAGAGGATAATGTTCTTGCTCTTGGCAATCAGCTCGACAGCATCGTCGATGGTGTTGTATCGCGACAACTTGGCGCGCTTGGACAACTCCCGGGTTATGGCCAGGGAGAGTAAGCTGAAGTAAGCAGCATCGTCGGCTCCGTCGAGAAAGGCCGGGGCGCGAATGCCAAAGGCGCTGAGGAGCTTCCTTGCCGTGTAGCGACCAGAATCAACGGTGCGCTGGCAAAAGACCGAAGGGCCGAGTTCTCGGAGCTCCCGGCGAAGTCTGCTGGCCTCTTCAGGCGAGCAAGCATCGGAATCTACAAACGAGGCGCATTGGCCGTGATTAGCCCCAGTCGCGATGCAAACAACGTGATGAGAGCGGGTGGCGGGTCGATGATGCAAGGAGGACTCACCGTCGCTGCCCTGGCCGGGCGAAGGATTGTTGACCAGATCATCAAAAACTTCCTCGAACAGGGAATCAGTCTCCCACGAGTCGCGAACGTCGGCGACTCTCTCTTCCAGCTCAGCAAGCGCGACTGTGGCGGAAGCTTCCTTGATCTGGTCCTCGGTCGGGTTGTCGCCCAGCTTGTCAAACGCGTTGACGTTGGCTTTGCGTTTGGAGAGCGAGACGCTCTTTGCGGCACCTCGCTTGGTATTCATGCTTGGAGGATGTGGCGATGCCGACGATGATGAACAAGTTTAGGACAATAGACGCGTAGACAGCGAACGGATCAAGGGTGATTTCCGCGTGTCAGTTTTATCGGCGATAGGCGACGGAGACTACTTTTGGCCACTCCGAAACCGTTGTTTGATCGGAGACGATGAAGAGCGGCGCCGAAAGGGGGCAAAGAGAAAAAGGCGGAGTGAGAGGGAGAGTGAGAGGGGGGTTGGGAGAGGAAAAGGGTTGGAAAGGAAAGGAAGGGGAAAGCAGGTAGAGATAACAGAAGGGATAAAAGTAAGAGTAAGAAGAAGAGAGTAAGTTAGAAAGTTGGCGGCGAGAGAAAGAGCAAAGTACTAGAACAAGGTAGAAAAGAAAGCGGGTCGGGTGATTGGTACCCAAGTCTGTGTGAGAGGGAGAAAAGAGAGAGAGAGAGAGACGGGAGGGAGAGACAGGAAGAGAGACGGGACGGGAAGACTCGACGAGTGATGACTTGGCTTTTTTTCCCCCGTCACGAACTAGTGTTTATGCGTGTCTTGGATTCCAGCTCTCTTGGAAAGAAGCCTCTCACTCGTTTTTTGTTCCCCCCGACAGTAAGGAAATGAAAATGAGGGATCGGTTTCGGAAGTTAGTAAACTACTATCCGTGGTCCTTCACAGAGTTGCCAAAGAGCAAGCGATAGTCGTCGAGAGTTGTCGTCGAGAACGGGGGGAAAGAGAGCAATCACAGTGCGCGCAGTAGCGGCGGTAGGGGTTGGGTAGAATGGATGGAGGCTGTAGGTGCAAGGTTTTGTCCGAGGCAGTGCCGGAGGGAGTAAGAGGTAGAGGTAGGCAGCAAACCTGTGCACAACCGTCGTTGTGGCGGCAAATGGTTTGGCTTGGCTGTCAAGTTGATGAGAAAAATGCATGGAAGAGGAGGGAAGCGGCAAGAGACTCGGACGGGAGGCACAGGGAGAAGGAGTGAAGGAGGGAAAGAGGGAAAGAGCAACAGGGAAATGGATGGATGCGGCCGAGGAAGGTACCTTGGACATGGAAATGAATACCTGAATAAATGGCAGGTACGACAAATTAAGGCAACGCCCAGTCAGTCACAATTTATTTCATTCAGTTCAACTCGGCTCGACTCAACTCAACCCAATTCAACAACCAAACAAACGGACCTTTTACTCGCATTTCGATGGATTCATCGACTCGGTATTGCAACTCGATTCCGTGCATGAGATGCAAAGCCATTCACAACCCGGGGGTGCCATTTTCGATGCCAGGAATTAAAAAGCGGAGATGCGGCGGCGCAAGCGGGACGCCGTGTGCATGATATGATTTGATTGATTGATTGACCGTCTTGTCGCCTGTTGTTTGCCCGTCACCGTCACTCCTTCTGCTGCATAACTTCCCGTCGGGTCCTTGTTTCACCTCGACAAACTGCCCTCCCCTTCTTGTCTTCTGAATCAAGAACTCCTTCCGCCCAGCCCAACGAGAAGTACGTGCTGCAAACGTGATGGCGATTGGCTTCACCTATAGTACGGGTACGTACTATCCATGGCCGAGACCTCAGCTGAGTGCCCTCCCTCGCGTCCTCTCCCTTGCCAAGCCAAGCACACGGCGACTGGGCTCGCTCTTGTTAATTAGCCTTTCCGCCAGCGTCCGGAGCTATTCCCCGCTCGAAGCCATCATGGCCATTATCATCATCATCATCATGCATTCCTGAGCCTGAAAGAACCTGCCTGTCCCCCCCTCCCCCCCCTGAATAGGAAGCCTCTATCCGTAGTCAACGACGACGCGATTTGAGTCATCAACAAGGACAAGGACCATCGTCTCGAATGACCAAAATCAATTCGCAAATAACTCCCTCTGTCCCATCAGTTATCTCTCACCTCGTCTCACCTCGCCCTCGGGCCCCCCTCCCGCATACTCCCGACATCTGCCACCAGCCAATGGCCAAACTCTTACGTGCCGCAAGCCCAACTTAGGCTATCGGGGGTTTCCCCTTCCTTCCTTCTCCTTCCTCTCTTTCAGCTCTCGTCTGGAACGCTCATCTCGGGATGTGCGGTCGTTACACAGCATCTCCCAGAAGCAGCCATGCATGATACGGTTGCGTGGGATGTGTCGGCAGCAATTGGTAAAACAAGGCACACAACCGGTGAGGTATTAAATTGATTAATTATACCCTCCGCTCAACCTTGAACACGCCCAGCTCCCAGCCCTTCAGTACGTCCGTCTTTCAACTGCTTACCAGTGTGCCATGCCAACACTGTAATATGGAGCAAGCCACTGCCGCCAAGGCAAAAAAAAAAAAAAAAGAACCTGAGAGCATCAATGCGAAGTTGCAGAAAGCATCCCCGGGCGCTGGCCTCACCGATGCGTAAAGAGTTGCATCTCTAGCTCCCAGCCACTCCATCCCGTCCATTCACGGCCGTCCCAAGCTTTTAACCGGCCGCAAAAAAAGAAAAGAAAACAACAAGAAGAAGAGCAGAAACGGTGTATCGGTCAAAATTTGCCCCAACTAGATTGTGATGCGCAGGATTCGGTTGAATGAGACGGCCCTCCCTTCAACACCTTCGTATCCGTTGGTTATAAAGTAATAACGTGTCTGCCTCCTTCAACCAACCGCCTCGTCTTTTGGGGCCCGTGAAACCCGCGACGCCCACGCGTCCTGTCCTAGGGACTCGGGAGGGGGAGGCGGTGCCAAAGGTACCTAGCGAACCACCTGTCCCTCTTCCATCCCCTCAATCCCCCGGTCACCTCCAACAAGACGTTTTCGCCACTCATTTTTCAACGGGACATGCAAGATGCAAGATTGAGGAGAAGGCACTGGTCAAATATGGATACTCAGAGTACTTTTATTAGTGTCCCTGTACATGTACACCCGGATCGCTGCGAGCATCGCCAGTTGTCCCGAGTCTATGTACCGTATGTACCTACTAAGGACTCGGCCTGCCACCAACCCCCCCCCTCGTGCTGAAAGTGTTTTTTCGTGTAGTAGAATCTATCAAACCCGTACCCAGAACGACAATAAAGGAAAGAAACATAAAAAGAGAGAACAATTATAAACAATACTCAATAAGACTCCAAGAGCAAGCCTCCCCTATCTATGGTACAAGCCTTTACTCCTATTTGTGCGCCGCGCTATCTTGTGTCCCATTACCTGAGTTTTCCCCCTCCGTCTGACCTTCTTGCGTAGGTCGCGTCATGGGCTGCCATCCCGCTGCCACTCCGGCTGCCACGATGCCCGCCATCACCGTGGGCGCCACCAGCGCAGAGTTGGACCGCGACCGGTTGGATCGCGGCCTCCTGCGTGAGTCGGGCGTCGCCACGGGAGACACCACGCCGTCGTCCTGCTGCTGTACCGGCGTCTGAGGCGCGTTCAGCGAGTTGGATCGCGAGTGCGACCGAGAGTGCGATCGAGAGTGGGAGGGGCTCCTCGATCGCGACATGATGGTTTCCTTGGGATGCTGGATGGCGAACTTGAGGTTATTCAGGCGCCCTCCCTTCATGCGCCTGAGGAAATTCAGCTCGTCTCGCAGATCGGCCAAGGGTTCCGGGTACATCTCCATCTCCTCGTCTGAGACGGTCAAGCCCGGAACCTTGTTGGCCCGATTCCTCAAGAACTCCGGAATCAAGGCAACCATGACCTTGTCCGGGACAAGTCGGATGATGATACCGAATGGGATAGAGATGAAACCAAGGACGATAGCTATGGCCCAGAGAGTGCCACTCTGCCCCTCCTCGGCAATAGAGAAGGCGTGGCCGCCGACAAAGATGATGAGAATCTGACCACCACACATGAGAGCACTAATACCGATGAAGAACCAGTTCTTCGTCAGGCCCTCAAAGATGTTGAACCTGTTGTCAAGTCGACGGTTGCTAGTGGCATGGTTAACATTTGCCATTGTGGGGGGGGGACCAAACAAGATACTTACTTCCACTGGTTGAAGATCTGCATCCAGACAAACGTATTAAAAACCAACGTGGCAATCTCATCGTCACTGGGGATGCGATTGTTCGCCAGAGGGAGGATGCCCTTGGGGCTGCCGTAGTAGAGAAGGAAGGTGATGACGAGCTGATAAATGGACTGTCCAAAAATCATCTTCCACATGGTGACGGAGATGATGGACGATCCCTTGGGCTCCGGCTTGCGATCGAGAACGCTCTCGTGAGGAGGGTCGGTAGCGAGCGCGAGCGCGGCCAAGGTATCCATGATGAGGTTGACCCAGAGCAGTTGGACAGCTGTCAAGACAGAAGTCTCCTCGTCACTGGACACAGCAGTCACAAAAGTGAGGATGACGGCAGTGACGTTGACTGTGAGCTGGAACTGGAGGAATCGCTTGACGGCGTCGTTGACAGCGCGTCCCCATTTGAGGGCCTTGACGATGCTCGTAAAATTGTCGTCCATCAGGATGATAGCAGACGCTTCCTTGGCAACTTCGGTGCCAGAGATACCCATTGAGAAGCCAACGTCGGCCATCTTGAGAGCGGGGGCGTCGTTGGTGCCGTCACCAGTAACGGCAACCGTCTCACCCTTGTCCTTGAGTCGCTTGACCAGGATGCGCTTGTCCTCGGGGCTGGATCTCGCCAGGACATGCAGCCGGGGAATGATCTGCTCCTGTTCAAACTTGGACAAGTTGCGGAACTCGGGTCCCTCCATGATGATGCTGTTGGGCTGGATGATTCCACACTCCTTGGCAATTGCTTCTGCAGTAATCTTGTTGTCTCCGGTAACCATGCGGATGACGACGCCAGCCTTTTGGCAGAGTTTGACGGCTTCAGGCACACCTTCTCGCAGGGGGTCCTGGATTCCAACAACGCCGATGAAGGACATGTTGTGAAAGAGATCCTCAAAGAGGACCTCCGACGTGCCACCTTCGGCGAATCGAACATTCTTAGGCGGCCATGTATCAAAGTCCTTGTAGCAGATGCCAATGGTTCGCAGAGATCGCTTGGCGTAGCTCTCGATGAGTTGGGTAACGGTGTCGATGTTATCTTGGGACATGGGGGACAGGGTTCCATCCGAGGCAGCATTACCGAGAATCTGGCTGCATTTGGACAGGATGATTTCAGAAGCACCCTTGATGTAGAGCCGCGCACCGCCGCTGGGGAGGGAGGCGACAATTCCCATACACTTACGACCAGAGTCGAAGGGGATGAGCTGAAGCGTCTTGGAATTCTCCCGCTCTTCGCTGACCGGACCCATTCCGAGATGAGCTCGAGCGAACATGAGGAGGGCAGTCTCGGTCTTGGATCCGATGAAGGTATTTTGCCCATCAACCTCGCCTTCAAAGGCGGTCGAGTTCAGGGCAATAGACTTGAGCAGTAGTTCCTTGACAGGGGCGCTGAGCATGGAGGAGAACTCGGAAGCAGAGATGTCGCCACTGGCGTCGATGGGCGACGATTCACCATCGCTTGCCAGGGAGCCAGGGCGAGCACCACCAAATCTGTGGCTCGTGCCAATGGTTCCAGAGACGACTTGCATCTTGTTTTGCGTCAAGGTACCCGTCTTGTCGGAGCAAATGGTCGTCGCGTTGCCCATGACTTCACAGGCCTTGAGATGTCGTACCAGGTTGGCGTCGCGAAGCATGCGAGTGGTGGCAAAAGCAAGGGCCAGAGTAACCGCCAATGGAAGACCTTCAGGTACCGCCACGACGATAATGGTGACGACAACGATGAAGATGTTGAGGAACATCTGTCCCTTTTCGGCAGGAGAAACACTTGAGTCCAGCTTGGGCAGACGGACCAAGAACTCAATGAACAGGACGATGAACAAGAGAAGACCGGCGGCACCACCAAGCTTGGCAATGTATGTGGCGATGACATTCAGCTTCATCTGAAGAGGCGTCATCTCGACGTCTTCGTTCAAAGCCATCATGGTCTTTCCGTAGGACGAGTAAATACCGGTTGACGTGCACATGAAAGTACCAACGCCTTCCATGATACGAGAGCCTGACTGGATGAAGGGATCCATCTTCTTGAGATCCTCGTTGTTCTCGATGGCGGCGTACACTTCGTCGGCGGGTCGTTTGCGGATAATATCCGACTCGCCAGTCGTCTGAGACTCGTCACATTTCACATTGAAGCCCTCAATGAGAATGCCATCAACGGGTACCAAATCGCCGGGCTCCAGGTGAATCACCTCGCCAGCCAAGATATCGAAGACGGACAGTTCGATGGTTTTTCCAGAGCGGACCGCTTTGACGTCGCGGTCCTGTTTCTTCTTATTCAACTGGGCGAATTGGCGTTCCTTTTGGTAGTCGTTCAATGATCCAACAATGACCACGATGGCAATGGCAACGATAATGGCAACGCCTTCGATCCATTCGACCTTGGGTTCGCCGTTTTTGTGTTCGCCACCAAAGGTTTGGTAAAGTCCAACAGCGAGGCTGATGACTGCGGCAATGGACAGTAAAATCAACACCTTGTCGTTGTACGTGATCCACATGAGCTGGAGCAGAGATTTGCCCTTCTTCTCTGGCAGCCTGTTGTCCTTGAACACGCGGAGTCGATCCACAAAGCGATCGTTGCCATGGTTGCGGTGAGCGGTAGCAGGGCGGGTCGGGGCCGTTACGCCTTCGGTTTCGAGCTTGTAGTTCTTGGCAGTTGCCTCCTCGAAGGTGACGATACCGTCCAGATTGGTCTCCTCGGTACTCAACCCTGCTTTCCGGTCTGACCTCAGTCCCTTCTCGATGCCTACCAGACCTCCCAACTTATAAAAGGCCGGGAGACTCTTGGGGTTGAACATTTTGTTCATGTGGCCGGGCGCAAAGGCGAAGGGGTTGTTCTCGACTTCAAAATCGGCCTCAGTACCCGTATCGGGTTTCAATGCCGTCTCGTCGCTCATGATCTTATGGCTGCTCAGATCGGATGACTTGTACTTCTCCACGTGTGTCGTTAATGAGTTGGATCCCACCACGGTCGTCTCGCCATGTGATGAAAATGAACGCCCCATGTCTTCCGAATCGACCGAGTTCTGGCGTGAGCGAAGGGTTTCGGGTACGGCCAAGAAGGCGGCGCCGCGCTCGCCTGACCGAGAGGTGACTGGGCTGGACACATTGTGGGGGCTTGTCGGCCGGCTGCTGTCACGCTCGAAGGAAACGGCCGTGTTCAGGTCGGGTCGTGGGCTTCCGGATTGGCGTTGCGACACCCAGCTAGTAGACAGAGGGTCGGCAGTCGTCGGGCTCACGGCGTCGTCTTGAGGAGAGGCGGGAGGGTTGGATTGCGTAGGCGGTTGTTGTAGAGTATCGTGGGCCATTTCGGGAGTGGTGGAACTGGGGTTCACGTTGACGTCGGTGGTGTCAATGGTAATGGTAGGGCTAGGAACCAGAAGCCCGGGTCAGTAACGAACGCGCAAGGCTGAAAGATATATATGTTGGTCGGAGGGAGACTCACGCTCTGCGCCTCATAGGGGGCGGGTCACCTTCAGCCATGATGGACAGGCTGAATCGTCTTTCGGGTTGATGGCGAGGGATGCGCTAGCGATGGAGAGGCTATGCAAGGTGCGAATGACGGGTCAATGGGAGGAAGAAGATGGAGAGAGGCAAGGAGTGCGAGTTAGGAGACGGGCGTGGAGCCAAATAAATCGCAGGCGTGGTCGTGGACGCGGCGCGAAATGGTGATAGTGATGAAGAGAAAGTTGGGGGAGGCTGAGCCCCGGGAAGAGAGATTGTGACTCAGGATGAGCGTCTCTTCATTCTTGCTGGCAAAGGTGACGGCACGGAGGAGGCAACGTCCAGGTCTGTTGGGAGAGGAGGTAGAAACGATACTTTGCGAGCAGAACAGAGGCAGACATGGCAGAACTGGGTGTTTTCAGGCCTCTCTCTGGTCTGCGTGCCAAGTGCACAGCCTCAACAAAGTGGGGCACATCCTGGACTCTTCGGCAGCGCCTGTTGAGGGGGCCGCAGGAGGAGGTCACTGCTTCGGCGAGTACGTATCCCGCAAGGTTCCTGCCGATTCGTAAGAACCCGCGCGAGTGAGCTTGAAAACAGGCACTTCCAGTTGAAGGCGAGGTGGGCCGCCCCAGGCGCTAACTCTCACACGGGCTTCCCGCTTTGTATCGACTAGGTACTTCCTCCACGTAAGCTGGCACACCGGGTACCGCCCGACAACTTCGGCTTGCCGCGTTGGTCGTCTCATAACTGTACGGATAATCTCGTTGATGAAATGATACCCCCGATTGTTCTGTAATTTTTCCACTTCCTTGCCCAGCCTCATCAGCCATCAGCTTTAATTCAGCCCGTGTCCGTCTCTACCGACCAGTTATTCGTCCTGCTGAAGATTCATCACTCACGATGCAATGCGTCTTCAGCTCTCAACAAATGGCCTACTCGGGTGACCACGCGTCTTGGCCCTCTGCGAACTCCAAACACTCTGGCGGCCTCTCGCCAGCGCCGACGCCGACGCTCAACCTGAGAGGCTGTGTCGAAACCTTCGCATGAAGCCGAGCGCGGCAACTGCCAGGGCGATACGCCCGAGGTTGAAATCGATGATGAAAAACTCCAGCATGCCTTGTTCAGGCAGTCAATCACTTCCTCCACGGGTTACCTACGAATATCAACTCGCTGCCCGGCGCTGGTTGCTCGCGCTCGCTGGTCCACTAAAAAGAGAGGATGGATACCGCCTCCGCAGATGCTTGTTGTTTGTTGGAGGCCAGGCAACACGACTGACTCCCACTCCCTGTACCCCCCCCCCCCTTCCCAGCGACTGTTTAATGACACCTCATTCGCCCAATGGCCTTGCCGCTATCCAATGTGGGTGGACTTGGTGTAGATCTGGAAAATGGTGCAGCACTCGCGAGAAAAGCCAAGCCCCTAGTACCTGTCTTGGCCAAGCGGCGTATCGCCCGCCTCTGTGGCATGACCGACGAAGCCCGTACGAATACGTGCCTGGTTCTGGGCCTCTTCAAGATACCTTTGTGTGGGAGTTTCAAAGAATCTACGAGAAATACCACTCGTGACTCGTTGTCATCTGCCACGGCTCCCTCTCGGGCTCCCTTCGGGGGGAAGAGGCTTAGACGTGCAGGGAAGAGGGGAGGTTTGATGGAGTCGCGGCGCGCTACTCTGTATCGCTACAGATTAACGTGTTACTCTAGGTACCTGCGAGTCCTTCTCCGGTTGCGCCTTGATGATAATTTCAACATGTACGACTTGTTCCTGGCAGAATACGGAGGGTTTCAATGACGTCTTATCATGACCGGACATGCACCAACCTGCTTTTCCGTATCAGCCGCCACGGTTCACGCGTCGACGCCCAAAAGCTCATTCCCGCCACAGGGTTTGGCTTGCCGTCGACATGACGACGACAATGACAATGGACCTGTGCGAATAGGCGACTTGAGACAACCGTCCGCCGCCCCCAACCCCGACCAACCCCTGATATTTAGTGCCCAGGAACCCGATGGATCGCGTGGACAGGGGCCGCCACCAGTCTATACAGACAGCTCCGGGCTCTCACAGGCAATTTCAATGCAAAATTGGGGAGCCTCCGTGGCATCCCTGGCGGCATGGGTTGAGCTTATTTTCTCTTTGCGCCGTGCATTCTGGGGCTCGGAAATGAGCATGCCCCGATGCAGACGTCGTCGTCAACACATCTCGGGATGAAGAATCAAAAGGAACCATTATCACAGCCAACTATTGGGGATGAGGAGAGCGCTGCCTGGTCCCTGCGGCTCATGCGAACATTGACTGGCCGCTGTTGGCCACGTCCGGTTGGTGACGGTTCGTTGGTCCCTAGATGTCCTCATGCAGGGTGATTGGGCGTCTTTGGGGCCCTCTCGAAACAGCGCAGCATTCATCCGTTTCCAATAGTTCGGAAATGAAAAAGGCCCAAACCTGTCAACCTCTGAAGCTGCCGTGGACGCGGCTCCACAAGATAAGGTATAGCTAATTAGTGCTAATCGTGAAGACTTCCCGTCTCCTTCGCAACGTGTCTCGACCAACTTCTCCAAGCTTCGTCAGCGTTGCCCCGCCCCCTGTCACGACAACAAAGAACCTCAACCGCCAAGCCTTTTCTTCAGCATTGCTCCTCCATCCATGCAACACTCTATCTCAGTTGCCCCTTACCTTACCGCATGGGCCGAACTGCCCACTTGGGCTCTCACGACCGCCAGCCCGTCGCCTGAACCATTAGAGTTTTGATGAGGATTTGCCTCGTGCGAAGCCGCCATGGACCAACCTGGAAGCCCGAGTGACAGTTGGGACTGGAACTCTCCACGGGGCGCAGCCTTAACCCAACGTCTCTTGCAGACGAGGGGCCGCGACGCTTGCCTCGGTTGACGTCGCCGCTTGCCACCGCGTCGAGTCGAGACGGTGAGGCCTCTTTGCCTGCAGACCATTTCAACCAGTGGCGGGCACTGCCCCGATGTTGAGTAACGAGCACCGGAAGAGCTGGAGGCCGCAACGTCAAAGTGCTGTTCTTCGTCTCAGAACTGAGACATGACGCCGGTTCACCATTTCCCAATGCGGAAAGTCTCCTCTGGGCTCATGTGTCGTCGAAAAAGAGTTTTCTCTGGCCAATTGCCAAATCGACAAAGAGCCAATCACCGTGGCGGAGCTTCATGCTGTGGACACCGCGACGTGCATGCTCATGCATCTCACCGCGGCCGTCGACAGCACGAGGAAGCCGTCGCCGTTGCCCCCGAGGAACATTAGATACATATCAGCTTGTCGTCTCGTCGCTTGTTTGCCCAAAGACCCCTCCTCGAATCGTGCAACCAATCTAACAGAACCTAAACCGCTTCGAGCACTTCCAAGACTGCTCAGCCTCAATCCAATACGTCCAGGTCATCGCGGTGGCGAATGGTGACTCGCGAATGAGTGGGGGTTGCTTCACAACTTCCTAGGGCACTCTTATCCTGTATCAACGAACAAAGCACTTGACCATACTACTGACGACATAATATGAGTCCATGGCTCGAGGAACTTGCCGAAACCTTCCTGATCGAGCAGGTGCCAGTGATCGACAGAGAATCGAATAGTCAGTCTCCAACCCCCTGCACGAAGCATCGCTCGGGCCAAACCACCTACCGCACTCTCCAATCTCACGATGCTGTCACGGAAACTCCCCCGCATCCAAGTCGGGTCAAACCCCAAGAGAGCTTAACTGACCGAGTGGGCGTGATTTCGTCCTAGTTCCTTGGTCTTGTCGTCGACCCCCCCCTCCCCCCCCCACACGATGCGGGACTGAGATCATCACCTCACCTCAACAACCACTCAACCTTGCGAACGCCGAGATAGATCAAGCTTCTGATGCCCAGCTCCGTCTCCAAGCTCTATGACTTACGGATCCAGAGGGCAGTGCTCGCGAAAAGGGAAAAGGGCATTTCCCGGATTCCGTCTCAGGGGTCCGTCTGTCCAATCGGTTGCCCGAAGTCGCCTTCCCGTCGTCATGGTATTCCGAACTCACATCACATTTGACGGGATGCCTTCTCCGGACTTTGTCCCCAACGCCGTCTTGCATGCCATTGATGCCGTAGCCTCGACGCCGAAAGTGATGTAAGACGTCTCGGATCCTGGTCAGCTCACGGTGCCTCAGCCACCATCTCGGTGCCTTTGCACAACACATGGTGACGACGGAAAGGCAATATACGGTGTGGTAGAGTCTCGTTAGGGTCAACGTGGGCCAGTCGTCTTACGGAGTAACGAATGCAGACCTTCTCTAAGCCACGGGGCCAGTCACGAGAGCAAGGTATAGACCAACTTGGTTCTATCTCGACGTGACTATCACAACACCCCTTCCTCCCTTCTGGGTCTATCCGTCTCGTGAGATGCCGGCCAAGGCCCCGCGAAAACAGCCAAATCCAATCTCGCTAGCTGACGGAGGCTCCCACGGGTGATGAAGCCTCTAAGCATCTAAGCCACCCAAGACGACGAGAATTTTTTTCTTGCTTGGTGTTGGTCCCTTCGCAGAGCATGATCCGTCGTTGGGGCTGTGAGGACGGATCTGCAACGAGTTATGCGGCATGTCTCGAGCACGAGCAATCACAAGTTCCCGGAGCTGTTTGAGAAAGTTCCTGCAGTTTGATGGGGGGGGGGGGGGGGGGGGGGNNGGGGGGGGGGGGGGGGGGGGGGGGGGGGGGGGGGGGGGGGGGGGGGATGTCGGAGGAGGGTGGAGTGGTAAGGAAGAAAGTACGGGCTGAGTATCTCGAGCAGATCTCTATCAGAAACAAGTCTCGACCTGGCAAAGAGGACAGCAGCAGTCTCACGGCAAACTTGGTACTGGACTTTCTGATATTTGGAATCAGTCCCCGGTAAGAATACTATGGAGTCTGTCTGTCCGGTCGAGACCGTGTCAAGCATTGGCGGGTGCTGAAAGCCCCAGGACGGACCTCCCTTGATCCGGCCTTTGCTGATGCTCTGGTCTGGCCAGCCGGTCTATAGCAACCGGCTCATGCGCTTCCAAGCTCTGCGCAGCTCAGCCGCGTCTCGACGAGGCATTCTCGACGGCCGGAAAATACGGGATATGTCCGACCCCCGTGTAAGAGATTAAGCAAGCATCCCACTTGCAGCGGCAGCCAATGAAACGGCCTCGAGTCTTTTCCCCCCTCCCCAATGAAGGCGCTCGGCTGGGAAATGGCCCGGAGACCATTGGTCCAGGAGGTGGAACGCTCATACAGTCTCGTCGCTTTGTCCTTTGCAGAGACTACCTGGTACTACTACTACTACTATAATGAGCCGCCCAATAACCTGTTTCCCCAAACGACGCAGTCACGTCCAGTTCGATGAGCTCTACCGCCCAAAACGTCGTATGCCTCCCTTGCCTCGGGTCGCCTCGCATCTGTGTGCATGGAGATTATCCACTACATTCGCCAGCACTGCCTCACTGCCAGCACAACGCAGGGCAGAAAACCCCCTCCTCTTCTTCCCTCTGCATCCATCTGCATCCGGCGTCCCGCGTCCCAACCCGCCGCCGGACGTCGACCATAGACTCCGCGTCCTTTTCTGTCAAAGAGGAGGAGGGGGAAAGGTCCCTTGCATGTTTCCTGCTTGCCCCTCAACATCGCCCACGCCCTCCCTCGCAACTCGCTGCTGCCCATAATATATCCACTCGCGAGTGTGGCTGTGCCCCCCGAGAGGCGAGCAACTCAACTCGCCCTCTTTCAACCAACCCCCCCAGTTTTGAAAAGAGGCAGAACCCAGTTCCCAGTTTGCCCATGTGTCAGTTTACGCCCAAACCCCCTCCCCGCGAGAACGGGCGTATTCCGTCGTGCGTTCCCCCCTTCCTCCTTCCCGTGTAATCTCGGTCCCCCGTGGTTCCCCGGGCGCTTCCCATGGCGTCTCTGGGTCGACCGAGTCGGGAAACTTGTTCGTAAATTGCGCGCCTTCGCTAGCACGCGTCGCGATTGCAGCAGCCGGCTGCTCGCAACCGCCAAAGCCCGCCGCAATAGAAAGCTCACGGCCATCGAGATGTTGCTGCTCTCTCTCATGGATTTGCGAAATGAGGTGGTGGGCTATGCAAAGCCAGGGAGGGCATGGGGATCCACGCCCGCTGACGTCGCCTTTTGGGGGGGGGGGGGGGGGGGGTTTGNNGGGGGGGGGGGGGGGGGGGGGGGGGGGGGGTTTGCAATACCTACTACGTGTCATACGACTCGAGGCGTCGTTCTCGTGCTTTTTTGCTTCCGGTGTGCTTTGCGAAGGAGAAGGCGAAGGAGAAGCTGCTTTTTGTTGCATGTGATTTGACCAAACTATCCGGCCGCGTCTACCTTGTCCCCCCCCGTGTGTAAGTCGGTGCCGTCTACGACATACCCCGTAAAAGTCGTCCCAAGTCGTAGCAGCCTCGTCCTACCCTCTACCCAAGTCGACTCGCCTCACGCAGACCATGTCCTCGGCGCCCTCCCGATCCCTCAGCTGCCCCTCCCCGACGCCGAAGAAGGGCGCGACGGCGCACCTCACCACGCCCCTCCAGAAGCCGGCCACGACGTCACTCAGCTCCGGCCCCGTCTGCTTGAAGTCGGGAAAGGCATTCACCTCGAGCAGCCACGCGGTGCCCCCGGCATCGACGAGAAAGTCCAGCCCGTAGGCCTCGAAGGCGTTGGGCAGCGTCTGGAAGTGCACCGGCATGGCCCGCGCCGCCGCCTCGAACACCTCGCCCGCCGCCGCGCACACCTGCCGGAACACGTCCTCGCCGAGTCCCGGCGGCAGCGGCAGCTCCCAGAAGCGCCGAGCCGCATCCTCGCCGGCTGCGCCCTGCAGGCAAGTGTTTGTCAAAAAGGCCGCGGCGTCGTCCGGGCCATTGTCGGCGCGGGGGCTCACGTACGGCTTGCCGGCGAAGAGGGCGAGCATGGGCCGGTAGACCCAGACGGCGAGGCTGCCGGTGCAGAGGACGTAGGTGCGGATGTGGAACTTGCGGTCGTCCGACGGCCCGGCGGGGAGGAGGAGGGGCGGGTGGATGTAGGGCTGGGCGACGAAGTGTCGGAGGTGCGACGTGGTGATGTAGTCGCGGTCCTCGTCGTCGACCTTGGCTGCGGCGCCGTCTCCCTCCTCCTCCTCGTCATCATCGCTATCGGGCTGGTCCTCCTCCCAGCCGTCAAAGATGGCCTGCAGTTCCTCCATGGTGCTAAACAGCCGAATGCCCTGTCCCCGGTCGCTCATGCCGGGCTTCAGAATCCACCACTCCTTCGCGGCAGCGTCGTCGTCGGCCAGCGCCTCGTTCCGATCCATGCTCTCGCGGAGGTCAAAGGCCTCGACCAGGGCGTCGTCCAAGAACTCGGCGTAGTCGACCTCAAAGGCCTCGGTCCGCTTGACGTGCTCCCGGAGGACCGACGACGGGTTCTTGGCCACCCAGTGGTCGACCGTCGTCGAGAGGTAGTGTTTCCGGATGAGCGCCTTCCGGATCATGTAGCTGTTGATGAGGGACGTCTTCTCGTGCGAGCCGGCGTACTCAAAGTCAATCGACTCGTAGTCGGTAATCTGCAACACCCTCGCGTCCGGGGAGGGGAGCAGCTTCGAGATGACGCCTTCCTCGTCCTCGGCCGCGGGAACCTCGGTGATGACATTGACGATCCCCTCGGGGAGGAGGGAATCCAGCGCGGCGAGGATGAGGGGCTGCACGTACGAGTCCTCGTACGAGATAATGGCTTGGATGGGGGTTTTTTCGGCATCGTCCCCCCCGAGTCGGAGGGGGATCTCGACATCAGTCTTGGAGTTGGCTGCTGCTTCCACTGGCTGGCTTGGACTGCATGACGGGCGGGTGAGAATGAGATCTATTTGGAAAAAATTGTATGCTCTCCCCCATAGAATAACACCCAAAATGTTCATGCAAAAAATGCTATTCAAATTCCGGCCACAACCACCACCACCATGCCCTGAATAAAACAAAAAAAAGGCCAGCGACTTCAAGGGGGGGGAACACACTCACAGTTCTAGCTCCTTGTTGTTCAAATCGCTGACGTTGTGCATGAAGTTTGCTTTTAGGGGAGTGACGCTGGGGAAGTCTGTCAGTACGTCTCCTGCATGCGGCCTGGGAGGAAACCATTCACCTTGTCTGACCCTCCTTGACGGCCCATCCATCGTTGCCGGGGCCGGCTTCCTCGACGCTCTTGTACACGTCGGTGAACTTGGGTGCCCATTTGAAGTGCTTGTGAACATGGCCGCTCCGCGCGACCCCGGGCTTCCCTCCGTCCTCCACCTCGCCGTCGATGCCCTCCCGTATCCTCTCCTCCTCCTCGTTCTCGTCGCCAGACTCGCCCTCAATCTCCTGGAAACAACCGCCTTCTCTCCAGTAGTTCTGCAGGATGTTGGTAAAGACGGTCTTGTTTGCCTCGATGCCCTCGACCAGGGGCACGTTGACGCTGTAGAGATCGGCACTGCCGTCCGTGGGCCAGTTCTTGTACAAGGCCTCGATCACCCTGACGCTGTGTCGACAGGCAGCCTCGATGATGACGGGGTCATGGTTCCGGGTGAAGAAGGCAAAGCTCAGGGCAATGGCCTTGTGCTGGCAGACGGCCGCCTCCAAGGCCGCGCCCATGGTCCCGGAGCTCAGGGCAAACACGGCAGTCGTGTTTCGGCCGTAGTTGGGGCCGCTGACGACGAGATCGATGGGGCCTCGCTCCTGGAAGAAGTGGTGGAGGCCAATCTGGACGCACGAGGCCGGGGTCCCGTCGATGAGGATCCATTCCTCGACGTCTCCCGAGGGCGAAGGCCGGTGGTGAGTGGTGCCCTCGGAGTCCTCGCCGTGGACAGCTTTGCCGGGGCGGTAGTACGAAGGCTTCAACGTCTGCCCGATCATGTGGGCCTTGCCAATCCACGAGCGCTGCGTGTGCGGGACGCAGACGGAGACGACGTGGCCGGCGGCCTGGAGCTGCTTGACCAGGCAATGGACATAGGGGGACGAGTGAGGCGACGGCGGGCCGTCGTCGTTGCTGACGAGGATATGCATCTTGGGTGAGCGTCTGGAGTTCAGGGTAGCTATTCTGAGGGAGGAAGAGGGTGGCAGACAATGACAATGGCCGCGGCTACCGAGTATAGAATAACAGGTTCGAGGGGGTGAGCAAGGGAAATCACAGCAGATATAGCCCAAGGACGCAGCCAACGTTGGGCACACAAGCAGACGGCGGCAAAACTGAGGTGGTCCGGATTATCAACCGGAGGTCGCAGGTGAGGGGCCAACGTGGGGCAGTGCGAATACAGTCCATACCATCAAATAAAGCACGCAAGCACGTCACGACTTGGCTCGCAGCGACTTGTCATAATCAGGAACATTCTGATGGATTCGCAACATCCTTGATTCGTGCGGGCTACCTAAAAGTAAAACTAAAGCAGGACTCATGAAACCTCGATGCATCTACGAATACTCGTGCCGGCTCGTACCAGGCTACTTCCATGTCAACCATCCATACCATTCGCTCATTTCCTTGTGTCGTCCTTCATTTCGCAATCCGACCTTTGACTATTCTTTCAGTCCAAGCCTTCTTTCATTCCTTCCAAAGAAACAAAGAACAATCCCCCATCATACGGTTCAGACCCTGATAATTTCCATTCCAACCCCAACGCCAAAAAAAAAAACCCAACCCCGCTTTCAGTTTTCGTTCCCAGGTCGAGGGAGCAACGGTGACGTCGAATGAAGCAAAAGTCGGTTGGCCAGACTCATCGTCAGGTCGAGAGTCTGCCTCCAATGAGACCCATACGACATCAGGGTGCAACCGAGATAATTAAGAATGACCGTGCAAAACAGACCACGCATGTAAAACCATTGTTGCCAAAAATGTCGGGCAAGAATCAAACAACCTAGGTTCGTGTGCGCTTGGCGTTGTCCGAAGAGAGGCTATCGGCATGTCGCTTCTGCGCGCCTGATGCCTTGTGTTCCTTGGTTCGTCGCCATGAATCGAAGGGGCTCGACTTGCTTCGTCCCTTGATTGGCGTATCCACAAGCTTGTTGGCAGACCTGGTGGTTCGTCTGGTGTCCGGAGGTGAAACAGGAGCAAACTTGGGCGCTTCCGGAGTGGCTGCGTGCTTGTTGACCCGGCGCTTAGCGGGAGTCTGCGGCACCGGCATCTCCGGAACTTCAGCCTCGTCCTCGGTTTGCTCCTCTTCGACGTCTTCTTCGACATCGGTAGCAGCCTCTTCTTCGTCAATCATTTCTTGCGTCTTTGCGGCTTGGAAGAGGAGACGGGGCTTGATGGACGATCGAGTGAGAGGGCGGGCAAGTCTTGCTTCTTCGCTGTTCTCATCATCCTCAAGCTCCTCCAGATCCTCGTTGTCGAGGTCCGAGAACTTGCGGAAAAACTTCTTGCCGCGGCTAAGATGATGTTAGCTTCGATCAGATGAGAAGAAATTCATCATTGACTTACAAGACATAAACCATTCCATCTTCGCGTTTAGAAGCCTCATCAACAGTCTTGACGCCCTCACCGGGAATGTTGACCTGACGGCGTTTGCTTCGGCGCCTGGGGGGCTCGGGAGCGGCAGGAACATCTCCGTAGAATGGGTTAGACTCCCTGTCATCCCTGGAGGGAATTCGGTCCTGAGAATCGGTAAAAATTTCAATGGGCTCCTCGATCTCCTCGGCCTTGAAGCTCTCCAGGGAGATGCCCGTGTACTTCTTAGCACGTCGCTTCTTAGGGCTAGGCATGACGTCGGCTTCGGCCTCAGAAGGGAAGAGGTTCCTGGCGATGGACTTGATCTTAGTAGTCGTCTTCTCATTCGGTGGCTTCTGAGGTGTTTTGGATGGTGTCGGCAGCATGCCTCCCACAAGACTGGCAGATGACCTGGTAGGGCGCAGGGTCGAAGTCTTGTCGAGTCCGAGGGCGGCGGCGGCCTGAGAGCTCTCAGCGGAGAGAGAAGCCGATGCGCGACGAACGGCATCCATGGCGGGCTGGCGCTTCTTCGTTGGGGAAGGCATCGGTGAGCCGGCGGCGTGTTTGCTGGACTTCTTCACGGTGCGTGGCGACTGTGGCTTGAGCCGCGATCCGTTTGGTGATGGGGTGCGCGCGCGTTGTTGCGAGAGTCGGGCAGACTTGCGAGGGGTAAAAGGCTCCCAGTTGTCGTGGTAGCCGAGACGAGGAGTTGGAGGTGTGCGGATGCCAACAGGCGGTGGAGGCGTGATTGAGCCATCACAAGCAGTCACCATTTTGAATGGTGGTGGAAGCGGGGTACTGCTTCGAGCAATCGCTGTCTTTTTGGTAAAGGTCCTCAGCGTGCTGTCGAGATGTTGCGACGTCGTTGCGCCGGAAGGAGATTCACTGCGTTTGCCAGATGAAGCAAGGTCGGGAGAGTCAGGCGCACTGGTGGCACGGCTATGCCAATCAATCACACGGCGCAAAAAGTTGTTTGCAAGAACAAAAAAGTGTCTGGATGGTCGGAATCGGTGTCGGGAGTAGTAGGAGTCGGCGACGGCTGATGAATTGCGATGCGTAGTCGTGGTTGAGAATATTGTGGTGATGGAAGAAGCAAAGATGTTTGTTTGTGTTGATAGACGTTAGGATGACATCTAAACAAAGAGAACGGGGAACCCAAAGGGAGCGTGGTGGCTGGGGGCAGTACCTGCCGCTTTGTATCTTACCCTGGAGCCCTAAAGCGTCCACCAGCCACCCACTTTAACGCCCCTTGGATGGCCAAATTTCGGGCCGGGACCCACCAAAACCCCTTCTGCACAGCGCGTCCGAGGCTTGGAGCGCGTTTGTTTCGCGACATGCCGCGTCCAATCATTTATGCGCCTTCTGTTGACTCGGAAGAGATACGTACCGTGTTGGGTCGCCGCTCCCTCACTGGTTGGGTATCAAGCCAAGCTTGTTGCCCTTGCCCCTCACTAGCTGGTCAATTTAACCCACTTGGATGCAGCGTCGAACACAGCGCAAAGGCAACAGGCGAAAGCCACGAGCGCATCATAAACAAAACACGAAACACAACACTCCAGCGCATGTCCGACTTTGCGACCGTACTTGCCTGGCAACCTCCACACCCAACGGAGAGGCTCACCCGCTCCCTATCTTATCGGCCTCCGGTCTGAGCCTTGCATACTTAGGTAGTCCCTTGTTTGCATAACGTCACTCCTCGGTCATTGTTCAACCCCTCACAGACATTTTCGACTCCGCTCGTGTGTTCAACTCGGTTCACGTCCCTTTTGTTGATTTGTACCGTTTGAATGAAGGTTACTTCCTTTCACTCCTTTGACCACGAAGTTATTTCCGGAGAGGCCTCCCTTTCGTTCAGTACGCGACTTGTCTCGTCCACAGCCGACCCTCGCCATGGCCGACGACACAACGCAATTTACAGAGTCGGACATTTGGGCCTCGCCCACCCAAGACACTGCCCCACCAACAACTTCGAGACCGCGAACGCCCAAAACTCCTCGAACACCAAAGACTCCCACGGCTCAAGACCGTCCCACCGAACCCATTGATCATGAGGCTGCCCTGCGAAGGGAATTGGAGGGAGTTCGGAACATCAATGAGGCTATCGAAGGGGTAATAGCCACCCTGGAACGAGCCGGGGGCAACATGGATGTATGCGCCAACTGGTGGTCCTTGTGTGTACCCGCAATCCCTACTGACCGCTCTTCTAGACTGTATCCAAAACCGTAAACAACGCCTCAGTGCTGCTCAACAGCTGGACCCGGATACTTTCGCAGACCGAACACAATCAAAGATTGATTTTAGACCCCAGTTGGAAGGGCGCAACCGAGGACGTCGCTGAGCAAGAGGCCGAGGCTCTCCAGAGGCAGCTCGCTGCCGAGAGGAGAGCTGCCGAGGAGGAGCAGAGGCGAGAAGAGCTCCGTCAACGTCGGGAAGAGGAGGAACAGAGACGGAGTTTGGCGCCGACAGCGCCCGGTCGTGGTTCTCGTGGCTCTCGTGGCTCTCGTGGCACGAGAGGATTGCGCGGAAGAGGACGAGCGACTGCTCGAGGCGGCACCAGCACAAGCTCCAGCTACTTGTCAGAAACATCGAGCATACCATCGGGTCGCGGTGCATCCAAAATCGGCAGAGGCTTTGGGATAAGTAGAGGGCGGCCTCGAGGTGCTTGATGAATTCAGTAACAGGCTATCGCCTCGCGGCGACTGCGTAATATCTCCTTCGTCTCAGATACCCAAAATACACAAGCCCTGATGTGGCTATACTTTCTTCTTGAAGAAGTCGCTCATTTTCTTCATGCCCTTTGTGTTGACCTTTTTCAGTTCCCGGACTCCTCGACTTTCCGAGGCCTTCTTCTTCTTCTCTTCTTCCATCTTCATCTTCTTTTCGGCACGCGCCTCGTCGTCCTCCTCATCGCGACCGTGCTTTCGAGTATAGTCACCCACTGACCGAGCCGCCAGAGCCTCTGCTCGTAGCTTGGAAAGTGTGGCTAGATAATCGTCCAGGGGTGAGAAATCGACGGAAGTGGCGCCCGCTTTGGCGAGAACCTCCTGAAGCTGGGCAGCCAGGGCCGACGCGACGTAATTGGAGCAAATGAAATTAAAGGCGACCCTTAATCGTTGAAGCTTGATAACCTCAGGCGATGCCTGCATCGCACTGACGACATCATCCGAGGTAGTGGGCTCTTCAGTAAATGAAGTGGCTGCCGTAGACGGCTGCGAAGCTGAGGATGCTGCAGTTTCTGTTGATGCGGAAGTTGCTTGAGACTCGGCGGACTCAATTGGAGGTGTCGTCGCCTGGGAGTCGGGTTGAGAAGTCGTTACCACCTCGCCACGATTCATCACTCGCTTCTGAATCAGAATTGGCGCCTCCAGCGCCTTCTTCACGAACTTGTCGTCCATGCTTGGGGGAAGCCCGACGTCGCTCATTTTCGTGGCTTTGTCCAGAATAGCAGACAGGACTTTCTTCTCGTCTAGTCGGAACATGGTCTCGTCGCCTGCTTCTACGGTATCGCAGATTGCGCCCATTCGTCGCTCTATCAGCGCACGCGTCTTGGGCCAGCGCATGACCTCTGAGAGATGTGGCGCCTCGAGAAGCTTTTCAAAGTGATCGTCGCTTGAAAGAAACATGCGCTTCTGATCGCTTGCGCCCTTGGATGATTTCGCATCCGCCAAAGCGGGAAGGCAAAGGAAGAGAGGGTCCAGGGGGGTGGCTAGGTAAAGCTCCTGGCCGGTGGAAATTGAGGCTTGTTTTTGGGAGACATCCGAATCGGTCTCTGCCCCTTCTTCGGGAGAATGTGGTAGAGTTTCGATCAACCAGCTGCGTGGTGTTGTCTTGGGGGCCGCGACTTTGGTGAATTCGTAGATGCCCGTCTCCGGACATACTAGGTATCGAGAAGGCCGCGAGTGCCTCGGGTTGGGGAGGGTCACGATTCGGGCGTCGGAAGTAGCTTTGGAGGGGAGGATGAAGATCTTGGAGGGATTTTCTGACTGAGGCGGTAAGACGATTTTGGAGGAGGCATTCGTCGACTGGGACTTGGTCGACGTCTTTGAGTCCGCCGGAGCGGCTTTGGTTGACCGGGTCCTCGCCATGGTGTTGGTAGGAGGTGATTGGGGTCGGTGTGAATGGAGAGGCAAATGAATGTGGTTGGTTGGCGAGGGAAGAGTCGATGTTTGGAGAAGGAGTGACTGTCGACAACTTGGGTTGTGTTTTCGAGTCTAATGATGGGAATTGGCGTCTGGGAGATTATAGAGCGTTCATCACGTTGGACGCGTTAAGGGCGAGCAAAGCGCGTCGCTCTCGCAGAAGGCCCGGCACCCAACCGGCAGGTGCTTCGTAGTGCGTGCGCCACGAAACTCGGACCCTCCCCTGGTACCAGCCCCAGATATTTCCCAAACCGACGGTGAGAGGAGCCTCGATGCGAGTGCTGGGACTGGGACTACAATCCTGGATGCTTTTGCGACGAATATTAGGACGCTTCAAACATTCTCCGCATAGACGCTCACGCAATCTCAACATTTCTCTCCATCTCCTGTCCATCTTTGCGTATTTTACTATCCTTCACGCCCTTCTTATCGTTGCCTGGATGGCTGTGTCGCTCTTCCATCTGGGCATCACTCTCCCTGGAGCCTTGCGCATGCGACAGCGACAGCCACGCCGAAGCTGACCACTGTAAACTTCGGGCATCCATATCTGTGTTTTGGTCCATGCTACGTCGAGCAGCCCGACCGCAGAATTGAATCCGGCTCGCCGAAATGCCTCCAGGTAAGCCCTAGATGCTGTCCTCGTTATCTGATTTCTTCTCCCTCATCGTGGTACAAGAAAAAGTCTGACATGTGGTGGCATTTCCTCCAGCTCCCCCGCCAAACGAGCCACAATGGCCTCCTCGATCTCCCCACGAAGCTCTGTGCAGCACCCCGAAAGGTCGCGAGCGATATAAGAAAATGTTGGACCAAACACCTCCCTCCCCATCGCCCTCCAGGAGAACTCGCAACCTCCCCGCAGTGAACCTGCTTCAAGCGATGAGCGGAGACGGCGAAGATGAAGACGAAGACGAAGACGAAGAGACGCTTCAGTTGAAGCTCCAGGAGATCCAGGCTCGGCTGAAGCTGAAGAAGATGCAAAATGCCAAGTCGAAGAAGGCGCCCGAGGATGGACTTGATAGCCTCGACGCTACTACCTCAGGGCTTGCCATCTCGGCTGAGGGACGACGACGCGCAGTTCATTCAAAGCCACCGATAGCAACTACCACACAGACAGTACCGACGTCAGCACCGCAAAAGCACATTGAAGTGCCCGTCTCCCCGATCCGAAAGACGAATCCACAATTAGTCCAGACCTCTCCAAGCAGAGTGCTTCTTGGAATCGACAAAGGATTGACGGCCAAGGACATATCTCTCAGGCGAGCACCGAATTACAAAGACTCGCAGATCGGTCGAGAGACCGCACCGACCGGGGGATATCTGAGGAGGTCCCGAACAACTACCAGTGTGTCATCGTTGGAGAACTCGCGACCACTTACATTCAACGAGCGGCTCGCATCTGCAAGGAACGAAGAAACCTCACGACAAGAGAGGCAAGAGAAGATTCAAAAAATGAGGTCAACTGCGTTCGGAATTGACCAGCAAGAGATGGAGATGTACAAGAGGAACGGGGTCGAAATACCCGACGTACCTCTTCAAGCCACATCTTTCTCGAGGTACGAGATCCTGGACAGTCAGCCGATAACAGGAGGATTGAAACGAAGCAACACGGCCCCGAGTGTTCGCGCAGCATCGGACAAAACCGTTGCGGCCCCGAGCCCAGCTACGGCGCCCCCCAAGAAGCCCAGAACCAGAAAGCCTGCCCCAGGCGACGTCCCGGAGGCAGAAGCGACTGCATTCGATCCATATTCTAGCTTCCATCTTTCCAAACGCATTCTGCCACATACTATCCTCACTCGACAAGTCACAGGGAAAAAGCACTTCACGATCAAGACTCTTCTCAAAGTTGTCAAAGCCCCAGACTTTGCCCTCCCAGACATTGAGCAAGATGTGGTCATTTTCGCGATCCTTGCTAAGAAATCAGACCCACGCTCTCACAAGCCTCTAAAGAACGGAGGCGAAGACCGAGGCAAATACATGGTCATGACTCTGGTTGACCTCCAATACGAGCTGGACCTATTTCTATTCAACTCTGGGTTTACGCGTTTCTGGAAGCTGACCGAAGGGACTGTGGTAGCAATCCTTAACCCTACCATCATGCCGCCCCCGCCTGGTAGACAGGATACCGGGAAGTTTAGCATCGTCATCAACTCAGATGCAGATTCCATCATGGAGATTGGTAAAGCCCGCGACCTAGGTTACTGCCAAACAATGAAGAAGGATGGCCAGCTGTGTGGCAGCTGGGTCAACTGGAAGAGGACACATTATTGCGAATACCACTCGAACGAGGCCGTTCAGAAACAACGGGCGAGCCGGGTGGAAATGAACAGCTCCGGTTTCGGCACGAGGAAATTCAATTCGAGAGAAGTCCATGGCTACAAAGACAAGGGGGAGCCGGAAAGGACAGAAAAGGGGCAATACGATTGGGAGACAAAATCCCATTGGTTTGTGTCCCGCGGCATGTCCACAGCTGATCTCATGGATGGCAAGGACAGAACTCCCGCGGACCGCAAAGACAGGGCCGAGTTCCTGAAGAGGGACCTGGCAGCCAAGGAGAAGGAACACGAGATGATGAGAAAACTCGGGAAAGTGGGCAGCGGAGCCGGTAGGGAATACATGGCACGCTCAGGAAACCGGGCAAACGACGTGTCGAGCTCCATGATGTCGTCCGAACAGGCATCTAGCTCCCAGGTGCTTGACGAAGAGCCGGCCAGGCTGGACGCAAAATCCCTGGGGCTCCTGACGAGAGGGTCGAAGATTCACCTGAGTCCTATCAAGCGCAAGCGCCCCGAGAGCTCCCAGGCGGGCTCCGTGGCCAGCAGCCGGACGTCTGGGTTCGGATGGGGTGGCAACTTGAGGGACAAGCTGTCCAAAATGAAAGAAGGGGAAAAGCTCCGCAAGGAGGACGTACAGCCGGTGCGGAAGAAGACGCGGTTTGTGACGGACAAGGGGATCCGCGAGGCGGGACGAGAGAGTCTAGGGAACGATCTCGTGGAGCGGCAGGTCACGCTCGAGGATGACGACGATGAATTAGTTATTGTATGATAGCTGTTGGTTCATGGATTACTGGGCGCATTGGCTTACCATCGGGCGGCTTTGGAGTTGAGGGATGGATTGGATCCTCGCTTGTGGTGGGGACACGAGTTTACGACGTCAACAGATGCTACTGTCAGCAGGCCTTTTTCTTCTTCGACATATGTTTCAATTGAGAGCTTCAAGAGTCATTTTCCGGTACCCTGCATGATTACCGGCATATTGCGTCATGCACGCTCGTCGTTTGAGTTTTGACATGGAGACAAGATTCCTGGAGTTGCCGCGGACTTGCTCAACCGCGGTGATAACAGAGTCCCATCCCCGGATCAAAGGCACGACAAGAAGACCTACAAAGTCGTCATAGCTAACAAGTTAGCACAACCTCACTCGCGTATCTTCAGCACAAGTCGATGATGAGGGGAAGTACTTGGTAGTCTCTGCGTCGGTCGAGTATAGTCGGCTGTGGAGTCGTGGGCTGCATGAAGGATGGCAAGGCAGCACTACAGGATCACCAGACTCGCCCCTGCCTCTCGTGAGATGACAACGTTCAATGCATGCTATGGAATGGAGCCTCAAGTACTTAGTAGTATGTACCGGTACGTTATTTGCTCGGACATGTGAAGTCGTCGTGAGAAAGGCCTCCTCCGCTCCCCAGATTTGGAAGCCCACCCCCAACAATCCATACAGCCCGTACATTTGCAGGCTGGGCCCGCCCTCGGACAGTGAGGGCATTCAGGCCTCAATTCTTTTCACCGCTGCAACCATGGCGGTCAAGTCAGGGCGACCGGAAGTTGTCAGTGTGAATCAGATGCCAAAATGCCGCGCTTCAAGGCCGGAACACACCGGGTTGTGGACTCGTCTGAACGGTCGAGGAGGAGTGGGGATGGGGGCATTTTTCCTGGTTCGAAATTGTCTGAACCGAGCTGCACAGGTGGGGAAGAGAGATTGATAATGGATGACGGGATCGGCAGGAAGGAGGAGTTCCGAGTGAGGAGAAAGAGGCATTTGGGAGAGAGCGAGTCCAGGGACCTTGGGACTCGGCTATCTGCCTGGCCCAGCCGCAACCGCGAAAGCGACGGACAGGATTTCGACCATGGTGGGGGAGCTAGAGAGAGAGCCAGGATTGGGGGTTGATAAGAGTACGAGCCGGCGGGGGGGATGGAGGAAGGCTCGAGGCAGAAGCGAGGCAGAGGCAAAGCAGAAGGATCAATGGGCTTGTTGATCACGAAGGGCTTCCAGGCAGAGAAGTCTGGGCGTGTCTGTGAGTTGGCCGCAGCGAAGATGATGATGGAGGAAGCTGGATGACTCTCGTGCCCCGCGCGGAGCAGGTTGCCCCCAAACCTGGAGATTTGCTCTTACCCCACACCATTATGAAGTGACAGCTCCTGCCAAATGGCAGTCGTAGTTCGCACTTGCCCGTTTCCACCACAACACACCCAAGTGACGGAAGGAGAATTGGGGAGGAGGCTCTTCATGACTCCTTCTACCTCAACCATACTTTGACGGTTCACGTGATTACGACCATTCGTTGAAAAGGTGCCAGCTCAGTCATCTCACTGTTGTCAAAAGCCTGATTTGCATCTCCTTCACAACGCAGAGACGGCCACGACAAGTCGGGCAGCAACACGGTTCGTATCTCTCACCCACACCGGCCAGGACACAACTCCTCAACCCTGGATCCATACCGGCGAGGCAAGCTAGACAGCCAGTCCATCCATGTACCAGATACAACATCAATGCCAGTGCGGGGTTATCCACGACTGCAAACATCGGGATCCATGGAAGCCGGGTCACGAGCCCATCTTTCTGACCACGACTTATCAAGAGCTAATGCGCATCAGCAAGCCATTTCTGGGCACAATGTTGGAGAAGGAGCCTGAGCACCAACCCATGCAGTTCTCCGCGAGGCCGGCGCCCTCGCGGGGCCCCGGATGCCGCTGGGGAGGCGGACAACTAGCCTTGAGGCCTTTCGCAATGCAGCAACTCTAACACCGTATGCGACCTGATGCATATTGTATGCTCACGTGGGGTGGCCACATGGACTCACATAGCCCCTTGACATTACAGCTCAACTCGTGAGTGTTGGCCGTTTGAAGAAGGTCGACCGACGTGCCGACAGGAACGCAGTTGCCCTCGCCGAGTTGGTTACACCAGGCTTGGATGTCAGCTGTTGTCCGAGTGCTGTCAAGCCAAGGCCCTATTGTCAGCTGAAAGCTAACCCCTGGAGAGCACTCGGGCTCGGCCAAGCCTGACGGTCAGCTCTGGGCAAAGATGCAACGATTCGCCCGTGGTTTCGGTTGGACCTGTGACGAGGCAGCCTGCCCAGCGAAGCTATGCACCGTTGCATCCAAGCCGGCGGGACCGGCCATGCAGGACGCTGGATTGGCCACTCGAAATGATGGTGTTTCCGAGCGTGGTCACCTGCTGGTCAGGCACAGCATCGAACAGGCGATGATCCTGGCCCGGGTCTGCAACCAGCTCCAACTCCTGCAAGTTTTGGAGAAGCTCCTGCTCATCCAGCCCAATATTGACAAACTCTGACATACAGCCTGACACTAACCCCCACGGTCCAGTCCTCCAGCTGAGGACTCGGACAGTGATTCCCGTCTACTGTATGGACCCTCGACCCCAGATTTACATCAACTTGCAGCTCATGAGGCCCTAGTTTGCAGGCTGTGTCGTATCATGACCACGGTAACTCGTCACTCCCCATGAGGGGCAGTGAGGACTCGGACGCACTAATGCGGAGCGAATCACATCTGAACCAATCTCAGCAGTGCCGTTCTTTCTGACGAGGGTGCTTTACTTGGCGTGTCTGAGTTGGATGAGTGATGTGCACTCCTTCGGCCCACCATGCATGCGGAGAGGTCGGCGTCTTGTCAACTTCTGGATACAACTCGGCATGACTGTGACTTCCCCAGACCATCCCACGTCCACGAAACACTACTGGGCCATGAGGGACACTTGGGCGGGACCAAGTGAGGCTAAGATGACTTCAAGCCGTCAGCCATGGAGGCCTGAGTGACTATATAGCCTGAGGTCCCTGCCTTGGTTGAGGTCAAGTATCACGTTCAAACCAGAAAGTCCTCTTCACTTCCCTCAATAACTCGTTTCAGTCACTCCTAGACTCCTTTTGTCGATACGACGTCTTTGTTCATCTCTCGGACAGGTCGTCTCTCAACTCACCACCCAATCCCTCCTGCCCTCATCTCTATTCAATCATGGCCCCTCACAACGACGCGCCCTCCCCAGTCGGGTCCTTCTCAAACGGCTTCAGGGCCAGCTACTGGCACTCCAGCTCTCACCATGGCTTCGACTCCTCAGACGTTCCATCATCCCCCAGCAGTAGTTCTGTGGATGACCACTCAATGCACGTGGGGTCTCGGGACGGTCGACCCCTTGTGCCTGGCGTATATGTTCCAACCATGTGCTTCTTCAAGCCGGGAACGGAAGATGTCGACACTTCTGCCATTGCCGCTCATGCTGTGCGACTGGCACGGGCTGGTGTGACGGGCCTCGCAACGCAGGGCTCCAATGGAGAGGCGGTCCATTTGACGCACGCGGAGCGGCAGCTGGTCACCGCCACTACGAGGGCGGCTTTGAGCGAGGACGGCTTCGGCCACATGCCCATCATCGTGGGTTGTGGTAGCCAGAGCACCCGCGAGACCATCCAGCACTGCCGAGAAGCCTGGGAAGCCGGCGGCGACTACGCCTTGGTGCTACCACCGTCCTACTATGCCACGTTGTTTGCCCCGGCCTCGGAAACGATACTGGAATATTTCACGACAGTGGCGGACAAGTCCCCCATCCCCATCATCATCTACAACTTCCCCGGGGCCGTGGGCGGTCTGGATCTGTCGTCGGACATTGTCATCTCGCTCGCGGCGCACCCCAACATTGCCGGCGTCAAGCTGACGTGCGGAAACACGGGGAAGCTGAACCGAGTGGTGGCGGCGACGCGCAAGCTCTCGAGCAGCGTATACGACGCAGGGCATCCCGAGTTCCTCGTGCTGGCCGGGTCGGCCGACTTTTTGATCCCGTCGCTGGCGGCGGGCGGGCACGGCATCCTGGCTGGACTGGCCAACATCGCGCCGAAGGCGTGCCTCCGAACCATGGAGCTCTACCGGGATGGGCAGGTGGCGGAAGCACAGAAGATGCAGGAGGTGGTGTCACAGGGCGACTGGACGGCCATCCAAGGCGGTGTGGTGGGAGTCAAGGCCGGGCTGCAGGCGTGGATGGGCTACGGAGGGGACTGCCGCAGCCCGCTGCCGAAGCCGACGCCGGAGCAGACGAAGCGGTGGAAGGAGGGTTTCCGGGACCTGGTGGCGCTCGAGGGGTCGCTATGAGGGACATGTGGCACGCGGTCGCTGTGGTGACATGGCAAGACGACGGTGGCATATCCCGAGTGACGGGAGGCTGCATGAACGAGGGCCGGTCCTCTCGGGAAGGCTGGTCTCGGCCGGCTCTCGAAGAGGCGGTATGGAAGTTTCGGGAGAGGGAGAGGGAGAGGGAGAGGGATAGGGAACGTGGGATTTGGGTTTGGACGGACAAAAGTTCTCTGCGGCTGGATGGGCCGACTTGTGTAAGATGATGAGGTGACGAGCGACGATATCTTTGGCTATTTGTATACGAGTGATTTATCTGCTTCAAGCAAAAACGGGTTCACGGACGGATGCGGTATCTCGTGGTGAGGCTCACGTAGAGGAGGGTGCCGTGTATCCGACGGGGAAATTGACGACGGGCAGATGGGCCAATGAGTGAAGGAGAGGATAAATGACGTGCATGACGTCTTGTTTTGTTTCGACAGTGGTTGGTTGCATGTTTGTTTCTTCCCGCATCATGAGGAGTTTATGTATATCGCTCGGGCAAGAAGCAACCATTAATGACCTGGGCAGACCTGGGCAGACCAGTGCAGGGCCTCGGCATGCAGTGTAATGGTTAATCAAGACCAAAAACCAAAAGAGAACAATGGAAAAGCAAAAAGGCTGCAGTAACATGCCCGAAAGGTGACATGGGGGGGGAGAAGGCCTCGAAAGCTTCTGTCCAACTCTGACGAGCACAAGATCCGCGGGTTCTTTTTTTCTTTCTCCTTTTCCCCACGATTTTCCTCGTATAGGGAAATCAACGAAACAAAAGGATGACGGGAGTTTAAAAAAAAAAAAAAAAAAAAAAAGAAGACCAATGATTAAAAACATGAATGGGTCCCAATAGCAAGTCTGTGTGCGTGTGTTTTGAAACCTCGTACAGCTGGAAAGAGAAGGGGACAGTGCGGCTGTTTGGATCAAACACTGGCGTGTTTTACAGAGACATGGGCGGGTGGATCTTGACATGTTAGATTAAAGTGCCGGTGCAGGGGGGAGCAGGAGGAGGAGGAGGAGTTTGCTTTGCTGTACGTGAGTTCGTATCGAGGGCGGCGAGGGACCGGGAGGTTGATCCTCTGAAATCAACTTGGCCGTCTTGTCAATGTGTCTCTGTGGCCCATCTCTCTCTGGTCCATCCAATTGACCGCCATTGTCCCCTTTGGCTGGACAAATCGGGGGACCTCGTTGTCTCGAGCGAGGCCCATGAACTTGGCCCCATGACATCAGAGCTCCGGGACACACGGGAGCCGCTCCAAGGGGGGGGGGGGGGGGACGTCGATCAATGGACGGATCGAGGGGAGGCCCAATCTTCCTTTCACCTGAGAAAGATGCATCATCGTCTTGCTATACCGTCTCACGGCAACACACGACGAGACAGCACAGCATACACAGCACAACAACATGGCAGAGAGAAGATCAACAACCTATTCCAGTCCTGCAGAAACGCACGCGCAGCAGACGGCAGCCCGCAGCGAGGCCACAGGCACAGGCACAACACATACTTACATACATGCATACAACATGCATGTCAATCTTGTCCAATCCTTCTTTCCGAAGGAAACAACGCACGGTTCAAGCTGAGAGACCGCGCCCCGAGTGTGTCAAGTTGAGCGTTTCCCCCAGTTCGTTCGGACCCCGTTAAAAGTCAAGGCTGCGAGAATAGCTCCCCCCCCCCCAACGTATCCGTACATGTTGCAGTGGAGGCTATTTACTTTTCCTTTACATCTTTTGTTACGGTTACGCCCAGGTGGTGATTCGAACAATGCAAATTAACTTATATCGTTTCCTTGTTCCTCCTTCTCCCGTCTTCTTCTCGTCTGCGTAACACACTGTCGTTTCTCTCTTGGTGATCGGTTTTTGGACTTCTTGAACGGAGCGTGTTGAGTTGAGAGAGGTTTAACCCTGTTCTTGTCCTCCGAATAAGGGAAATCAATCCTCAGGCTCGTTTCTTGTCTTTGTTGTTCTTTCTTACCCTCGTTCCTCCTTCTTCCCCCCCTTCTCTTCTTTCCACCCTCGGGGCACCCATTTCATACATCACTTCGACAACCATGTTGTTGAACTTTGCTTCCCTGACGGCCCTGGCCCTGGCCGCCGCCTCCGTCGTCGACGCCCAGGCTCGATACCCCGTCACCGGCGTGAGCGTGTCCAGCGGCAGCGCCGTGCCCCTGAGGAAGAACATCAACGCTCTGCAGTCCGCCGGGGGCGCCGCTTGGTAAGAATGGGGATGCCTTTTCGTGTGTGTCGCGTCGACTTTGGTTTCTGACGAGCGCTTTCTCTAGGGATATTTACATCCGGGCTCTGCTCGAGATGCACAATGCGGATCCCAACGATCCGTTGTCCTTCTTTCAGGTTGCCGGTAGGTTCCAATGACATTGGGGGACGACGTGAAACTAACCGCCGTCCAAGGAATCCACGGAAAGCCGTATATTGAATGGAACAACACGGGCGAGAAGAACACGGACGGGTGGCAGGGCTACTGTCCTCACGGCGTAAACTCCCCCCGGTCTCTTCACCCCCCCGTCTCGACTCGACGCTGACTCGCCTCCAGGAACGGCTCTTCCTCACCTGGCACCGGCCCTACGTGATGCTCTACGAGCAAGTCCTCGTCAGCACCGCCCAGCGGCTCGCCCGAGAGTACCCGGAGCGCTACCGCTCGCAGTACGTGGCGGCGGCCACCAGCCTGCGGTCGCCCTTCTGGGACTGGGGCCTGGACCAGATGCCCGAGGCCACGGTGCCGACAAAGGTCAAGGTCAACGTGCCCTCGGGCAGCGGCATCGTCGAGGCCGAGGTCGACAACCCCCTGTACACGTTCCGCTTCCCCGCGGGGGCCCTCAACGGCACCTACGGCGACTTCGACAGCGAGCGCCGCGCCCGCACCTTCCGCTGCCCCTCGCCCGACAGCTACCCGGACTCGGCCAACAGCCTCCTCGCCCAGCGGTCCTACAAGTCGTGGGTGTACGACGCCTTCACCAAGCCCGCCACCTTTGACCAGTTCGCCTCGACCGGCGTCAGCGGCGGCACCAGCCTCGAGCAGATTCACAACGCCATCCACTGGGACGGCGCCTGCGGCGGCCAGTTCCTGACGGCCGACTTCTCCGGCTTCGACCCTCTCTTGTGAGTCCCCAAAGGCAACCCTCTCTGCTAGCTGAACCGAGACGTAGCTGACACCCCGCTCAAAGCATGCTGCACCACACAAACGTCGACCGCTTCTGGGCCTACTGGCAAGCCATCCAGCCCGAGTCGCCCCTGTTCAACGTCTCCTACTCGGGCGGCGCGCGCTGGTCCTCGCCCGGCGGCACCACCATCACGCCCGAGTCGCCGCTGGCCCCCTTCTTCGCCGACCAGGACTCCCTCCACACGTCCGCGTCCGTGTCCAACATCACCGGCTTCGGCTACTCCTACGAGGGCCTCGAGTACTGGGAGAAGACCGAGTCGGAGATGCAGCAGGACGCCACCCGCCTCATCAACCAGGCCTACTCGGCCAGCGACGACCTCGCGACGCGGGGCGTCAAGCTGGCGTCGCGGGCCACGTCGGGCAGCAGCAGCAGCTCGAGCGGCGACTGCTACACGCGCTTCTTCGTGCGCATCTCGCTCGACGTCGAGGAGGTCGAGCGCCCTTGCTCCGTCGACCTGTACCTCGGCGGCAAGAAGATCGACGGCCACGTCGTCATGCAGCAGCCGTCGTGCGGCACCGTGCACGGCGAGTACTCGCTCGACAGCGTCGTCAAGGAGACGCTGGACCTGGGGCTCGACCTCGACGACCTGGTCTCCAACATTGTTTCCAAGTTCCAGGTGCAGATCACAAAGGTAACCCCCATTCCCCAACTCAAAGACAAACTCGCCACTGACCCCCCCTCGCAGCACGACGGAACAAACATCCCCATCGAGCAAGTCCCTAGCCTGAAGCTCGACATCGAGGACGTCGAGTTCACGCCCACCAGCGACGAGTGCCAGCTGCCAAAGTACGACAACTCGCGCACTCGCACCGCGCCGCCTGTGCAGAAGCCCGTCCAGTGCGGCTGCCAAGACGACGACGACTACGACGACGGCAAGGACAAACCCTGGGGCCCCAGCTTCGACGAGTTTTGGGCGTGGTTCAGGACGCTCGGGGGCCACCAGTAGATGAGAGTATAAAGAGCAGAATCAGCCAGGGCCATCGTGGGCCCTCGGTTGCTTCGTGGGTTTAATGGCCAAGGAAGTATTTTCCGGTATATTTCTTGATGAAGACTGGGACGGTATGCTCCCGCCTCTCGTGGATAAGAGGAGCATGTAAAAAGGAGGAGCAAGGGGGCGGACTAAGCCGTGTCGATAATGGTAGTTTCTTATACGCTCTCGAAATATAATCACTTTTTCCGCCTGAGCCATGAGGGTAACTTTCGACCGACTTGGTTTTGAGCTTCTGTTGCGTAGGTAAGATGGCGGTTGATGAATATGGGTGTTGATTAACATGGTAGACGTAGTCGTCGACCGGTCGTGTCAATCGACTTTCGGGCCCCGAGTTCAGCCACTGCTCACGCCAAGTCGCACAAGCGCCTCCGACTTCTCATGCCCATCTATAGGCACGATAAACATCGTCAAGTGGGCTTGGTAACGACTCCAAATCACATGACAGCCCCATGGCCGGGCTTCTGTCGACTTCGCCCTCGTTCTGGTTGGTCAGTCTCGTCTTCCTCATATACTCGTACCAACAACCCTTTACGCCATCACCATGCCCTTCAACATCGCCGTGCCCTCGACCGACGATGCCGCCGAGCTGGCCAGCCTGCACATGGCCGCCATGGATGCCAATCTGCTGATGCACGCCCAGTTCCCAAACGACGAGGCTCGTCGCTTCTTCCACGCATGGCTTTGCAAGGACACCCAACACCACATTGCCAACGACAGCATGGGAGTTCTGGTCGCCCGGGACGTCGACACGGGCAGGATAGCTTCCTTCGTCAAGTGGAATGTCCAGCGGCCCAACGGCACCGACGACGACCAGGAGCCCGATGAGAATGTTCCGGAATGTTGCCGACGCGAGTACCTAGACTCGTACGCCGAACTCACCAAGAAGGCAAGGCGCCAGCTTCTCGGCGACCGGCCGCATTATCGTAAGTCGCTCACCCATTCTTTGCATCTGCACTTTACCTCGCGAGAAGCGGGACCGGTCAGGCTAGCTTCCTCGGCTTGCCTTGAGCTCATGCATGAGTTGTCCGTCCTCAACGAGCCGCGGTTGGCTGCATAAACTCGATGAGCAAATTCTTCGGGTTGCAGTTTTCGGACACGCCTAGTTCGCCGGCACTAATCCTCAACTTGCTCTCTTTCTCTCTAGATGTGACGTATCTCTGCACCCATCCCGAATGGAGTGGCCGAGGAGCTGCGTCGGGGCTACTGCGGAAACTGCAGGATAAGGCTTGCGCGGAGAGAGTCCCGGCGGTGCTGGAGGCCACCATGAACGCCGTCACCTTTTACCAGAGGCTCGGCTTCGATATTCGCCAGGAACTCGAAATGACGCTGCCGCCACGTGGATCAACCGAACCAACCGAGCGCTATCTCGAAAAGACAATGGTTTGGCATCAGCCCGGGCAGCCCTAGTGGAAGCGAAGCGCGGCACGTCGACGTCGCGCTCCAAGGTGGCTCAGGGACGAGGACGGGTAGATATCCAACGAGATGAATAACAGCAAAGACTCAAGATACGGGGAAACGACCCGAGCCCCAATCCGGGAATGAATCTCGTGCGATGGCCATGAACCCATCGTGAAAGCCCCACACTCACGTGGTGATGGTGACGAGATGATCCATTGCTGGCCCTGGAGTCATGGCCCATCGAGACTCTTGGGACTCGAGTCGGGTTGCTGAGAAGATGGGGCTCCACAAACTAGGGTCCTGAACGTTTGATCTAGAGATAGACACGAGGGAGTAATTTTGTAATCCAAGGGCTTGAGAAATTGGTCATAGTGGTGGGAGCCGTCTTCACCGCTTCCAGATCGACAACTCGGTGAGTGGAGGCGAGGAGCCGTCTTATGTAGCCGTGTCTCATCCCGGAAGAGACGTCGTACAGCCTCACTGGCACACAGCTAAACCTCAGCGACACCATGACGCCCCGGCCTTGGCGAGACGGTCGGTCTGTGCGAGAGCCTTGGTCGCCGGACGCCATCCCTGAAGCCCCCACGACATCAAACTGCCATTGCCAGGCGGGCAGGATCGCGGTGCAACGAAGAGCCTTGAGTGGGTAAACTCTGCTTTTGGCGAGCCAGGGCGGTCTCGATAGGCGCGCCTGCGGGACGCACTTACACATTGAAAAGCCAAGACTTGGCCAAGAGACTGGACGTCAGGGACATGGGACGTATTCAAATCGCAGACGGGATCCTATCATCTTCTCTTCGCGAAGAAAGGCGGAGCCTGGCCAATGATAGTTGACGTATTTGGAGAAGGGGATTGTGGGGGTTCCAGGCGGCTGTTGAAGCGGTTGACGGCGTTGGGGTGGTTGAGTGGGTTGGACATGTCAGGATACGTTTGTATGAGACTGCGTCGCCGTGCCTTGGCCTGTATATCCGGGCCGGCCTTGTTCGAAGAGGGGCTGGGTAAGACTGAGGAGAGACGCAGAGACGAGAGGACGCGGAATATAGTCTTGTTACTCATCGAGTTGCATCATGCATTGGTGGCTTATCGATTCAATGACACGACACAACAGAGCGAGCGAAGGATGAAGACCGGTCTCCTGCCTGACCGGGAATAAGTTGATTGTGATGGGTGAGTGAGGTGGCTAGCCAAGGGGTCGCCTCCGCGCTCGGCGCATCGGAGCATCTCGGGACTCGAGCTTGGAGGAGGGAGGAACTGATGAGAATTAATTGCTCGGAAAGGGGCCGGGACGACGCCGAGAGCGGTGGGCGGCTCCGGAACGACGGGGATATCAATTGTGGTGTCAAAGCAGATAAATGTCAGCAGATGGCTGAGCCGGAGGACGAGGGACTTGGGGGAGGTCAGAGAGGGCTGGGGCTGGGTTAGGGAAAACACCTCGACGCCGGGAAACGACAACTGCCATGGGAAAAAGCGGACGAAGCAAGGAATGGCTTACAGGACCAGTTTCCAGATGGAAGAGCGGACAGGTCACTCGCTCTCCCGCTCTCTCAGCCGTGAGTGGGCCGTCCGGAGACTGCACGGAGGTGTGCCGCGTGCATACGGATACCCTCCCCTACCAACCTACTTTTGTTGGTGGTTACACCAGATTGGTGTTTGGGGATATTCGGATAGGTAATCATTACCTACTCGATCATGACCAGTTTTCCAGTCGGCGGCAAAGGTGTGGCCGCGCGGTGCCGTCAGATGCGGAGGGTGATGTGGTTCCTTGTGTTGGTTCCAGCGTGCGTCTCATTGTTGTCGTCAACGGTCAAGCTGAGGAGCCGAAGCGGGCTCGAGTCAAATGAGGCGTGCCGTTGCCCGTTGGCTTCGACCGGCGAAGGGTCGTTCGTGGTTGGAGAAGAGGATATTCGTGCAACGTCAAAGTTAAGAAGTGGCTCCCATCCCCAATGGACGGGTTGGACCTGCCCAGTCGGGAACCAGCTTGTGACCGTCGATGACATAATTCAGGCAAGTGCGTCAAAGCCTCAAAGGGTCTCTTTCCCTTTCAGTTTCCCTGCAAGTCCAGCAACTGCGCCCCGGCAAAAGGTTAATCAGTTTAACCGCCGTGTGCAAGGATCTGCCTGATGCATCAGGCCCGACCCAGCAGCTTCGTCTCGATCACCTCGGTAATGGAACTGTCTGAGACATGAACCCAAAAAAAAAATTTCATCTTCCTCAACGCCCAGCTTGATGGTGTCTCAGCAGCAGTCACTGCATCGCCCTGCAGGCTCTTCGGTTCACTTTGGCGGGCCCGGGTCCGGTCTGGGCCCATCAATCGTTGTCTCCCCTCCCCCCCGGACGAGCCATTACGTTAGAGCAACTGCCGGACCATGCAGAATGAGGGATGATGGCCTCAAATGCCTTTTCCATTTGGTAATTGGCGTATGGTTGCGCCCAAAGCCAAGCTGTCGTCCAACAAAACGCCCATGTACCGCATACACTCCTTCTGCCCCCGTCACACCCATTCCTACAGGTATTCGCAACTTTGTTCCTGCAGGTTCGCCCGGTTGCTGACGCTTCATTGGAGGTCTGCGAGAGGGTTTTTGTTTCGTTGGGCCCTTTTCTATTATCTATCTGTATCTGTCTGCTTTTCCATTACTGATTATCTTTTACCATTATGTATTTCTATCTCCTATGCCCAGAGATAAGCTTGCTTCTTGCTCGCTCGCGACTCGCCGCGTCGACGGACGACCCTTTGGCTTGTCGAAGACTGGCCCTGGCGTGACCAGACCCCGGATACAGTCACCACGCTCTTTTTTTTGTCTTTTCCGCTCGCTCATGATTCGGTGATCGCCCTCCGCCGGGGTGTCGCCGGGTCCGCAACCTGCCCAGCACCAGAAGGAGGACGCCGAAGAAGCAGATGCAGAAGCTGAGGCAGGACGAAGCGCACGAACGATATGGAGACGTTGAGGCTTGTTGGCGTCGCGACACGATGCTTCGTCGCAGACACCGCCGAGTAAATCGCCATCTCCATTCGTCTAGGCCGTCCCATTCCCCGACATCCGTCTTTGAGATCCCCATCTCTGTCGTGATAGAGGATCTGTTGACGGCCAGTTGGACCGTTTCCGAAAATGTCACACCCCTCCCTCTTCGCAATCTTCCCCGGATGCCACACCCAGAAGCTGTGACTATTTTTTCGGAGATTGAGCGAGGAGGAGCTGGGGCCCCTCTCTTTGCGAGGCCGGGGAAAAGCCAGGCAAAAGCATACGTCGACAGACAACAATCCCTGGCCGGGTTGCTATGTCTCTGCTGTGTCTCATTGCGAGTCTGTTCTCACCCTGACTAACACATACGAAATTCGGTTTCGTGCCTGACGCCATTCGCTCTCTTCTGCAACCCCCTGGCGGGCCACTACACTTTTGCGTTGTTATTCCCTGCCCGGCGGCACCCAGGAAGGCAGAGGGAACTTTGCGCACCAACAGGACGCATACGGAGAAGGCGCTTCATTGCAGCGGGTATCCATTCCCATCGGCAGGCTCTGCGCAGCCAAGGCTGGGCAACGGAAACACGATTCAAAGGACCCCAGAGGTCCCATCCAAGGCTCTGGAGTAGGTATCCATTCCCATCCCCCAGAAAGCCCAAGCGAGGGTTGGAGGGACCTGGGGGATAAATACGGCCATGGCTCGTTTCGACAAGGACAGGCGAGGGGCATCTCGAACCTGCGGTAAGCCACCACGCAATGACGGACTCCCCAGGCCGTCAGCCTCTCTGAAAAAATGACACAAAATCTCCAGACAGTGTGCCGCTCTGCGACTTGTATCCGGTCGGGGAGACGGTCCAAGGTAGTTCCTCATGTTCCCGTTCCTTTCCCCAACACCAATCGAGGCTTGGAGTTGGGCTAGCTCGGACGGGAAACCCGGAGGCAGATACCTGCCGTGCAGCCGTATTTTGTATAGGACCAGAGGTACCCCGACTCACATGTCAGTGTCGTTTCCATGCCGTCCCTTGCACTTTCCTCTTCTTTTATTGTCCTCGTCTCCCTCCCCCTTCAACCCATTCTCTTCTTCCGCCCCTTTCCCGCTTCTCCCCCTTGTCTTCCTCTTGCGTCCCCCCCACCCTAAAGACGTAAACCGTGTCGTCCAAGGCATTCGATTGCTTCCGCGCACGTCGTGACACGTTCACGGCGACGACTCAGGAGTCAGGGACATTTTTAGCCCCAGAGCAGCCGTTTTCCAATGACGCCGATAGGCCTAGCTTATCTACTTAGTGCTGGTCTCCATCGTTTCTTGAAAGCAAGATCTCCCCATCAAATCAGCCATCACTCGCGCGATTGCTATCGGTGCGGATAGTCATTCACCCCCTCCAACCCTCGAACCGTCCACGCCCCCTTCATACCAGAAGAGGCAGCGAGTAAGGCCAAGCTGCCCGAGTTCACAAGCAGACAAGCAGCGAGGCTTCTTCTCTGGCTCTGGCGGCGGCAGCGGACTCGGATTGCTCAACAGTCAACCCACATCATCCACATCCACATCCAAATCCCGGCCAGTTCCCCAGGGACCCTCTCCAAGCAAGACCAGGTAGGGCAAAGCACAAAATTCATCCATCTCTTTTGTCTCTCCCCTGGTTGCTTGCTTGCGCCCCTCTCTTCTTCCCAGGTTACACGCCGCACACGCCTCTGAGGCCAGTCACACACGCCCCCTTGGCATTGAGCGAGAGACGCGGCCCGGAAGCAGCCAAGCAGGCAGAAGAAAAAAAAGGAAGGGAAGGCAAGGGAAGCAGAGGCGGCATCAGCAGCAGCGGGCGCACCGAACCACTGTTCGCCCACTCGGACTGCGTCGCTTTATCGCCCGACGTGCCGCTGGCTGGACAGGCTGCATTCGGTGGCTCACCTTTGCAGCAGACCCGTGGACGGGAAACTGTATGCCACCACCACGACTTCCCTCGCATCCCAACCTACCACGGCCTGCTGCCTACCTATCGCAAGGGGAAACAAGGACATTTCTAAATTACATACGGATACAGCACGCCGTCGCACACACACGCACACGCGCACACACACGCACACACGCACACTTCTCCTCAGCGATCCCACTATCCCCGTCTGAGTGCCCTCCCCGCTTGCCCGCCTTATCAGCTAACCTCCCCGGTCTCCCGTCTGACGACCGTCTCCATCGGCGCCCATCTGCGCCCGCCATCCAAGCTTCCTTACCTTAGCATCCCGGCCGCTCGGATCCCATCCATCTCATTCAACCACTTACATCGTACCGAGAGCCTACTTACACAACTCCTCCATTCCCTTATCTCTTTTTTCCCCCTCGAGACTCGACCGTCTGCCTTCCCTCCCTTCCCCCTCCCCCTCCCGCTTCCCCAGATTGTTATCTCGCACCGCAAGCCTCTCGGCATCTAATAGCAAATCCCCCGTTTGCATAACGTTGCTCTATTAGCCATCGTTAATTGCTTTGCGAGCCGCTCACTGGTCGTAGCTGTCAGGTACATTGCGTCACTGTCGCCCGTCGTGCGTGGGGCCCTCTTTCCCGTCTGTCATTCTTATCACCACCTCCAAGTCCAACAGTCTTGTGCGCCCCCAAAGCGTCATCGCGACGGCCAGCGCACACCACAGCGCGGTACAGCGCGACCTGGGAGTGAGGCCCGTTGCGGCTCAAACACGTCTCCTGCGCCCGTTCATCCTTGGGGCGACGGGCGTCCTGAGCCTTCCCCGCGCCCACAACCCCAGACGCCCTGAGAAACGCACATCTCGCATCTCTACGCCATCGACCTGCCTGGCCTGGCTTTGGATTGGATTCCCTTCCCTCGGAGAAGCTTCGTCTCGTTTCCCACACCCCCCCTCCCCCGCCATCATGTCGTCTGTCCAGAGGACGGCGCCTATCGCCATTGCTCCCAAGCCTCCCCGGCTGGAGCCCGCTCCTTATCGCCAGGACAGCTTCCATAGGCTCGAGATGGGCCAGGGAAGCCTGCCAGCAGCCAACTCGGCCTCGACCGACCACGCCTCGTTCAATGGCTCTCCCTTCCCGCCGTGCATCTCGTGTCGATACTCGCGTGCCAGCTGCATCATGAGCGACGATGACGACGTCTGCGTCCGCTGCCAGGTCGCCGGCTCTGAATGCTCCCTTGCCTCAAGTCCGCGGTCCCGCAAGAGGAAGTTGAACGGCGATTCAGCCTCAGACGACGTTATCGGTAAGAGAAGGTCAGTCTTGTCCCCGAGGCCCGTTCCTGCATCCCGTCCCCGTCCCCGTCCCTATCGCACATCCCATGTCCGTCCGCCCACAGAAGCTTTCTTCCCCACGCCCACGCGGCTGAGCCTTGCTCGATTACTTCTTACCTATCTATCTTGCTTGCCCACAATTTGGATCCCGCCTCTGGCCTTACGCCTCCGCTGCCCGTGCGTGCAGGCGCCTCTTCTCCCGCGCTTCTATCCCCTCTGACCGCGCTTCCCTCCTTCTCCTGTCCTTGCCTTGCTCCTGAAAATCTCTTGTCTCACCCAGAATCCCAAACATGCATGACCCCTTGCGTCCATGCCTTGCGTCTGACATATGATTGGCCTCGTCTAGTTCCCCGGGCCTCGCATCTCGGCGTCGAAACCACAACTCTAGCCTGTCCAGCACCGCCGCTAGCAGCTCCTTCCTGGAGGAGATGGCCAATGTTGGCGGTCCGACCATGCTGAAGCGCACTCTCGGACTCCAAGACGACCGTTATAGCCAGTATATCGGTCCCACCACCGACTTCGAACCGTCCCTCATCAACCTCTCCCCCTTCGACCCGCACGACGAGAGCCTCTTGGCTCGAGGCACCCTCCGCAAGGTCAGCGAGCACGACACCTTCTTGATGCTGCCCGATCACAACACCCCGGGGCACGCTCATGTGACTCAGGATGCCGACCACGTCGAGTCCATTGTGGCTCCTTACGGCCGCCAGCTCATCGACCTATACTTCCGCGTCGTCCACCCCGGCTTCCCCATTATCCAGAAGCACGTCTTCCTGGAAAAGTACGACCGCTCCTACCGAGAGTTCTCCCCTCCCCTCCTGGCCGCCGTCTACATCCTCGCCATCAATTGGTGGGATCAGAACGAGGAGCTCTGCCAGCTACCCCGCCCGAACGTGCGGGAACTCGAGGGCATCGTGCGCACCACCCTAGAAGAAGCTTGCTTCCGGCCGAAGCTGTCCACTATCCAGGCCGGTCTGCTGCTATCCCAGCGACCCGAGGGCGATCAGTGGGCCCCGACGGCGCAGTTGGTCGCCTTGGGGCACGAGCTGGGACTACACCTCGACTGCTCACATTGGAAGATACCGCCGTGGGAAAAGGGTCTGAGAAAACGTTTGGCATGGGCTTTGTATATGCAGGACAAATGGGGCTCCCTCGTCCACGGTCGACCGTCGCACATCTTTGCGTCGAACTGGGGTGTTCAGACTCTCACCCCCAACGATTTCCCCGACGTCGAGTGGAACGAGAACGATCGGGAGGAGAAGATGGACATTGAGAGAGGACGAATGTTGTTTATGCGGGCTGTGCAGCTGTCGGACATTTTGTCGGAGATCCTGGACACCTTCTACACGCTGCAGGCGATGCAGACGGTCACTAATGCCGGTCCTCAGGGCACACAGCTTGTTCTCTCGCTCGCGAAGCCGATTCAGCTAAAGCTCAAGGAATGGTATGCTAGCCTGCCTCAGTTACTCCGACTGGACTCTTCATACACGTCCAACAACCCCGCCCCAAGCAGGCTGTCGAGCATTGGCTATCTACACTTGGCTTATTTTGCGGCCGAAATCACATTGCATCGGCGCATCATTCGATCTCTGGCTTCGACCACCTCGTCGGTCGACTCTTATGTGCAACACATTTGCCGTAGTGCTGCCAAGGCTCGTCTCATTTCCGCCATGGATTTTGTCAACCGTCTCACGCCCAACCACCTCCGTGCTTTCTGGTACTTTGCGTCCAAGACAAACTTTGCCCTCATTGGCACGTTTGGATCCCTACTTTGGGCAACGTCCCCGGGGCGTGAAGAGGCAGATTGGTATCGACGTCGCCTCGGCGAATACCGCTGGACCCTGTCAGTGAGTTCAAAGCCCGGCGAGGGCAAGGCTCTCACGGAGTTTGCGATGACAATGTTGGACATCTCAACAGGCTTGCTGAAGCAGCTCCCCGAGAAGCCGTCCATGAGCCGGAACGGGAGCCTGGTCGAGCTTTCGGCCTCGGCGCCGCCAGTGTTCCACGGGGGAGGAATCCTCGACAGCCTAAGCAACTTGGGCAGTGCCGAGGTCAGCGAGATGCATACTCCGCACAGCGGAGAAGACGACTACAGCGATGACGATATGGAAGACGACGAGGCCTTGCAGATGGCCTAGATGAAGGGATGGGTCAGCAAGGCGGAAGCATTGGTGCCGGCGACTTGGACGACAAGGTGTTTTGTTGGGAATGGGAAAAAAGACTTGGCTACGGCATGCATTATTCAAGGCGTTCTGTCGATGTTGCTGCAATCCATACATGGCACGGCAGAGGAGTTGTTTGGGTATGTTTGTTGCCGTCCTTTGGGGACTCGGTGTCTTGTTTTTACACGCGTATTTCGAGGGGTGGTTTGGGGGATGATTGATACCTTCTCGGCTGCGCCCCCGTGGTCGGAGGGCCCCGAGGCATTGTCGAGTTTTCAAGCCAAAGCGTGGGACGAATGGGACGAGATAGGAAAGCATGGATAACGGATTATTGAATAGGGAGCATGTTTCACGATGGATAGATTGTTACGAGATTACTTTATTGCTCAAGATATGCAGAGGGTGTCTGCCGGTATGCGGGCGGCGTGTTGCCGTGACGGCCTCGACCTTTAACTCTGTGCTCCCCCACGACGATGGTTTTACGTACGTCATGAAAGCGCTGGCGTCGGAGTAAACCCACGATGCATTCGGAGCCGAAGACCCACTCGACGATGGCATAAGATGCCTTCAGCGTTTCGAAAGTGCGGCTCCAAAGCGGTCCTGCAAAGGAGAAATCGAGCTGTCCGTTCGAAGGCGCTGGTAGATCCGGGGCACCGGGTCACGGTGGAATATCATTCTCGGGAGTGCCGCCCATGACAAGCCGTCGACCTCGAAGCTCTTAAGACCTTTGCGGATGCGAAATCTACCACTTGGGCCGAGGACGGGAACCCGATGTTCTATTGTTGCTTTTTGATCCGGTTACACAAGCCTCTCATTGCAAGTCTGGGCACGCACACACACACACAGGCATGTTTGGCTGCCGAAAACCCGAAACGAAGCCGGGACCGGGTCACGGTGCCGGCCCGGCGGGAAGCCTTTAATGGTCAGATCCGGATTGTCCAGGAACCCCCCCCTCAAAAAGAAAGGCTGGCGAGAAGGAGTTGAGAAATCATGCAACGGGTTTCTCGGAGAGTTGGTGTGGCCGGGAGGCGCCGTCCGCTTTGGGGGGGAGTGTGGTTCGTGACGTGAGCTTGTGGGTGTGGAGGGGGCGGGAGGAGAGAATTGGGGGAGGGGGGAGGGGGAGGGGGGGAGGGGGTGTAGGAAACCACGTGAGGGGATCGTGAGATTTTTTGAGCCTCTCGGGGAGTGGCTTTGAGGGGAGGGGCTGTTCGTTGGTGGGAACGTTGATGTGTGCGTGTATACTTTGGGGGTGAGCTAGGAATGGGAAGTATTCCTCATAGAAATACTAGGCCAGACTTTTGGGATAGAAGTCATGGTTGGTATTCTCAAGGACGACTTGTTCGACAAAAGGAAGAGCAGATGACAGCGCAGTCCAATGTCGTCCCAATAAGCTATTCTCATACGCGGAGAAGAGGAGTTAAGCTCGCCCACCAGCAAACCCCCCTTTCCCCCATACGTTGACGCGTCAGGTTCAGGGCCAGGGCGCAAGGAAAAGAGATGCGGAATCCCTCGAGCCGGACGCCCAAGTTTGGAAACGTCGTCGGCGCCGTATCGTGATGATTGGTGCGAAAATGGAGTTCAATCTCGACGTTCCTTCCGACAGCTTGCGACGCAATGACCGTCAGGAGGCCCCTGCTGCGGTCTCCAGCCACAGCTCCAGCCACGATTGCCATTTTCTTCTGCTTTGAAACTCCACGTGTTTGCGCTTGGGAACGTTCGCTTCTTTCGCATCCGGGAGTCTTTCGTTGCTGAAACACGGACGAGATCAAACGGAGCTTCAGGTGCGGGCCATGTGAAGCCGACGTGCGATTTCTTTTGCCAATCTGGAAACCTTGTCCTTTTCGTCTACTTTTTTGTAGAGCTTAGTTCTGTTGTTTTTTTGTTGCCGTTGTTTTATACATATATATATCTCCATCGCCTCCTCACACACCCTTATTCCCCTCCCCCCCCATCACACACAGGAGAAGGGAAGAGCAATGGCGTCGAGGAAGAAGACGACGTCGTCGGTGCCCGAGGGCCCTCCCTCCAGGAAGGCGGCCGCGTCGGACCGCGCGCGTCTCGAAAAGGAACTCCAGACGCTCGCCGTCAAGGCCAAGGACGACGGCTGGATCCAGAGCCCTCTGGGCCAGGCCTCCGTCTACCTCCGGGCGGCCGCCTTTCTGGCCCTCCTCGGCCTCGCCTCGCACGCCTCGCAGCTCGCCCTGTCGCCCGTCTTCGGCGCCATCCCCGCCGGCCTCGCGCACAAGCCCGTCCTCGCCGCCGGCTGCTTCGTCGGCTGGTCGGGCAACCTGTTCCTACGCCAGGCGCTGCCGTTCCGCCCGGAGCTGCTACTACCGCTACTCGCGCTGCACTTCCCCGCCGCGCACTTCCTCGTCGGCCGCTTCAGCGAGCAGCTCGGCCCGTGGTGGGGGCCGCTCCTCGTCGAGGCCCTGACGCTGTTCCCGCTGTGCGTCGCCTCCGCCGCCTGCGTGGCCGACTGCCTCGAGGACGCCCGCCTGGGCGCCCTGCCCGCCTTCGTCGCCGACGCGGCCCCGGGCATCGGCTCCTGGGGCCTCTTCCGGCTCGCGGAGCGGACCGCCGGTGCCCAGCTCCGGGCCTCGATCGGTCGGACCTTTGTCGCCACGCGCGTAGGGCTGCAGCTGCTCGCGGCCGCCGCCTACGCCGCCCTATGCCCGTCGAGGTACCTCGTCCTGGCCGTCCCCGCGCTGCTGCACACGGCCGCGTGGAACCCGCACGTCATGACGCCCACGGCCACGGACGCGCTCAACGCCACGTTGAAGGCGGAGAACTGGACCTTGCTGGACCGCCGCGAGTCGGTGACGGGCTACGTCTCCGTCATCCAAGACGACCAAAAGGGCGTCAGGGCCCTGCGGTGCGACCACAGCCTCCTGGGGGGCGAGTGGGTGAAGTACAAGGGGCCCATCATCTCGGAGCCCATCTATGGCGTCTTCGTCATGCTCGAGGCCGTCCGGCTCGTTGAGCGAGAGACTCCCGTTGTCGACGAGGAGGCCAATGCGCTTGTCGTGTAAGTCGTGGCCCCATCCGAGCCACCTCGTCGACTCAAAGAGTGCTAATGGATTTTTCGCAGCGGTCTCGGCATCGGAACCACTCCGTCTGCCTTTGTCACTCACGGCATCAACACGACCGTCGTCGAGATTGACCCGGTCGTGCACGAGTTTGCCTCCAAGTACTTTGACCTCCGGGAGAACAACCCCCCCGTCATTGCCGACGCCGTCGGCTACACGGCCCAGCTGGTCAACGAGTCGACCACAAAGTTCGACTACATTGTCCACGACGTCTTCACCGGCGGCGCGGAGCCCGTCGACCTCTTTACGTTGGAGTTCTTCCAGGGCCTGAGCGCGCTCCTCAAGGACGACGGCACCATCGCCATTGTAAGTCCGCCCCCTCCCCCCGCCTCTTCCATGTCGGAACTCGTAACTAACCCATGAACCCCCCTCCCCCCCCAGAACTACGCCGGCGACTTCGGCGCGCCCACGCCCAAGATGGTCGTCCGGACCATCAAGCAAGTCTTCCCCTCGTGCCGCGTCTTCCGCGAGAACCCGCGCCTCGACGCAAACGTCGAGGCCTGGGGCAGCGACTTTGTCAACATGGTCATCTTCTGCCGGAAGACGCCGGGCGAGATGGCCTTCCGCCGCCCCGTCGAAAAGGACTTTATGAAGAGCCGCCTACGCCACGTGTTCCTGGAGCCGCGCCACGAGATCCCCGAGTCGACGTGGCTCGACGACGGCGGCGACCGGAGCATCCTCGCAAGGAACAACACCGAGACGGTGACCAAGTTGCACAAGAAGAGCGCCTTGGGCCACTGGACGATTATGCGCACCGTCATTCCTGCCAAGATTTGGGAGCTGTGGTGAATGTGACGTTGTCTTATTTGGAGAAGTCGCTATACTTGTATCATAGTAGCCAATATATACCCCCATTGACTATAACTTCTTTCAACGAATCCGAGTCCTAGCACTCGGTGCACATCAAAGTGAAGCACGGTTTCCTTCTCCGACCGCGTGCCCTAACATTACTAGCAATTCCCCCTACTGGTCCTTTGCCGCATCGAGAGCCTGCTGTCGGTTGTCCCCATTAAAGTCCCGCGCAAAATCAGAGATGTAGCCGGGCACGTCGACGCGGTTGTACGGGCTCGCCAGCGGCTCCCCCATGGTCTGGTGGATGGGCAGGACGCCGGTCCACACGGAATCCTTCAGGGCCTCGTCCTCCATGTCGTGCCGGTCGTCGTGGGCCTGCCCGGCGCGCACCTTTGCGCTGCCGCTCGCGATGCGCACCTTGAGGATTCCCGTGCTCTGCAGCTCGGCCCTCGTCGGCGGCAGCCGCGTGTGCCGCCAGCGGTCCGGCACCACGCTGTCCGTGATGAGCTCCATGGCGTACAGCCGCTCGGCGTCGTCGGCCACGAGCGTCGCGTGGCCGAACAGCACGGCCGAGCGGTAGTTGTAGCTGTGCGAAAAGGACGACATGGCGAGCACCAGGCCGTCGACGTGCGAGGCGGCCACGCACACGGGCATGCCGGCGGCGGCGTCCCCCTCGTCCTCGTTGCCGGTGGCCGCGCGCCCGAGGTTCATGATGCGCGAGGAGACGTAGCCGTGCAGGTAGAGGTCAAGAGGGTCGCCAAGGTCGGCACTGGGGCGGTCGAAGGAGCCCATCTGGCCGATCATGGGGAGGATGACGGGGAAGGGCTGCGAGGGCGTGGTGAAGGAGACGTGCAGGATCTGGGCCGAGTTGACGATGCCGTGGATGGACTCGAGGGCGTAGGTGCCGCGCTCGCCGAGGCGCTTGACCGTGTTGGCGGCCTCTTTGGGGTATTCGAGGTCGTAGCGACCCATGGTTGACGGTGTTTGTGTAAGTGGTGTGTGGTGTGCTTTGATCCTTTGTCTCGGTGATCGGATTGCGACTTGGTGTCTACAACAGAGACGACATCTGACTTATATAGTTGGAAATCATCCTATTGCTCGGAACCGAGATATGGTCTCCCAACTAGCGCGACATGCACGACTTTCGAATGGACCTGAGATAACCAACCGCGATGGCATCACCACGGCGGAGGAACTGGCCGAGACAAGGACGAGGCAATATAATAGCTTCGGCGAGTTGTTCCGGCAGTGCACGTCCAAGCACGTCCAGGTACGGAAGGTGAATGTCAGGCCGGTGCGTGTTCACGTCCTCTCTCATTTTAAGTGATGTGGTGCGGCTGGACCGGCATCTGACCATCATGCGGATGACGATTGGCGAGTCATTTCGCGGAGGAGGTCGAGCAACCACTCGGAAGGGCTCCTCTCGTTTAGCTTGCAGATCCATCGAGAGGTCGACTTGGCCATGATTGGACGAACAACGATTTTGAGGTGCAGACCGAGAAGCACACCAGCGTTGGAAGGTGACTCTTCGTGTAAGCACATGGACGAACGGAGTTTCCGCATCCATATCCCCCCGCGCCGTCTCCGCCACCTCCGAACATGCAGCCATGCAGCCCGTGCATGCGTTCGGCGCCCGGACGGAGGAGGCTCGGCTGGCTTTCGATCGTCCTGGAGAGCACTGGGTAACGGCGTTATGCTGAGTTGAGTAGGTCGTTGGAGACAGCAAAGGGCACCGGGCCGGTCGAGGCGCTGATGGATCACCGGCAAGGACCGGCTGTCAGTGAGTAATAAGGCTAGAGTCGAGATAGGTCGTGAGTGTAGGGTAATGGGTAACAGGTAATGAATGAAGGTGGTGTTGAGGAAAGGGCGTGAGGTTGTGACGAAGTGCAAATGCCGTCGTGTTGGGCGTTGGGCGATTGGTTGCCCGATTCGGGAGGGTTCCAGGCTAGGTTGGAAGGGTGTGAGAAGGCTGCAGTCGGCAATAGACGGCATTGGGGAACTTCCTACTATTTAACACCGACCTTGTAGTAGTGAATAGGTCGCTTGTCGACTAGATACTGCGTATTAGTTACCTTGGTTATCATACTTGTCTAAAACGAAGTTACTGATAGTTCTTTAGGGTAGGGTTCATGTTAGGGATGAATCCTGGTGATGAGCTCCCGCTTGAATGTGCATCCGAGATGAGGTGTCCTGGTGTCCAGGCGGTGTCGCTTTGTCGGTGGGTCTCTTGTCAAGATGCATCGTAGGATTGTCGAAGAATCTTCGCACTTTCTTCGACTGGCAGAGTGACAAGTCAAAACAGCAACACTCTTTGACGCAGTCGATTTCATCGTGATTCGAGCACGTGTGCGGGGAAGGAGGAAGAATCCAAGTGGGACAGCGTCGAAGGAATCTGGATCGGATTATAGAAGCCCCGTGGCTGTCATTCAGAGTTGGAAGGAGCGTCTGGCATTCCAGCCTCTGGCTCGTGGCGGCGTCTCACCTCAAGCCTTCCCCTTCAACTTCTTCCACAACTCGTCTTGACAGCGAAGCGCTAAAATGGCCAAAATCCGGGGAAAATAGGCCTCCACGAGTCCATGTCCATGATCCTCCGCAAAAGGCTTTCCTAGCTCCGCCCAACCGTTCCTCGGAACTGGAAGCTCTCGTCCTTTAGCCGCATTGGGGATGCAAAGGCCCAGAACCCTGCCTCCCGCCGCCTCGGGGTGACGCTACGGTGCAACAGTTGCCGGCTTCCCCCGTTGCCGTCTCGGTCACTGTCCGAAGCTCGTGTCTTGTGCTGGGCCTGGGCGTCTAATTCTTCTTCAATTGTGCCCGATGTCAGATGAATTCTCTTCCTTCTTTTATTCTTCCTCGAAGCCGACCATGGGAGCATTTCTGCCCTTGTGCCTTCGCACCCGAAATTTATCGCAAACAGGGCGCCACCCATTTGGAACCGTCACCCGGCCGGCCATGGTTTTACATGGCGCTGGAACTGCTCAGCCGGGCCCAGCACTCTGCGACGCCCCCTGAGAGGTGCTGGAACCCCGACGGGCGCCAACGACCATCGACGACGAGCCCGCGGGGAGGACAGAAAACGGCCAACTTCGCAAAGGCGACGACGGAGGGAACGCCCCGATTAAGAGCACTCTCGCTTCTGTCTGCGGTCCAGCATATCGTCCACCCCGTCGATACTTCGCCATCTCGCCCGGGAGCCACCGTTCGATCCGCTCGTCTCAGGTTCTTCACCGTGACAGATCCATGCTCTTTTCTCAACACCCTGGGTTTCACTTGAAACAATGCTACCGAGCACGCGCTGCCGGCTGCTCCCTCGCTCGCTCGCCCGCCCAATCATGCCTCTCGTTGCGCTTGATCGCCTTCGAGTTCATCAGCCCGTTCGAACACGGTCTTGTTTGACCTCAGGTCCTCCGTTTGAGACCCCCATTTCCCGCCAGACTCATGCAAGCGCACCCCGTTTTGCATATCAAACCCCCATGTTCAGTTCGTCTGCCCTCGCATCCAGAGACGTAACGCAACACCGAACCCTCCTCTTCTCCCTCTCAGCTTCTCTTCTCTTCAATCTCCTTTGTACCTTTCTTTCCTGGCCAATGCCAGATCACCAATGGTAGTCTGACCATTGCTCGACCATACCACTATGTTTTCATTTGTCCTATAGCCTTCTTTAATTCCCTTGCCTAATTGTTTCCGACTTTCGCTTCACTTCATCTCATCGACTGGGATCATATCAACCCTGGCCTTTGACGTATGCTGAATGTCGCGACTGCAATCATGGATAGCTCGAGCAATATTCAGGCTTTGATTGCTGCCTTTGCATTGTAAGTTGACTCTTCGCTGACACCCGTTTCTCACCATCGCTAACGAGACCATCAGCGGCATAGTGGTCAATGCCGCCACGGGAGCTGTCTTTCTCTATCTCAAAGGTCATGCCTCTTCTTTCTGGCGAGATGGCCTGAGGCTGGTCCTCGTTACTTTCCTTGCTACTTCAGCCCTGTGGGCTCAAACATATTTTATTACTACATTAATCAGTCTCAACTCATCAGCAGCATGTCAGGTCGCCATTGTCTTTGCTTCCATCTTCGACCAACTTGCTCGAGTATCTTTACAGCAAGCAATCATTTGGGCACTCGACCACCGTGCCCGAGTTTCGCCAACCGAATCCTTCTTCGCTCAAGGCGCCGTATTCACTCGGTTTATCTTCGGTGCTATATTCGTTGGGCTTCAACGACCTCAACTCGACAGCGTTTGCCTCACGAGCACATCGATTCTACCTTACGGTTTCGTCCTCCTTACAGCCGATTTCGCTTTCACGGCTGCCATCCTGGCTCGAACCATCTCGTTTGGCTTACTCAAGGACATTCAGAATGGAGAAACTGACTCCGGCCGGAGCCGAGCTGCTATGCTGCTCATTTTCGGTTTCGGTACTTGGACTGGAGTGAGTCATGGCCTGGACATGTGCAGTCGAACTTGAACTAAAAGAATCCAGACAAGTGTCCCTCTGGTGCTGGGCATCAGATCAGTCAATGTAATAGCCCGAACCGCGGTTCCCGCTGCCGGCCTTTCGATCCTAATTGGTATGCACTATAATCCTTGGGACAACTTTTGACTAATCATCTAGGCATCTTGACGATATTCAAGGGTAGCCTTGCGCCTCCCAAAGCAAAGCCTATCAGCCCAGTCGAAGATGCAAGCCCGCAACATGGCCACACGACGAGAGACTTGCAGGGTGGAGATGTTTTTACAGCCGAATCCACGAGGCTGCCCGGTCGACTTGAGAGCGCCAAGGAGGAAGCCCTGGCATCGTTCAGAAGAGCATCTCAGTTCAAGACAACCGCTCTCAAGACCGTCCCAGGGGCACCGAAATCGACCCTTCCCGTTATCGCAAGACCCAGCATTGGACAAGCTGAGACAGGAATAGGGGGCCTACCAGTCCAGGGACAGTTTTTCCCGCCGATCAGGGCCCGAACAATGCCCGTCAGTCTGGAAGTCAAGAGACAACATTCGGAATTCGCAAAGAGGAAGGGCGTAAAACCGACCATCTCAACCCCCGTGATGGCCCAAGATCACGAGCAGAGGGTTTTGGCAAAGATTCCAACTGTCGACCTGGATACAGCCATTTTCAACGAGAAACAGCGTGTGGCCGCTGGTCGAATTTTTGCCCCTTCCATACGACTCGCATCGCGTATGGACCTCAAGCCACCACCGATCCCCCCCAAAGCCTCCAACAGGACATCACAAAGCGTAACGCACGTGGCTGGATCAAACGGAACAAGCCTGAGGGGTACGCTGGTGAAGGATTCACCAATGGCGTCCACCTCTTCGGTCATGCTCTCCCCGGCTCTCGAAGAACTCCGAAGGCGATCTCCTAGACAAGTGCCACCAATCGCCCCGGGGACAAAGACTGCGTCACCTCGAACGCCCCGATATGGTGCCCGGTCCCGACAACTTGCATCTCACTCATCGACGACGTTGGATTCGAAACCACTGCCGATGGATCCGCCTTACTCTGTCGTCAACTTCTCCATGCCTGTCGACGCACGCAGGTCGGTTCTCCCTCTCAAGCACGAGACACACCAGATCGGTATCAGGCGATCAAGACAAGGAAGCGATTCCTCGAATCCCAGGTTAGCTGTATTACCATCTTCTGTGGCAAATTCATCCGCCACGTTTGGACTGCCAACGAATCCTCGGGCGAGTCGGGCGAAGATGCCAGAGAAACACAACCCTCGGAGTTCTCTGGAGCAGACCGTCATACTTATGAAGGGAACCAAGTACAAAGATCCGACTACTATCGAACGTGTTGTGGGTTCAATTGAGAATACTAAGCTGGACAAGTCAAATAAGCTCGTCGCTCGCCCGTCGCCAACAGCTGTCTCGGTGGTTCACCGGCCAAGGCCCATACCGCGCTGGCCTGAAATCGACCGAGCTATCTTCCCTGCCGAAGGGTCCCCGAACATGCACGAGCACAAGCGGTCGCTCTCGAACGGTGCCTCGCGAAACAAGAAGTCCATGGTGTTCCTCGACGCCGCTAGTAGGCTTCTTCCATTCCCACCACCGCCCAAAAGTGCTGGGACAATGGCAGCGGGCGATACGCGAAGCATGACCTGGGACGAGAAGATGGACATGTTCTACCCAGGCCCCGGAAGTGTAAGATCGAGCACAGCAGGGAGTCTCAGGAGACGATCCAGGTCTGTCCCGGATATCCCTCTCCTGTCGATGATGCTGGACGAGAAGGTGGGGTCAGTCTCTCCACGCAGCTTCGCTCAGCAGGCGGAGGGGTCTGCAAGGACGTCGGTTGCGACCCAAAGCATATCCAACCTGCTTGAAGACTTCCCTCGGCCTCGGGATAAGCAAACAATGGGGGGTTCCGTAAGAGTCAATTCGACCACATACCAAGCCATCAGGCGCGAAACGGAATTCGAATCCAAGACACTGAAGCGCACGTCTAGGAATGTGGCGGATCGGCGATCCTCACCAGTCCTTCCGGCCGAGGACTTGAGCCTTCTGACCCCGTCCAGCGAAGCAAAAAGCCGGGACGACGACTCTTCAACGAATTGGGGCTCGATCCACTCGCCAGTAGCATTTGTCAATGTCCAAAAGGCCCGAACCGTCGAGGTGCCCCAGGTGTCAAACGGGCAACAGTCAGAGGATGCGGCCGAAGTCGCAGCAGGTGCGCCTTCTCCACCAGTCAAGGATGGCATGGAAGAGTCGGCCGTGGTGCACGAGGGCACCGACCGTGGTGTTGAGACTGCTGTCGAGGGGGGGCAGGGGATGCCTGAGCAAGGATGGCACCGTCGCGTCGGAGAAGAATGCCCGACGTTCTCTGAGCGAAGGCAAGCGACAAGGCCTCGTAAAGTTCCTCCGCCTGCGCCGCTATTGCTCAGCAGGACGAATCTGGTGCCAATGGCAATTCAAGCGCAACCCTCACCGCTCGAGTCTCCGGATCATGCGCTAGCCGTCATCCAAGAGCAGCTGAAGAGGCTCGACGAGCCCGACAGCGAACAGGGGGACAGGATGACGCTCCTCGCTAACCTGGAGACGGAGCTGGGGCAACAGGAAGATCAATGGAAGGGACTCCGGGGTACGCTCATGGTCCGAGACTCTCAGTCAACCATGAGCGTGAGGACTGTCACACCAGATCCGGATTCGGTGCAGCAGAGTCGCAGACTCTCGCTTGCGACACCAAGAGACGAAGACACTTTGCCAGCGAATCAGGAAGGCCCGTCACACCCCCTCCAAGACGGCCCTGCACACTCCCCCTCATCTCAAGCGTCAGACCCCACCAAGGGCGGCATTGTGCAGCAAGGGCTCGGCCAGCATCAGGCGGGATACGTGGGCACCCGGACAGTTGTGCCGACCGAGACAGACGAGGGGGATAATTTGCATTCGAGCTCGCGCGAGTCTTCACATTTGTTGAGGGTGGAGGACGCCGATGGCTTGGAGAGCGAATACGACGACCACGCCAGGATCCTGCACCCAAATCCCGCCAAGACGCTATGGTGCCCTATCTCGTCCCCCGCCGCAGCTGCCCCTGGGGGGGCTCGAACATTGCTCTGGACCCCAGCTGCTAAAGTTGCTAAGGGTGCGGCTCTAGGAGACGATGGTGACCAGATTTGCTCGGCGGTAGCGCGGCGCCGAATTAAAAAGCAGTTGGAACCGCTCAGCATTGAGAGCTCGCGCCTTTGGGAGAAGCTCTTGGCAGAAGGCAGGTTTTCTCACATTGGCCTTTGGCGATCGTCATTGCATTCCGCATCGAACAAGGGCGAAAGCAAATCGGCGACGCATGAGCAGCCATCAAGCCGGCCAGTGTCGACGCCAGTGTCGACGCGGAAGCCCCCACGACGAAAGAGGCGTGTCACGCTGCTCCCAGACATTGTAGAAAGCCCGAAGCCAATTCCTGACAAGCGGGGGACTCTGGGGATCTTTCAATTTCCGTGGGGAGAAATGTCAGACATGGCGTCCCTGCCGGAGCGACCGTCGACAATGATGGCAATACCAGGCCTGATGGCGAGCGCGCACGGGGGGTTTGAGGACAGTTCGACATCATTCTTTGACGACTATGAGGCGGAGGAAGAGGGAGACAGCGACTACGGCAGCTTCGAGGAGGAGGAGGAGGAGGAGGAGGAGGAGGAGGAGGAAGAAGAAGAAGTGGAAGAGGAAGAGGACGACAACGACGATGGATTCGACGAGACGGTGCTCTGGGAGATTGCCAGCTTGCTCACGCCCAGCCAAGAACGACGCAGGCATCACAATGGCGTCTTCCCCACTGAGAGGACGACCCACCAACGCGGAGAAGGGAGCGGGAGCGCTGGCGGGATTCCCTCCGACCAGACGATGGAACTTGTGAGGAGGGACAATTCTGAAGCCTTGCGGTTAATCACTACTAATTTCGCGTCGTCAGAGACAGGGCAAATAGCGGCGCAGGCAGGCCAAGGCTCGGCGGTTGCAGCAGCCATCATGGCAGCAAATGCACCAACAAGGGAGCGGGAGCAGACGCCGCCAAACAAGACGGCGACGCCAGAGGGTGACGGCCCCCACGCCACAGCGACCCCTACCACAACTCGCAGCACGGACATGAGCAATCTGTACTCGGCAACCGATGCCGCGAAGGCCCTGTCGCCGAAGGCCGAGCTTCCACCTCCCAACGGCAGCCACAAGGACGAATTCATAAGCAGCCACCACATGCCAGGCAAGTCTGAGTCTGTGCCACGACGTCGCGCGCCAATGAGGACGGGGCCCTCCGCTCATGAGACAGGTGCTCCCCATGCCGATGCTGATCCCACGCCTTCAGCAGGTTTTCGCACCCCCCAGAATTGGTGGACATTGAACTCCGTCCGCACCGACGCGTCGCCACCCCTTCCAGCTGCCTCAAGGGTTTTACTGCCCTCCGCCGATACCTCCGCGAGCGCTAACGGGGACGACTTTGTTTTTATACAAACCCGAGCATCCGCCTCGTCTCGACTTTCTGCTCCTCCAGACTTCTTCATCCCATCATCAGAGCATCCGCCTGTCCAATTGTCCCCTCAGCTCGCCGTTCCCCAGCACAAGACCTTGCGAAGGAGCGCCTACCAATCTTCATCATTTGTTGGTCCAATGGCCATGTTGTGGTCCCCCCAGCCCGCTCCCATCCTGCGCCCCTCCAAGGGGCTCTCTCAACCCGACACCGAAATCTGGAATTCTTATCTTCCCATTGAGACGGCTGCCCGAGCCCTGCCCCGAAAGGCCGAACTTGTTTCGCTCGAGAGCGCTTCCCTTTGGACACCTGCCCCCGCCAAGAAGCCCGAGGAGCCCTCTCGCAACGGGCTTTGGAGCACCGCAAAGCCCAACAAGTCCGACGAGTCAAAGGCGGCGGCGCCACCCTCCATGTGGACAAAGCCAGCCGTGGTCAAGGCTGTTTCCTACGGACTTGCGCAACCCGACGCGGAGTTATGGGCGACTTATCTCCCCGCCAAGGATGAAACCCCGCGCGTGAAACAGCGAGAGGCGCAGCCTGCCGTTATCGAAAGCCAGTCGCTGTGGACGAAGCCCGCGGCGGCGCCCGTTGCGAATAACGATGGCCCCCTCTGGAACTCTCCCAAGGCTTCTTCCCAAGCGGTCAGTTTTGGCTTGTGGGCGCCGTCTCCCGTGGACGCCACCGAATTCGACGAAGAACCCGTGGGCCTGTTTAGCCTCGACCACCGGCGCTCCGATTTCCGGACTTCGTCGCTATCTCCGGCGGCGCTGCACATGGAGCGCAGGCGACGAGCTCCGCTCGAGCCGTACCCCGACTTCGTCTTTGCCCACCTCTGGAACCAGGCTCCTCTGTGGGATGCGGCTGCCAACTTGGCCAAGGTCAAGGAGCGGGAGGAGATTGATGCGCTGGTGCTCGAGGGCCTATTCAGCCTGAACCACCGTCGCACCAACTACCGCACTACCTCGGAGCCGCCCGCTGCACTGGTCACCAAGACTAAGCCACGCATCTCGCAGCACCCTTTGCCGAAGCTCACTTCAGATAGCCTCTGGTCTGTGCAATCCCAGCCCCCTGCGCCTGCTGAGCGGGACTGGCTCGCCATCTCCTCGAGCAGGGTCTCGCGCGCTTCGTCGGTGGCATCCACCGCGAACAGCGACGCCGACTCGGTCAAGACCACGTCTACCGTCGCCTCGTCTGTCACGTCGGCCGATGGGTCGGACAAGAAACGCGCCCGTCGGGTCGACGCTTCTCCAGCGCAGTGGCTTGAAGCGCTCCGCGAGGCCATGGCTGCCGGCCAGGGTGATCTGAGCAAGGGCCAGGACCAGGACCAGGCCCTCGACTCGCCCGAATCTCCGTCATCTGCCTACCAGCTCTGGTCCAAGCGTGACGACGCGGCGGACTCGGCCGACGAGGCGCCCTCGATGTGGAAGCCCTCGTCATCGCCTCGCAACAACAACTACCTGGTCCTTACCGCGACGCCGGGACAGCTCGACGATGGGCAGCTCCGCGCATCCTCGGACACGCTGCGGCGCAACGTCAAGACGGCTTCGCGCCCTCCGCCGCCCGTGTTCCACGGAGCTTCCCACTCGGCCTTCCTGCCCGCTGCCAGCGAGACGCCCCGCGACTTCAGCGCGCAGGGTCTCTGGTCGGCCGACGCGGATGCTCTGGCTGCGCTGGAGGACGAACGCGCCTGGCTTGACAAATCGCTCCGAGGCGGATTGGCCCTCGTGCAGCTTGGGTAGGTTACCAAGCAATGACGGAATCATGCATTCCAGAACGTCTCTGGGTTTCCGGAATTGACCTCGGCCAGCGGGCGGGGGCTACATTCCGCTCAGACCGCGGCGGGGGAATCCCATGGGGATTCGGAGTTCCTGAATGACGACACCTTTTTTTTTGGTCTTTTCAAAGCACGAGACACCTTCAACCACGGGGGTGCGTTTTTTGAGGGGCGTGCGAATGACAAGGACGGGGGAAGATTGGAAATCAATCCTCCGCAGCGGACGGGGGATTGACAAACGACAAAAACATTTGTAATCCAGGGCATGACACAAGCGACTTTTTCAACAACGGACATTGAGTTTCCTTTTTCTGCTTTACCACCGGGAGGGGGGGGGGCGTCTTGGGGGTTTTTACATGGGACGAATACTTGCCGATTCATTGAACATTACGGATTGTCTGTCTTATTAGCAAGCGAAAACAAAAACAAGCCAATTGTATTTTTTTCTCTTTTGACTCGAGCCGCATCTTCTTTGTACTTTGGTGCCTGCGCTATTACGTCAAGCTAGTCAAGCAATTGACGCGAACCGTGGGCCTAGTTTTTCCACGGATGCTGTGACTCTCACGACTTCTCCGAGGAGTTCGTCCCCCTTGCCTGTCGGTCGTGTGATGTTTCGGCCAATGTGTCCCATTCTTTTCGTTTTTTTGGTCTCCTCTTCTCCCTGGGTATCCTCGTGCCGCCTGCCTCAATTCTGGTGAGTTCGGCATCCGATGTCCGCTCGGCGTCACATGTCCGTCCTTTGATAGCCGGTCATATCCGTTTGTAAAAAAATAAAAATAAAAGAGGGATGAATGAGCAGCCTGGTTTTTGCTTGTGACATAGCAGAGGAAGAAGACAGGGCTGTATCTGAGGTGGCAAGGGGAGGCAGTTTTTTTTCCTTTCCTTTTTTTTCTTTTTTGGGCTTCAAGAGAGGAATTGGGGGCCAGGGGAAGGAGGCTGTAACAAGGAGCTGTTCCGGGTCTTACTCTGCTATAGCTTAGGGCGTACCTTCTTAAAATTATAGCGACGTCTGCCTATCTTAACGATAAGGACTGTGCGTGCGATAAGAAGACAGCACAGTAGGGCTTATCCCAAGCGACCGGGGGGGAGGGGCGGAACTTTCATCGCCAACGTTCGTGAGGGACCGGGCCCGCAGAGATTCATTTTGGAATTAACTTCATCAGTACGATGTATAGATTACAATCACTCAGGGCCTATATATGGGTCAGCCGGCCAGTGCAGATCCAGATATGAGGAAGAGCGGATGACCACAACGCATGAAGATCCAACATTCATCTCGGAAAAATCTTCAGCAAGCATTAACTCCGAAGAAGGGGATATGTCGTCTCTTCAGTCCGATGCCGTAGAGTCAGTCGGCAACGAGTCTGCAGCCTTTTCGTGGGAAGAAACTGGCCTTAAATCTCGGCCCGCTACTTTCTTTGGGCTTTCCTCCCTGGACGACAAGTCAAGAAGTCTCCAGCGGGATGCCATAATATCCATTTCGTGGATCCAACCAAAAGCCACTGGCGTAAAGCAACTGGATGGCAACCATGGCAAAGACGATGCTGCTCGGTGTCCATCCTCTCCACACTCTGCAGGAGATCAAGTGCATTAATCGAGGTGCTACAGAGACTTCCTCTACCCCTTCGATCTTTTGCTGACTTGACTACAGCCGAATTACTCCCCGATGAGCAGCTTGATGAGGCGGAAATGGCTTTCCAACAGCAGCATTGGTGGGACAACATGCCTGATTTTCGCATGCATCTTCTCCTCCGCCAAGCCACGGATCTCTCAGCCGAGATTCACTCGCTCAAGGAAGAAGGCGGCCGCGTGGAGAATCTACTCCAGGTGATGCCGCGAGTGGCCGACTTAGTTCATAAGATAGAGAACTGGCACCCCGATCTTACTGCCGTCAGCCCAGAGTACGCCACGTCGGTGCAGCATTTCAATGAGCTCTGGAGGCAAGGAATGCTGTGCTACGTCTACCACGAGATTTATTATCTTGGCTCGGACGATGTTAGGATTCAAAACTGCGTAGAGTCGTCCTCGGAGGCCCTTCAGAACCTGAGTTGGCTCCAAGCATGCCTATGGCCGGTGTTTATGCTCGCTGTTCATGCTAAGACTGCGGGGTCAAGGCGTTGCTTCGAGGCAGGACTGATGGACATGCACACGACCCTAGGCTTTACGGCTCCCAAGTCTCTCGTTCTGATTCTTCATAGGATTTGGAACAGTGCAGACTCGGCGTCTCAGTCAAGGTGGAAAGATATCTTACGTGACCTAGGTATTGAGTCGAACATTCTCCTGCGACACGCAACGTACCTAGTACAAGAAGAACGGGAGGACCTCGCCGCTTCATTTCCAGCCAAAGCATCACTATATATTTTTGTTGCGTCTCTGGCAAAAGACATGGTGGATGCAGCCAGAAAACCAAGCCGACTCTCAAACATTTGGCCTAATATACGTTTGCTTTGGAGCGAAGAACGAGCAGTCTTGTACATTAATATATAGACTTAGGGTTCTTCTTCCTCGCCAGTGTTTTTATCTCTTGGAACCCGAACAAAGGCAAAGTTTACAACCAAGGCTGCCACCGTCCACCCAGCTCCAAAGAACAAGGCAGCTCGGTAGCTGAGAGATTCACTTGCTTCGTTCTTTATCAATTGAATCTCCAGTGTCCCTGCAAACCCCAAATGCTATAAAGATTGAGAGTCCCAGCTAAAAGGCATTATTAGAGCAATTTCCAGCTTTTATATCACAATCGTCTCAAAGACTTCGTCAATTTCTGATATTCCGAGTTAAAGGCTGGGGCACATAAAAGCCGAGTTCCCATCACTAAGACGAGACATTCAAAGCACAAACCTTTCTTCTTTAACCCCGATTAGCATTTTGCCCGTTTTCCTGGTTGGTCCAAGTTGAATCATACGGCTTCTTCTAATATTCTTCTAAAACCACCTCACCAACCCGCCGATTTCTTCAACCACAATGTCCTACTACTCGGATGACAGGTACCGCGGGTCTGCTGGTTCGTCTCGCGACGACCGACGCTACGGTGCTCCCTCTTATGGCGCCTCCCCCTATAGTGCTCCTTCTTCTGGTGCTCATTATGGTGGTGCTCCTTCTTATGGTGCCTCTAGTGGTTCGTCATCTTCAAGTTCGCAGGAGCGGCCTTCCAGAGACATCATCCAAAGCCGGAGAACCGAAGATCGTTGTAAGTTGCCCCAAACGTCAGTCTAAACATTTCCATGCGGCGCAGGCGTGGTAGCGTAATCATCCTAGTCATTTCAATTGGAACCTTCGTTATTGCTCTCTGATATTAGACCTAAACCAGCTGCATTGACTGACTTTGTTTCATAATATAGATGCCAATGACACCGAGTCGATGGACCGATTAACAGCAGCCACGGCCCTCCTCAACATCGGTGATCCGTGGGCACATCTTAGAAAGTCCGACCCCTCGGCGTACAGGATGCTGACACGGGTTACCAAGTACTGGAAGGACTTCCGAGCGGCGGGCAAGCTCAAGCCGTTCAAGGTTTCCTTCCCCACGATAATCCCTAAACCTCCGGCAGCTAGACCGTCGGCCACGAGCCAAGGGTACGCTTATAGCCCGGGCCCCAGCAGAGCCTTAACCCAAGGTTATGCTTCCAACCCGGGTCCTAGTAGACCCCAAGTTCAAGGCTATGCGTCCAGCTCAAGTACCAGCAAAGCCACAGTTTACGGTTGTAGATATTGTTCAAAGGCCTACGCCAGCAGGAACGATCGACAAGACCACGAAGAGAGACGCCACCCCCAACGCTCATACGGTGAGAGGATATATCGATAGGGATCTGAGCTGAAATACCCACGCAAAGCGCTCGTTGACACGGATCCAAATTATGGGGTTATTCTTGGTCAGCAAGCCGGGTGAAAGTGTACGTCAATTAGTGTCACTTACAATTTTACATCGTTTTTCCTTTTTCAAAAGCCTCTAGTTGAGCAACATTTGCCTGATTGGAAACATGATGTGTCGTGGCCTGCTATCAGAAAAGAACCAGATGCATAAAAGAGCAGAGGAGCCGAGTCGCCAAAGCTTTACCTGACTCGTGGCTGTGTTAATTTTCGTACTACCAAGCTTTTCATCCTTTCCATGTGTTATGTTAATTTCCCACTATCTAAGGACCCTCCTACTCCTTCAAATGCCACGGAAAGTAACGAGGTGATGATCGAGCGAAATCACCGTGGTTTTTAAGCGCCCGTACAGTAATGTGGCAAGGTTGCGAAATCCGATTCTCCACCGGAGGGTGGCTGCATGGTGTTGGCCGTCGACTGAGAACAATAGCAGGGCTCAACCAACATGAAGTGAATGCCAGTGGCGGTGTTGGTCTCACATCTTTAGGGCGGAACTAGTCTTGGCGCCTCATTATATTCTTCATTTCCTCGGAGGCCTTCGTGGTTGGCCATTGGCTTTAATGGAAGCATATGTTTCTCGCAATTCTCGGGAACTGTGAGATATCAGTAATGTCCACGACCTGACTCACGCGTGGTGGACACCCTGATATCGAAGCCTACCTTAGTCAATCAACTTATGCCATGCTAAGATTCCAAGCGATCTCTCTTAGCGATGCGGTGCTACAACAAGCTAATACGATGGGCACGTCATGTTGAATGAGGCAATAGGTTTTTACAGGATACCATGTTTTGACTCTGTACCTCCCATCGTACGTTCCAACTACATTTGCTACATGTCAACAGTGTTCAAAGCAGGCTATAACACTGCCCTTTCCACCTCTGAAACGCCATCATTTCCTTCCTCAAACGAAATAAATATCCGTCTTCAAAGTTCCGGCAGCGGGCCGAGCCCTTCCTTTGACCCGTGGACTTCGATGCGATGCTCCTGTCTTAAAGCAAATGCCTCGCGTCGATCGTCAAAGGTCATATCGCACAGATCGCAGTGCTGGGGAGTCTGCCAATATGAATTAGATACGAGCTAATGCAGGTTTCTTTTTTATTGCAGACACACCTTTGTCCGGTCTTCCATTTCTTGGGGAAAATATGTCCCATAGGGATCGCCTGTGAACACTATATACATTCCCATCTTCCCCTCATTAGGAATCTTATTAATATCCAGAGGCTCCTCCTTAGCGAACGACAAAATTTCTTCTCTCAGCTCTTTAAAGCCCTTTGGAATTTCTTCCGGGAGCTGTTGCTTAAGGTTTAGTTCAAGATGAGCATAGACACAGAGCCACGCATATGTGACATATGCGACGCGAGAGAGGTCAACTCCTCTTCTCAAGGGCGTAATGACGCGGAATTTATTCTTATCCGCAGTACCGCCAGTTTTGACGATCCTATTATAAAGAAGGACCGAGACTGGGTCGTCGTTTGGGTGTTTGTGAAAGTAGCGAGGGGCACCCAATGTCTCGACTATTCCATTCGCTTCGAGGAATGCGTCAAGGGTAGCTATAGAGACCCTAAAGCCACGAAGAATGGTGATTGCGTTCATTTTTATAGAGTTTCTTGCAATATATAACTGAAATTTGTAGTTAAAGAGGTCGAAAGAGATATCTTAAGTCTTTAGGAAGAATAAAAGAAGAAAAGGATCCGGGCGGTATGAGGGAGATAGGTAGAGTGGGATGTTCCACCATCATGAGTGATTTAGGCGCTGCAGCCTAAATAACCCCATTGCGTGAGGATCAGGAATGGCAACGCGTCCAGACCTAGTCCCGATAATAGGATTTCCAGCACCACACTGCGTCAATACCGAATCTTGCAATGTTACGTCGATGGGTTGCGATAACGGTCGGCGGTATTTTATTGTATTGTCGGTTTAATTTACAATGGTGTTTTACTCATCATTTTTTGGGACCGTGAATTTGTGACTATGCAGCTGCAACTTGGCCTGGTGGTAACATGTATAAAGCCATGTGGATGCTCTTGGAGTGTCAAAGTGTCAAACAATCACAATTAGCCGTCGGTTGCGCATGACGCAGCCGCCGCACTCAATCTCGCCCTTCGTGACGCTCGCCAGGATCTACGATTAAGCGCCAGGTGTAATAATTACCCTGAAATTCCACTAAGGGGCCCTTTAAACGTTATGAAATAACGGCTTCGTCGTGGCACCTCTTTCACATCAGCTAGTTTTCTTGGACGTGGACCTGTCCGGACAAGAAGCGGCAAGGAAATGCACCGAAACTTGTACACAGGAAGTGGCCGAGCAGAGTGCTATCAAGTCCTCTTCTTCTTCAAGGTACCTTGTGCCACCTGTCCTGCCTGCAACCTTCCATCTCCTCTCCGGCCCCGTCCTCGGTGCCACCAGATGAAAGCATCGCCAGCCCTGTTGCACATGTCATCGTCACCCACGTCACACATCACCCCCCAGATGCTTTTCAGTAGACCGACTCCCGTTTGTTTCAAGATGATATTTCGTCATGGCGTTATAGCTCTATCCATGCATGCAGTCGTAATAATAAGAGAAAAGAAAACAACAACACAACAACAACCACAGAAAAGCGTACAATTATACGCCCAATGCGACGTGAAACCTTTCATCCCTTTCTTCCACTACACCGCCGGCCCCCCTTGATCCATGTACCCGTCCTGACCCTTTATGTTATCCCAAAAAGAAAAGAAAAAAAGAAGAAGAAAAACACAGGCCTCCCCTTTTCGAAGACGAGAACAACGCATAAGAGGAGATCTCCCCCCCTAACAATTATCCCTCCACAAAGCCATCTTCATGCTTGTCTTTTTTTCATCTCTCCCTCCCGTCTCCGTACTTTTCTTCTCTCTTTGCCGACTGGTCTCTTCTTTCCTTGTCTTCAAAAAACAAACATGTCTTGTCCTCCCTTCCTTCCCCCCAGATCGCGGTGCGTGACATGAGTTCGTGGCCAACAGGATTTTTTGGGCTCTTCCATTTGTCGAGAGAAAGGACATCATCTCCTCGAGCTCGGAGAAACCATCGTCTTTCCCAGATCCGATCCCTCCATTTTTTGTTTCCATCCTTGAATAATCGTCAAAGCATTAAGTCGTGCCGACAAAAGAAAAAAAGGGCACTGTAATAGAGAAGTTAAAGAGAGGAAGAACAAAAGAAACCGTGACGTTTCCTCATACCACAAAAGGAACAACACAAGAAAAAAAAAAGTAATAGGAAATAGTAACCCTCACGAGTCGCACCCGTGTGAACAAGTACCGGCATCCATCGCCGCAGCGTTTGTTTGTCCTGTCTACCTATTACTTGTGAAAGGTTCATTAGAGAGACGCTCACGAGGGCATCGTATATATGCGTGCTCCTCGTGTCGCCTCGTAGATTCGCCCATCCGGCGTGAGAGTCATGGCTGTGTCATACTGCCGTGAGCTGTCATGGACTCGTCAACAACCACTGCCATTGGCCTGGGCAGGGCTGTCGTAATCGGTCGTTGTCGAAGGCAACAGTCTGCCAGAGCGCGACGTCATGCTTCGGCGCCGAGTATATCCGGACGGGTCGACAAGGTTCGAATGAGGGATAACACCCATCTCGTTGAGTGATCCCTCGAGGTCCGTCGTCGCCTATCGAGACGAGAGCACCTCTTTTCAGCCATGTTGATGTAATGGAACAAAAAAACCAACCACCGAGACCGTCGCTATGCAAACATAATTCCACAAATATTTGTACACGCTCATGCAAGGAAATGCTGAGCACCTGGCTGAGATGTGATAGACGAGTCTAGGCCTAGCTGACCGTCATCATCTGCAACCGTCGGGGCAGGCTCGAGGAGGGCGAGTTCTCCGGCGATGCGGCCTCTCTCATTGTCGTGCCGCGGCTTCGGGCCGCTCGTCGCGGTGGACTGGATCCGGGGTCGTCAAAGACGCGCGTAAAGGCAGGGCTTGAATCGAGTTTGCGTTCGTGTCGAGGCGTCTTCGCCGGGCTTTGAGTAATCTGATCGGCTCGGCGAACCGTGTCCGAAAGGACGTCTCGCAGGTCCCCGGCTCTCTTGACCAAGGCCTTGAGGCTGTTGGTGTCGAAGTGAACCTTTCCGTCGTTGATGGGCGTGTTCTCGGGCTGAGGACGGTGTTGCATGGCTTCCATGACTGAGCGGACCACTCCCGATACGTCGTTGGGTTTGTGATGTCGGCTCTCGGGTGTTCGAGGGCGACTTGACCGGCTCGGGGTGTGGTTGGACTCGACCAATGGCCAGTTGCCAAAGATGTCGTCGTCGGGTGAGAAGACGGATCGCCGTCTGGGGGAGTGTCGTTCCCGAACCACCATGGTTTTCGACATGGTGGGCTCGCGGCCGTCAAAGGCGGCGTCCAGTCGGTCCATGGAGTGGGCATCGAATCCATCGTCGCCAAAGGTTTCGTCAATCTCAAAGGCATCAAAGTTGATGGACGATGTTGACTTGGAGTCGTCCTCGTCTTCGTCCACGGATGAGTCTTCGTCGGGCGAGGCCAAAGCGATGATGCCCTCTGCCTCCTTCCACAACGTCCGCTGCGGTCCGTCGAGCATGTCCATCTCGCGACCGTGTCGACATAGGCGCTTCAGGTCGTTGACTAGAAGGGAGAACTCCCTGATGTGTCCCGAATGCGCCCTCACACTCGGTTGCGTGGCTCGAATCGACTCGGGGACGGCAAAGGGCTTGCATTCCTTGTCGCTTCCGTTCAAGCTTCCTCCGCCAAACTCAAAGTCGTCGTCCCAGTCTTCGCTGACCGTCTTGTTCCCCAAGCCCCAAGTGCCGTACTTGGTAGTGGTGGTCTTGGAGTCGTCGTCCGGGGAGTCGTGAACGACGGGCACGCTTTGGCTGCGCACGTGGGTGGGCGTCGGCCCCTTGCGAATGGCTGAGCGGCCGCCTCTAGTGTCCATCTCTTGCTTCGCAACGGCGGTCCGCGGGCGTGGAGACCGTCCGCCAGTGGTGTGGTACTTGTCGTGAACCGGGGGCTCGCTCCAGTCGAACAAGGTGCTGAGCGGGCGCTCGCTGTGAGTGTCGCTGCCGTTGACGTCGTGCGACGAGTTGGAGTTGCCACTAATGTTGGCCAAGGCGAGGCGCACGTTGGGGTTTATCCTTCTCGGGTTCAGCGAATTTCCCTTGGAGGGGGGAGACAGAGGGTTGCACGGGAAGTCGTCGTCCTTGGCCCAGTCGTCGTCGAAGTCGTCGTCGAGGGAAATACGATTCAGATCTTTGTTGGAAATTGAAACATCACGAGGCGAGGAGTCGAGCCTGAAACGCGGCCCAGACATATCTCGGCGGCAGAGACTAGACTCGTTCCGGTGGACTGTGCGGACGGGCGTGGGGACGCTTTCATCCTCCTCCATGATCTTGTCTTCTTCGTCCCACGTCCTCCCGAGTATCTCCTGGATGGATAGGCGTTTCGTCTTGCCGTTGCCGGCGGTACTGGGCGGCGACTCGTCGTACATGGACTCCAGGGGCGTTTCAACCGCTCGTGCGCGCCCGGATGCAACTGTGCGCAGTGAGTCAAACATGGTGTCACTCTTGAAATCCGTGTCATCGTCGTCGCCCGAAGTGCAGTCCCGAGTGTCCTCGGAACTCTCCATGGTCGAAGTCCTGTCGTGATGCGTCGCCGCCCGAATTTGTGACATTGCAGTGGAGCTGGTAGAACTTCCAGAGGGCTGGTGAGGTCTTTGGTGAGGAGTGGGCACTCCGCCAGAAGACCCTAGCCGCGAGGCATCCACATGGAAAGTCGAAGGCTTGGTGGAGAATGGGGAGAATGGGGGGACTGGCGACGACGAGTTCCTTGGGCGAGATCGAAGCGACGACATGGGAGCTGAGCCAAGCGCCAGCCCCGGCTTCCTGGGTGATGCTGGAGAGATGGTCAATTCCAGCGGCGGATTGGCCGATTGTTCTGCGCCGGCCTGCGCGCCAGTCAGAGGCTCTGAAACATGTCGCTTATTTCCGAGTCTTGGTTCCGCGCCTCGCTTGGGGCGGCGGAGACTGCCCGAAGTCTTGGACACCCAGCTGTTTGCCGATGCGAAAGGCATGGAAACCGACTTTCGCGGCACTTTGGACGGCGTCACCTCGGGCGAGGCCATGTACTCTTCCACCGGTTCCGTGGGCGGACGAGGCGTTTCGAAGATGTCCGCCGCCGGCAGCAGCTGCGGCGGCGCCGATGCGCTGGACACCATCCTTGGCGTGACGAGGTGGGCTCGGCTTGCTGGATGAACGTTGTCCCCGGCGAAGATGCGCTTCTGGAACACCACTCGGGCATGCGGGCTGAATTCACCAAAACGGCCGGGGCTTGCCCGCGAGCTGACACTGGCCGTTTTGGAGTGGAAGAAGGAGGTCCATCCACTCCTCGTCGTCGATCGAACTGGGGTCGCGATCGGAGATGGTGCAAGGAACTCGTGGGGTCGCGGGTGATCGCCAAACGAGAACTTGCGAGTCTCGGCCGGGCTCGGCAACGTCGAGTCGGCCTGAAACCGCTGCAGCGTGGCAGAGCGCTGGTGGCTCGTAGCAGGTCGTCGCAGAGTAGGCAGATGCGATTTCGATCGTCGTCGCGAGAGCGAGTCTTGGTCGCCGTACTGGGTGGATGTCGATCGCTTGACCAGCTTGTTGGGAGCGAGTGAAGGGGTCACGGGGCCCTGGGGGAGCATTGGGGCCGCAGAGCCGTGGGAGAATATTGAGGGGGCGTCGTGGTCGTGGCCGATGCTGGATCTGGGAGTGTCGTGCTGCCGTGATGAGGGCCGCAAGGACAGGCGCCTTATCCACGAGCCATTGGATGAAATCGAGTCTCTGCCTTCGGCTGGGGCCGGCGACTCTGACTTTCTCACAAACGACGACTTGCGACTGGTGGATTTGGTTGGGGTGGCGTGTGATTGAGGCAAGGGAGGCCGCTGGTAGCGGGAGAGGGGAGGTCTCGAGGCGGTCGCGGGTCGCGGTAGAGTGTGGTATTGGGAGGCACCGTGGGAGGAGGCGGTACTCGTGGCCGGCCGTGAGAAGAAGTTGCTGGGTCGAGAACGGAAGGACGGCGTCTCGCGGTCTGCAGAGGGTCGGCTGCTGCGGGTGGTGGCAGGTCGGATTGAAGGAGAAGAAGGGTTGGGTTCGGTGGGTTGGCCGAACACCAAACCACTGGCCGCTGCAGCAATGGCAGTGCCCGTTCCAACGAGCTGCGCAAAAGGCAAATCAGATCAATCACGGCCGCAACAGGCAAAACGGGCAAGGTGAAGGGGAGTGAGTGCATGGGGAAAGTCTATTGCCAGCCCACGGCCACTTCGAGGTGGAGGTGAGGATGGAAACGGGTGAGTGGGCGGGCTGAAGGTGGGTGTGCGAGGGAGATTGACTATTTGGGGAATGGTCTTTGAACGGGAAGAGAGAAGATGATGGTGGCTGAGCGTCAACAATAAACTTACACTTGGAACGGTCTGCATGATTGCGAGGGCCTCTCAAGTCAGGCGAGAGAAGGCAGCGGCTAGCATTCTAGGGGAGGGTGACGGTAGTTCTGGAGGCGGACGGGATGCGCATCGTCAAGCCATGGACGGATTGACCAACTTTGAGTTTACGGGTGTAGCCCAAAGTCTGTGGGAAAACGGGGGGATCAAGAGGCGAGCTCGAGGCGGAACGAGGAAAAGTTCGAGGCGCGGCTGAAGTGTCGAATGGCTGTTGGAAAATTGGTGACAAACAAAAGCCAGGAGGACTCGGGAAACGGGGGGGGAGACGGCAGCGCGTGGGTCGGTGGTTGCTGTTTCTTGGGGGACGACGGACGAAACTTGACGCAAAAAGAACCAAGGAAGCCCGAACGAAGAAGGTCTCGCAAAAAAACAACAACAAAAGCGACACCCCGGGGGAGAGGAGAGGCGCGGCTGGGGGAGAGAGAGAGAGAGACAGAGAGACGAAGGACGCGCGCCGGCTCAAGGTGAAGCAGCCGCGTGACGGAGGGTGCGAGAAGGCGCCGGTCGCGGGATGGGAGAGACGGAGCGGGAGAGAAAGAGCTGAGGTGTGTTTTGTGTTGGTGGTGTGGTGGTTGTGGTGGTGTGGCCCGGGTTCGAGGAGAAGGGGACGACGAGACGGATGACGGGAGTCGTTTCGGGGGTTTGGGGCTAGATCGGGATTAGAGGAAGAGGAAATGGGAAAGAGAAGAAAGGAAGAAGGAAAGAGGAGAAGCGAAGAAGGGACAGATGCGATCTCTCTTGTCTCTTTCCTTTTTTTGGTTCCTCGTGGTTTTTTTTTCTTCCTCTCCTTTGGACGGGCTCTCTTCTCTCAAAGTGCCCTGGCCCTTGTTGTTTGGTCGAAGGAGAAGTTGACCAGTCGTGGAAAGAAAACCAGCAGCCGGGAACCAAGCAACCAGGGCAGCAGCACCGAAAGGGAATAATAAGGAATAGAAGGGAAATAATAATAATAATAAAAATAAAAATAAAATAAAAAGCACAGGCGCACTCTCAGGCACAGGTACAGGCACAATCTGCAGCTGGGGGGGACGATGTAGGCACAAGCAAGCTGGGAAGCTGGAACCAAAGAAGCGCAACGAGTGCCACAGGGAATATGCACCCATCACGCACACTGTAGGTACTGTACCTCTCTACCCTCACCCGCAACACCCACCCAAAAAAGACAACCTGCCCTGCGACCTGGAGATTGCAAGTGAGATTTGGGCGAGGACGGATCGTCTCTGCAGGGATGGGCATCAAGCCCGCGGGCCAGGGACCCCAGGACGTCTTTATTACGCCCCCTCGGCCGCCCTCTCACAAGTTGCAACTTATCAGGCCCCCTCCCAAACGCCGCTGCATGTACCATGACACGGCTCCACGGCTGGCGAGGTACCTCCCGTCCAAGCACCCCCCTCACTTCATTAGCGGGCGGACCTCATCCAGCAGCTTTCCCAACGTCTAGCGCCGCTGCGGGCCCTGTCGCGCGGGCTCGACGCTCCATGCGAGAGCCAAATGTCGGGTGTCCTGCGAGGTGAGTTGGGCCCTTCTCATTCACTGCAGTCCTCTCCCTCGACCACAGCCCGAGGCGGTCCCCACGGCATGATTGGGCGCGGCGAGGCCACTGAGGGAGAGACGGTGGCGCCGCGTCTCAGCAGCACGAGAAATTGAAGCCTCTGTTCTGGATCGAGTGGACGGCTTCAATTGAGATTGACAAGCGGAGCAGCTGTGCAGCCGGCAGTAGTCGGAGACATTGGATGACTTTTTTTTTTTAGAATATTTTTTAAGATTGATTTGCTGCCAACGGCGCATCGTCATGCAGAGGCAGGAGCATTGGGAGGCGAGACGAGACGAGAGACGACGAGACGACTAGACGAGCGCACGCTGCACTCTGCACGCTGCACTCTCAGCGCTTCCTCATACAATCGTACTTCACCTCGGCGCTCCCTCCGTGTCTCTCCACTTCCGTCATTTTTCTCGCCGTCGGCCTCACCTCTTCCCTTCTCTGAGCCTCTCGTTTTGCCGGGCAGACCCAGTTAATATCACCGGTAACGAGAACCACAGAACCCAGAGGCAAGTCGTCTTCTTCTTAGCGCCGGCGGGACAGACCACCGGTACCACGACGCACAATTCGTGCATTACTCTTCTTGCTGTACATAGGCGCCGCGGCACGAAGCAACGGGGGGGGGGGGGGGGGGGGGGGGCTCCAGAGGGAATTCAGAGGGACGACTGGTGATTCGTTCACCGTTTTGATTGCTGCTTCTCTTCCCCCCCTTACTTGTTCCCTTCCCGCGCGCGAGCAACAGAACTTTCTCTCTCTCGCTCTCTCTTTATCCAGATTTCCTCCAATTCATCAACCCTCCTCACGCCCCCGGGGCCCCCTGGGGCACATCTCCGGAGCGGGACGCGTCGCCGGGGGCCCTTCCTTGGTTGGGCCCGGGGGTCGCATCTCGGGCTATGCCTACAGCGGCATTTCTGCCTCCAAAGGGTGGTGAGTTGCAGGAAAAAGAGGTTGTGTTGGTTGTTCGTCAGGATATGAAAAGTCCCCGGGGGTGGGTAGAAGCCGAAAAAAGGGACCATGGAGATGGGGATGGGATGGGACGGGACGGGATGGCGTTCGCCTTTGTTGGAAGGGAAATAACATCAAAGAGAGAGCTGGGACCTGAGCCAAGTCTGACGAGGGACGTCCTCATGTCAGGCCAGTCGGATGCAGGATTCAGTTCCCTACAGCGCCCCGTCCGAACGCATTCATCACTCGCAACCATCCGCGGCTCTCACGTACGTACCCCTCGAGGAAGTGCGAATAACTCGGGGACCGTCCTCTCCCGGAAACGCCCTTTTTTTTTTTTGGCTTCCCCAGGGCCCCGGAGGCGAGGGCGACATCAACGGCCATGGGTTTCCCCTTCCGGGGGTTGCTCAGAGCACAAAGGACCCCTTCCATCAAGGAGAGGGAACAGAGCCCTTGCTCCTGTGGCTCCTACAAGTAAAACCGCCGGCCGAGTCTCGCTGCTGTGAAGCAAGAAAAAAAAGTGAGGCGTTCGTTCTTGTACGAAGCACGTCGTTGTCGTGTCACCCCGTCGTCGGCCGTCCCATGCCGAGCAAGAGGAGAGAGAAAAAACTCGTCACCAACGACAACCCGCCCTCGGTCATCCGTCATTCTCGAGTAACGAGGGCATGAGAGCACGAACTTATTCCGTAGGCTAGAGGCAGATCTCGTGCGCCCGAAATCTCGCCATTGACCCGGTGTTGGGGTGATGCCATCCCATTCCTCGTCTGAAGTACACGCATCTCCGGCCCCATTTCGCCGTGGCACGGCAGCAGGTGCCCCGAAGGGGGCGTGTGTGTGTGGCTGTGGCCGTTGAGGGCAGACGAGAGAGGCCCGTCATCGAGAGAAAGGCCGAGCCGAAGCATAACACGCACATTATTCGCAGCTATTATGCCCAGCCCTACGCCCATTTCGGGGGGTGATGATCCGCTGGGAGGGAAAAGGAGAAGGGGAGAAACACTTAATAAACGAAATTTCTCGACGACGACGACGAGTAATATTTCCTGCAGGGCATGCTGCAAGTCAGACGTATTTGACGTCTAAAGGGGTGTTTGTGTTGCCTTGTGTCGTCTGTTATATCTTGCATCTGGATTGCACAACTTTTGGAGACGAGATCTGTCTGGATTGACACCACAGAATCCCACATACAACTCACACATCACACGGCCTCATCTGATGTGCGGTCGAGCAGTCTTGTTTCTCCGTCGACGTCTCATGAATCCATCGACGACAACGTCAACACGGCCGCCCAGACCGGCCGCTGTTTGTTGATGTAACTGCATTACAGCACATCCGACGTGCCGGCCTCGGTACTCGACCGCAATCAACAGACCTCATCACCACTTCAGCTTGCCTCATTCAACTCCACACTTCGTCCTTGGTCGTTATTGTGATGCATCCGCCCGCCCCGCCTTCTAGCGTCCGGCCTGCGAGACGGCCGACAACACGACAACGGCCGTGTCTTTCTGCTTGACTGTTTTTTTTTTTTTTTTTTTTTTTTTTTTTTTTTTTTTTTTTTTTTTGTATTTGTTTTCTTTCTTCTTTTTCGCCCCCAGAGTGGAGGGACTCATACAAAGGTAATTACCAAGAAACAAACAATGTGCTACCGTATCACAGACGCGACTAGTGTCGAGATCATGGCGGTGCCTAGTTCCCGGCCACCCTTTCCCCGGTTGATGGTGTAAACACCACACCATGGCAGCATCTCCGTGAGCCATCACATTTCGTCAACGACATGTTGTGCCAAGGCATCTAGGCGTCCATTCGTAAGGGATGGCGGGACATTTCTTCGCAGTGAGAACACTTCGGCCCCTGCCACGAACCAGAAATTTCTCACACGCAGCAGGTCCGAATACTCCATGTCTCACACTAATAGAAAGCCCTTCAGGAACAAGAGACATTCCGAGTCCCGCGCTCCGCGACCCGGTAACTCGTGCATCATTATGCCTTCATTGTCGCTCGTAGCTTCGGCCGAACCCCTGCCCTCTTCAACACCATCTTGCCTTGGCTGTGCCGGACACGAGCGTGACAATGACCAAAGTGCTAATATCGAAACGGCAGCATACAGAACAGGATTGCAGCCCCTGCTCGTCGCTCAGGGAGGCTCCGTCCAGGCGAAGTTTCCCTCCGAGGCCGACATTTTTAGTCAACCACCATCGATCAAGATCCGACGAGACGCTTGCGCATGCCGGTGGGGTACGATATTCTTGGAGATGGATTGGCACCATTCAGACGTCCCAGATGGACCTTTTCCCACGTCCACGTCGCCGTTGATCTGCTCGTGTCCAGCCCGCAGCGCTGCCCCCTTGCGGATAGTCGCCCTCCAGAAAGGCCCCCCCCCCCGGGCTGTCCAAGGGAGCAGGGCGTGATCGATTTGCCAGGGATGAGGGGAGGCTATTCTTACACGAACCGGTTTCCAGAGACGAACGGCGACGAACGCTCTGGGAACGGCACTTGCAAAACAAACCGGGCCTGGGCCTGGGTGGGCATCAACAGAGGGATCGGTTCAACTCAGACCTGAAACAAGTCAGCAGACTCTCCGCATTGCACTGAATGCGCCGGGTCATTCCCTGGTCCATGCGGCGAGAGGAGGTTCTACGGATATCCCGTGCGGAGGGGAGGGGGAAATTGAAGGAGGAAAAAAAAAAAAAAGGAAAAAAAAAAAGATGCGAACCAGTCATTTGCCCTTGGAACCATCCGAGTGGAATCGGTGGCTTTCGGAAAAGGAAACATTCTTCTCTCCCTCCTGAACTCGTTCCTTGCAGCCAGAAACTGGAGAGAGCACACGGAGAAGATTGAGGCCAGCCTCTCAAAATGCGAGGACGACACCCGTCCAAGCTTCCCCAATTTCCACCCGAAACCGATTATTCCATTGAGCCCAGAGCCGACCCAGTCAAAAAGTTGCCGATGGGCGTATCTAGTGCTCACGGATCGCAGCTGACGCAATGGGTGAGCTGCTTGTCTGGTGATAGCCCTAAACTCAAATGCCAGGGGATGCCTGTCCAACCAGGAACTATTTGCTTGGGCAGGCGAGAGCTGCGAGTCTGCGAGTCTGCGAGACTTTGTCACCAACAGTCAGCCGTCGGTCCATCGTGGCAGCTCGGCAGTTTGAGGCTCCGAGTCACGGGCTAGCTCTCGTCGTGACCTTCCCCGCAACTCAGGCGCGCTCGAGAAAATTGCCACGGCGCCGCCGGCCTCGGTTGACAGTTGTCAGGGAAAGCCTATCGTCCCGAAAACGTCTTTGGGAGCTGGTGCCTTCGGGTCGTGGGCGCAGAAGCAAGTACAGTACCTACAGTCAGGTCGTTGTCCCCAGACTCTGTCTCATGCAGGTCCGAACAATGCGAACGTAGCAATGCATGATGGAGGGGTACATACAGCCGTCCAGGGCTGTCCGCGAGCCGGGAGGCTGGAACCTGCAAGTCGAGATCCGAGGCAGACTCTCACGACGTATGTCGCTCAAAGCTACCCCCCCGGATCGGTCGGAGCCATTGTCGGATCCTGGACCAGGCGAGCTGAAGATTCGAATGCGTCTCACCGAGCGGAGGAGGTTGGAGTTGTTCGTTCCTTGGAATCTAGACTCGAAGCCTCCCAGATAACTGTCCGGTTATACCCATTCTGGCATTGTTCTATCCCAGCTTCGAGGCCAAACTACCGGTAGCGTCGAGGACACGCCGCCAAGTGGAGAGACTATTGTCAAGGCCAAAGATGACGTGGGAAGGCCATCGCGTCCCTTAGCGGCGCTGATGAGAGCCCGTCCAAAGACGCTCGCCGTTTGGAGAGGGCGGAACGTAATTGCCATGTGAGGCAGAACGGACATGTCGGGTTTCAGGCCCCAGGAGGAGGGCAATGGCGGCTCAGGCTTTTCGGGGAAGCATTGCAGCACATGATGGATGATGAGAGCGCGAGCGCGGTCCGGGGGGCAGGATTCTGTCTTGCAGAATAATCCCGGCCAAAGCTGCCTCGCACCGACCCTCGGGATGGATCCAATGCAGTGTTGTGCAGAGCCAATGCAGAGCAGTGCCGGATGCACAGGATGGTTTGCATCTGTTATCGGGGACTGCAGATCCCAGCAAATGCGGATGCAAATGCACGCGCCAGGACTCGGGTCCATTCGAGGGGGGAAGCGAAGCGAATTGAGGCCGTCGACGAGAGAAAAACATGCCAAGTTAGATGGTCATGACGCGATCTCCCCCATCGCGCGTCATGTTCGCGTATGCATTAGGGTTTTCCGCCTCTGATTGGTCGGCTCAACTCCAGCTGAAAAGTCCAGTCTGTTATGTTTTGGTGTATTATTAGGACGCGCAGCCAACCCGCATGTGTGGCATCGCATCTCATCATGACGGCTTTGTCTAGATCACCCAATCGAACGGTCCGCGCCCAACCAGACGACGCAATAAGCATATGAGGGGACCTCGTGCATGCATTCCGAGGGGGTTGTTCAGGGACAGGGCCGGTACAACAGAGAGGCCGAGATATGTACAGTACCGTCGACACACAAGATCAAAAAAAAAAAAAAAAAAAAAAACCCCCGCTTGCTGCCCGACANNAAAAAAAAAAAAAAAAAAAAAAAAAAAAAAACCTCGTCAGTGCTGCCCGACAGTCCCTGAGCAATGGATTGGCTCTGGCATCCGGACGAAATTCTCCACGGAAGCGGCTGCGAACGGACGAACCCTAACAAGATGCATATGCTGCGTCTTTGCGGCGACTTGGTGAGGAGGAGAATGTCACGGGGCAGAGGAAATCGGGTGATGAATGCATGCCCGTTAATTTGGACTGGGGACTGCACGGAACGGAAAACTGGAGTTAGCGGAAGCATCATCCTGGATTCTGGATTTCTCGGGTCTTCACCGCCAGTTGCCCTCGTATTGGCCTCGTCTTCTCTGGCCACAACGTCTGGCCATGATTACTCCCCGCAAGCCGGCAACGCCTGGTCATCAATCGATGAGGCTGTCGCGAAATACTCGACTACTGCAGGAGGAGATTGAGGTCCCGCGGATGATGAAAGGGTCCTCGGACGGAACGACGCGTTGTTATTCTGGAAGCCGCCAGGGTGAGACGTGATGTGCATGGCCGAGTACCGGCACCCGAGACGGTGCCAATTGAGCGATGGGAGGGGCGTTTTGTGCCATGACGGCCGAGGCGGATGCTGTGAGATTGTTCGAATTGCGTCGTGCATTCGTAGAGTTGAGGCTCTCCTCTGCAATTGAATCCTGTGAATCCATTATCCCCCTCTAAATTTAGATCGGACCTCGGCGGCTAAAAGCGCCGATGCTCGTCGGTCCGATGTGGGCCCGCAAATCAACCACCACAGTCCAGAGCTTTTGGCGGGGCACGTCAACCGCCAGCAAAGCCAGAGCAAAACCATCGAGAGGCTTCACTGAGGCCATCGTAAAGTCGCACTCGGATCCCGCCACACCCTCTTCAACCACTGCGTTCCCCGAATAGACTTCTCGCATCGCGTTTCGTTCATTCCTAGCCCTTCTTCAACCTCTTGACCTCATCTTGCGTCTCGGGCTAGCCCGCCACTGAACCCAAAAATGGAGTCTGATATCAGAGCCGTCCTGCCCAACATCGACCCAGTTGTGTCAGAGTACTCTGTGGGCTACTTAACTCATGCCTCTACTGCCTGGTCCGACGAGGAGGACCCTTCTGGCCCTTCTCCTTTGAACGAGGCCGCCACCTTCATTACCGAGCTGCTCCTGTCCGCCTCCGGTTCTCTGGACCCCAAGTTGGAAGAGAAGATCAAGCAACTTGTTGAGAAATGGGTCGACAAGTACACCGAGGCCAATGGCGGCCAGCGGATGGGTCCTTCGACTGTGAAGCGTCTCGACCACACCATCCAGGTCAGCTCCCAGCGCAACATGTCGTCCACCCTCGCCGTGGCGACTGGCGGTGTTGATCTGGAATCTGCCAATATGCGAAAGGTCGAATCCAAGGTCGACCGCAAGAAGCTCGAAAAGGCCGAGAGGAAGATTGCTGCCAAGCAGCAGAAGAAGACTTTCAAGAATGTCGAGTACGAGGCCTCGAGACTGCTCGAGCTGCCCGAGGACGCTCAGTCTTACGAAGAGTTCTACATGGCCGTCAACCCACTTCAACTGGGCGCCGGCTCGGGCAATAAGACGAAAGACGTCAAGCTGGACAGCATTGATGTCTCTATTGGTGGAAATCGCATTCTCTCCGATACCACTCTTACTCTCGCCTATGGCCATCGATATGGTCTCGTTGGTAACAACGGTGTTGGTAAATCTACGCTCCTCCGAGCCCTCTCGAGGAGAGAGGTCGCCATTCCTACTCATATCTCGATTCTCCACGTCGAGCAGGAGGTAAGGCGCCATCTAGACGTCCAGATTTGGACCTACTAACATTACTAGATCACCGGCGATGACACACCAGCTTTGCAAGCTGTGCTTGACGCAGATGTCTGGCGCAAGGTCCTTCTCAGAGAGCAAGAAGTGAGTCACTCTAGTGACACGATTTATCTGCATTGTCTGACCTTTCTGTAGGAAATCACCGCCCGCTTGGCCGAGTTGGAGTCTCAGCGAGCAGGCCTTGCCGACACTTCGGCGGATGCGGCCAGGATCGACCACGATAGGGAAACTCAGGACAATAAGCTTGGCGACATTCAGTCGAAACTAGCAGAGATGGAGTCTGACAAGGCCGAGTCCAGGGCCGCCACAATTCTTGCCGGTCTTGGATTCTCCCCCGAGAAACAGCAATTTGCCACGAGGACCTTCTCCGGTGGTTGGAGAATGCGTCTGGCACTGGCCCGAGCCCTGTTTTGCGAACCTGATCTTCTACTTCTGGACGAACCCTCCAACATGTTGGACGTTCCTTCGATCACCTTCCTTTCCGATTATCTACAAGACTACCCCAGTACGGTCCTCGTCGTCTCTCACGATCGAGCGTTCCTCAACGAGGTCGCCACCGACATCATCCATCAGCACTCGGAGCGTCTCGACTACTACCGAGGTGCCAACTTCGACTCCTTCTACGCAACCCGTGAGGAACGAAAGAAGGTGGCCAAGCGAGAGTACGAGAACCAGATGGCGCAGCGAGCCCATCTCCAGGCTTTCATTGACAAGTTCCGTTACAACGCGGCCAAGTCCTCCGAAGCCCAGTCCCGCATCAAGAAGCTGGAGAAGATGCCCGTACTTACCCCCCCAGAGGCCGAGTACAGCGTCAAGTTCACCTTTCCCGAGGTGGAGAAGTTGTCTCCGCCTATCGTACAGATGTCCGAGGTTACCTTTGGGTACACCAAGGACAGCATCCTGCTGCGGAACGTCGATCTCGATGTTCAGCTGGACTCCCGTATCGGCATTGTAGGACCCAACGGTGCCGGTAAGACTACAATTTTGAAGCTTCTGATAGGAAAGCTGGAGGCCTCTACTGGTTTGATCTCGCAGCACCCGCGTCTCCGCATCGGCTTCTTCGCGCAGCACCACGTCGACGCTCTCGACTTGACCGTCAGCGCCGTCAGCTTCATGTCCAAGAACTATCCCGGAAGGACAGACGAGGAGTACCGACGCAGGTTGGGTGCATTCGGTATCACTGGTACCACGGGTCTGCAGAAGATGGAGGTCCTGTCCGGAGGTCAAAAGTCCCGTGTGGCGTTTGCCTGCCTGGCTCTTACCAACCCGCACATCTTGGTGCTGGACGAGCCTTCCAACCATCTCGATATCGAGGCCATGGATGCGTTGGCGGAAGCATTGAACGAGTTCCAGGGAGGTGTTCTGATGGTATCTCACGACGTGACCATGTTGCAGACGGTTTGCACCTCGCTGTGGGTGTGCGACGGAGGTACCGTGGAGAAGTTCCCTGGCGACGTGCAAGCGTATAAGAAAAGAATTACTGCCCAAGCCAATGCAGCTGGTGTAGTCAAGGCTCACTAGGGTATCGCAACTGCTGTATTGGGTAGTCGACGTCGAATACAACAAGTCACTGTCTGTAGTGTCCTGCTGAAGTGGTCCTTTACGATGTGCCCGTTCCGAGTGCTTGATATCGGGGACTTGTCTATGTCCGAGTAGTGGCCACCCTTCTCGGCAGCGGGTGACAATAGGATGGGATTGTCGGCGAAGTTGCCCGGTCTCCCCCCGGGAATCAGCTCCTCTCCTATTTCATACGTTGCGTCGCACCTTTTCGGCCCAGTTCTCGACGTCGTGTGACGATGTAGGGTAGGCAGCTCGGATGGCTCAGGGAGGCCAGCAACCTTTACAAAGATCAGTGCCAGTGATGTTGATGGTTAACGACCTGGTTGCGAAGCGAGACTATGCCGTGAAATACGCGTCTGACCGCTGTGTGTTTGCCCGTTATGAAGTTGCGGGTTACGGTTTGGCAGAAAGTAACGACGTACTCACTCACCTGGACTGATCCCAGCGGCAAAGCACTTTGGACAACGGGGATTGAATGTTAGGAAAGCCTTGCTAGAACTAGCCAACAGACCACCGGGAGTCTCTAGACCTCTCGCGCATGGCCCCAGAGCAAGAGAAGACGGGCATCTATCTGATGTAACTAATTTGCAGCCTCACTTTCTCAACATGTCCGATGTCGATCATCTCATTGTCGCGAATTGAGCTGTACGAGTACGTACCGATAACTGTCAAATTCCCAGTGGGGCATATCCCACCAGGGGAAATACGTGGCTACCTCTAACTACGAATATGGCCCGACGAAAAGAAGCTTGAACCGTTCAACCGTCGATTCCGCATGAAGAATGACGGTGAGAGACTGTGAAATAACTCCCAATTCCTATCAACCAAAGTACTGTGGCCGTCTCAAAGCAAAAATACATACTAGTAGTATTTATTCCAATCATCCAAGACTGCGTCGTGGTGCGTTCGATTCTGGCCAGAATTGGCTGGAGCTCGCCAGGTGCCTGGCATTGGCTCCTTTCCGTTCTCGGGGTGGCACGGGCCACTCTGGTAAACAAGCGAAAGTGCGCCCCTCTCTCCCCCGTTGCTGGCGGCTGCTCTCCCCCGTGGCCCGTGGCGGTGAACAATTTCACGTCCCGCTTCCAACAAAAATCAACACTCCTCCCCTTGACCGTGTCCTACCATCCAACCCACTCCGTCTTGAAAGCTAGCTTCAGCTCAAGAGCTTCTTCTCCTGCACTCTTCCCTCCTTCATCCCCATCTACGTCCACTCCAACTTCCATCAACACCTTCAACATGCGTGAGATTGTGAGTTGCCTTCCCTGCCCGACTCAAAGGGCTTCCTCAGAGACGCGTTCCGCTTGTTGTTGCCCCTGATTCTACCCCGCCGGAATCACCTCGCATCTCTCAACAACCACAACACAGCTCGCCGACTCGAACACGACGTGATGGATGGAACAAGATGGCTGACCATGTGCATTTTCCTCGAATATAGGTCCACCTCCAGACCGGTCAGTGCGTAAGTCTTCAAGCACCCGAACACCGTCGCGTGGCCATCGCTGACTTCCTTCAAGGGTAACCAAATTGGTGCTGCTTTCTGGCAGACCATCTCTGGCGAGCACGGTCTCGACAGCAATGGTGTTTACAACGGTACCTCCGAGCTCCAGCTCGAGCGCATGAGCGTCTACTTCAACGAGGTACGTGATTTGGTGCATCTGCCCCTCGGGTTGCGAGAAATTGCAGACAAACTCACACACCGCTGCAGGCCTCTGGCAACAAGTACGTTCCTCGTGCCGTCCTCGTCGATCTCGAGCCCGGTACCATGGACGCCGTCCGTGCCGGTCCCTTCGGTCAGCTCTTCCGCCCCGACAACTTCGTCTTCGGTCAGTCCGGTGCTGGCAACAACTGGGCCAAGGGTCACTACACCGAGGGTGCTGAGCTCGTCGATACCGTCCTCGATGTCGTGCGCCGCGAGGCTGAGGGCTGCGACTGCCTCCAGGGTTTCCAGATCACCCACTCCCTGGGTGGTGGTACCGGTGCCGGTATGGGTACGCTGCTCATCTCCAAGATCCGCGAGGAGTTCCCCGACCGAATGATGGCCACCTTCTCCGTCGTTCCCTCCCCCAAGGTCTCCGACACCGTTGTCGAGCCCTACAACGCCACCCTCTCCGTCCACCAGCTGGTCGAGAACTCCGACGAGACCTTCTGCATTGACAACGAGGCTCTCTACGACATCTGCATACGCACCCTTAAGCTGTCCAACCCCTCCTACGGTGACCTGAACTACCTCGTTTCCGCCGTCATGTCGGGCGTCACCACCTGCCTCCGATTCCCTGGCCAGCTCAACTCCGATCTCCGAAAGCTGGCCGTCAACATGGTTCCCTTCCCCCGTCTGCACTTCTTCATGGTCGGATTCGCTCCCCTGACCAGCCGTGGCGCCTACTCCTTCCGCGCCGTCAGCGTTCCCGAACTCACCCAGCAGATGTTCGACCCCAAGAACATGATGGCCGCCTCTGACTTCCGCAACGGTCGCTACCTGACCTGCTGCGCCATCTTGTAAGTATCACCCGCAGCATTCCGGTGGAAGATCAACTGCTAACCCGTTTGAAGCCGTGGCCGCGTCGCCATGAAGGAGGTCGAGGACCAGATGCGAAACGTCCAGAGCAAGAACTCGTCGTACTTTGTCGAGTGGATCCCCAACAACATCCAGACCGCCCTCTGCGCCATTCCCCCCCGTGGCCTCACCATGTCCTCCACCTTCATCGGTAACTCCACCTCGATCCAGGAGCTCTTCAAGCGTGTCGGCGAGCAGTTCACTGCCATGTTCCGACGCAAGGCTTTCTTGCATTGGTACACTGGCGAGGGTATGGACGAGATGGAGTTCACTGAGGCCGAGTCCAACATGAACGATCTCGTCTCCGAGTACCAGCAATACCAGGAAGCTGGTGTTGACGAGGAGGAAGAGGAGTACGACGAGGAGGTCCCCCTTGAGGGCGAGGAGTAAGGAATGCTTAGGACACTAAGACACGCGCCTGGCTCATCCATTTGCGTTTGCGAAACGCATAGCCGGCCTGACCAAATTCTTTTCGGGTAGTTGTTGTAATTCATGAAAGGGGTTTAGATATCCTCTAGTGCTAGTGCAATTCGCATGGTAATTGTACAAAGCCACACAATTCAATTAAAAAGAAGTACGGATTGTACCAAAACAATTTTCCTGCGCAATTGTGAATCTTGATGCCATGTCATGTCCTTTGTTGTTGGTTCAAAGTCCTTCTGACTGACTGAGTGAGACCCCCTGGCTCACTGTCACCTGAGACCCACGTAGCCACCCCACGTGATGCGGTGACTAAGCACCAAAAAGTCGAGAGCTTCAAACTGCACCTTGACCAGACCACGACCGACACACACCCTCGGACCCGCGCCAACAGTAGGGTTGAATCAATGGCTGTCATGTTCGCTCCCAGTCGGGGGAAGGCATTGGGCCGTGCCATTGCGGCATCCTCGACCGCCCCGGCGACGACGACACTCCCCGGATTCCTCGTGCCCGCGTGGCAACCCGCGACGACCTGCGCGACCTCGGCCGCCGCCCTCTTCTCGACGACGTCGAAGCGGCCCTCGAAGCTCGGGCGGACGCCCCTGTCGGTGCCCCCGGGCGTGGAGCTGTTGATTGGCGAGCCAAAGGCCGTCAGGGACATGACTTCGTATAAAAAGGTGTACAAGAAGACGATATCGGTCAAGGGACCATTGGGTTGGTTTTTTTTTTTCTCTTGCACCCGCGGCGGGCAGATGCGTCGCCATTGGAGACGGGATTGCTAACGTTTTAAACCAGGAGCGCTGGATCTCGATGTTCCCGACTTTGTCGAGGTCAAGCACGACGAAGAGAACCACCAGGCCATCTTGAGCGTCCAAGACTCGGATATCAAGCAGCAGAAGGAGATGTGGGGTGAGTTTGAACTTTGGCCTCCTTTTCATAGCCTCGGGTCTCCCCCCTCGTTTCTAACCCCCCCTCGTTACGCAGGCACATCGTGGGCATACCTCAAGAACTACATCATGGGCGTCTCCGAGGGCCACACGGCCATCCTGCGCCTGGTGGGCGTGGGCTACCGCGCCAGCGTCGAGGAGCGCGGCGCCAAGGAGGAGTTCCCCGGGCAGCGCTTCCTGTGCCTCAAGCTGGGCTTCACGCACCCCGTCGAGGAGGGCATCCCCCGCGGCGTCACCGTCACCACGCCGTCGCCCACGCGCATCCTCGTCGAGGGCATCGACCGCGAGGTCATCATGTCGTTTGCCGGCCGCGTGCGCAAGTGGCGGCCCCCCGAGCCGTACAAGGGCAAGGGCGTCTTCATCAACGACCAGACTATCAAGCTGAAACAGAAGAAGATCAAATAGAAGAAGAGGGGGGGGGACCTTGGGAAATGGACCAGGCGGTTGGCATTTCGGTGTGTGTGTGTGTGTATGTGTTGTTTGGGCCGTTGGCCGACGCTTCTGGCGTGTGTATTCTAGTCTCGTGTACAGACGTGTACTATCTGTCATGGCATACATAAAAATACTTTTTTTGGAACCTTCATCTCCTGGTTCTGATACCTGCGCCCAAAGCAACCTCTGCCCCGGTATCCAATTGCCCGCGTTTTGTGCTGGTTACATATCTAATAAAGGTAGGTATATACTATCGTTTGGAGTCTACTTTCTTGTCGTCTACGCCTGCTTCGCATTAAGCACCTCCTGCACGACCTGGAGGACCTGCTCGTGGACGGCAGCGGGGGCAGCGACGACGCCCTTGTTGTTGGCCAGGGTGCGGCCGACGCCAAAGTCGAGGCGCTTGCCGTGGATGTCGGTGACGTGTCCGCCGGCCTCGCGGACGATGAGGTCGCCGGCGGCGTGGTCCCAGATCTTCTCCTGGTAGGTGGCATTGACGGGCAGGCGCAGGTAGATGTCGCCGGCGCCGCGGGCGATGGAGCCGTACTTTGCCTGGCTGTCCATGCGGACGCTGGGGGCGGTGATGCCCAGCTTCCGGGAGATGGCGGCCTGGTCGCCGTGGGCCGAGTGGCCGGCCTCGACGCTCTCGCAGAAGGTGGCGGCGGCGAGGTCGTCGAGGGCGCGCATGGCGATGGGCTTGCCGGGGGCGAGGGCGCCCGACGTCAGGGGCCGGCTGGTGGCGCCGCGGCCTTGCACGGCCGAGAAGACGACGCCGCGGCCCTCGTCGTCGGTGGCGTTGGCGCCAATGTCCGTCGTCAGCCGCGCGTCGTCGTCGGCGGGGAGGTTGGGGCAGCCGAGCACGCCGACCTTGACGTCGCCGTCGACCATGAGCCCGAGGCAGACGGCGTACTGGCCGCCGCGCAGGAAGCCCTTCGTGCCGTCGATGGGGTCGATGGTCCAGATGCGGCCCTCGGCGCCGCCGGCGCTGGCGCCCCTGTCGATGAGCTCGAGCATGGCGTCGACGTCGGCCACGGGCCCGCCGAGGAGCTGCTCGGCCTCGTCATCGTCGAGGCGGGTGGAGCCCACCAGGTCCCAGATGGTCTGCTTGAGCTCGGCGTTCTCCTTGAGCTGGGCCGCCTCCTCCTCGGCCACGATGGCGTCCTGGGGGAAGTGGTGCTGGAGCGCGGCGATGATGAGGGCCTGGGCGCCAAAGTCGCCGATGGTGACGGGGCTCTTGTCGTTCTTGTCGACGGTGCCCTTTGCCTTTTCGTGGAAGACACGCTTGGTGAGGATGCTGGCGCGCTGGACGGCCAGCTGCGCGATCTGGAGCTCCGGGGCGTAGTCGGGGGTGGCCATGGTGGCGGAGGGGGGGGAGGTCGAGGAGGAGGAGGAGGAGGAGGAGGAGAAGAACAAGGATCGGCCGAGCAAGGCGGGAGGCTTGTTGAAGACGACGAGGTGGGCGGAGAGCTGGCGAAGGCGCGGGAGGAAAGACGGCGAGAGTAGCACAGCCAGGATGAGCAGGAAGAGCGAGGAGGAGAAGAGGAAGAGACGAGGTTTAAGAAGGGGCATCCAGACACGCACTGCGGGTCGTTTTCCTTTGCGGGTCGTCGGACGGGTCGTCGGAGGTGCGTGGTGTGGTTGGTGTTTTGGGGAGTGTCGAGCACTTCTGTGTGCGTGGGGAGATTTGGGCAGCGGATGAGGAGGGGGATGACGTGGAAAAGAGGAGGACGAGGGCGTGGGATGTAGATTGCAACGAACAGGGCTGCGGTGACGCAATTGCCGTTTCGATTATACAGACTGGACTTGAAATACTAACTACACAGACAGGTACGGTACAGACATGTCATGACGGAGAGGGAGTTGGTTTGATAATAGAGCAATGAAGCCATTCAATTGCCCCTCCATTTACCGCCTTACGCGGCGAGGAGGGGCATGGCAGCTGCGGTGAGGTTGCGCTAACAATTTTTTTTTGGTGCTTCTTGGGTCTGATTGGCCCGGCATTTGAAGACGCCGAATTTCCATCCAAACCACCCGGGCCGCATCTCGGAGCCTCAACACTCTCAAACAGCTTCACCATTTCCCCTCCCGTCCTCCGACCTCCGACCGCAAGCTCAACCAACTCACCCACAATGGCCTCCTCGCCCGCCTCCCTCCGCTCCCTCTACCGCTCCCTCCTGCGCGAGTTCCCCCCGCGGCCCGTCCTCGCCTCGCCGCGCTCCTCGCTCCACGCCCGCCTGCGCGACACCTTTTCCGCCGCCGAACCACCCACCGCCGCCGCCGCCGCCCGCGCCCAGGCCGCCGCCCAGGCCGTCGCCTACCTCCGCTCGCAGCGCCAGTACGCCACCCTCGTCGAGCGCTACAACCCGGGCATGGGCATGGACGAGGAGGAGCGCGTGCGCCTGACGGCTCGGCGCGTGGGCATGGACTTGCCCGTCGAGTTCAAGTGAAGAAAAAAAGAAAAAGAAAAAAAAAAGCCCGACCGAGGACTTGATGTCGCCCAACATGACGGAGGGCCCCTTGGACGGAAGCGCGAGCAGGGACGTGGGCTCAATGGCTCACATGGCTCCGAGGCTCATCGCGTTGCATCGACCGAGCCCTCTGCAAGGGGAGGAATTGTACGAATATCGGCGCCATCGGCAGGAATCGACCTCTGGTGCCGTCAATCCGGACATGAAAGCAATTTATTCTTGTACGACTACGTGTTGGGAATAGGGAGCAGTTTTACAAAGTACACCATCAAGCATCAAACATGTTACATTGCCAGAGGCTGTTCCGTCTCATCATATCTCATTCCGGGTACCAAAGACAAAAGTGTGCCTTTGTCCACAAGCTGGGCGCGCCGGTTTTAAAAAGTTATATACAAGAAATCCAAGTCCGAAAAATAGTGCTCAAGCCCACTCGGGCTGTCAAGGGGTATCGACTTCGCCTTCTCTATATCCTTTCCTCCCCAATCTTTGTAGTGTACGTATAAATCCCGCCAAATATTGCCCTGCTTCTTCTATACACTGCCCACGCCTCCGTCCTCTAGGGACTCATCCCACCCGCCCGTTTCGAGTAGCCACACACCCAGTCGCTCCTTGACATGCGTCATGTTCTCACCCAGGGCGCTGTTCCATTGCTCTCGCACCACGCGCACCTTCTCCTTCAGGTCCTCCGTCAAGCGATGGTCCTCGCTGTGTCGCATCTCCCCGGCCCGCGACTGACGCTGCTCCAAGGGGATGGGTCGACCGTCGGCCTCCTCTGCCTGCGTCTCCAACACCTTGCACTTGGCATGTACCACGGCCTCCTTGACCTCGTGGAGAAGGCACAGCAGGTTCGTGTGAGACTCGATGAATTGGTATGTGCTCTTTTCGGCGTGCAGGAGGAGGCTGAACAGGTACTGCATGGGGTGCTTGCGGTACGGCGGATTTTCCTCATACTCGGCCGCCGGGATCCGGATGTTGAAGCCCTCGAGGTCGTTCGGGATGCTGTCTAGCAGCTCGCATAGCGGTGGCGCAATGTCCCAAAAAGCTGAGAGTTGGAGAGACACGCCGCGTTCGACCGCCTCCTCGACCACGGTCCGGAAGTCTCGCGCGCGGTTGCAGACTTCGTGCGCAAAGGCGTACGTGCGTTTTGCTGCGTCCTCGGCAAAGAAGGCCTTGGCGGATTGGAGCTTTTCTGTGTTGTTTGAAAGGCGGTACGGAGTCACCACTACCTCGCAATAACGAGCGTTACGGTCGGATAGGATTTCGAAAATGGCTCGATGCAGCGACTCGCGAGCCTCGAAGATCCACTTCAGAAGCGTCAGCTTCTCAAGCAGCTCCGGCCTGTCGTCGCCCTCTTCTTGCGGCATGTCGGCGTCGTTTTGCTCATTGTCGAACAGATGAGACGCCAGCTCGTCAAAGAGAACCGTAGCTCGAGAGATACGCCCGGTGAGCAGCTCGTTCAGGGGCAACACTACCTGATTCTGGAATTCTTCGTATTCCTTCTTCTCCATCTCCTTGCTCTTGTCCATCTCCGTCTTCTGTGCATCCGACTCGAAAATAGCTGCGTCGGCGTAGCCAATGTTTCCCGCACCGACTTCTTGCGATAGGTGTTGTCTCAGCGCCACTCTGCGCTCGCTCTGAGCCTTTTTGAACTGCTCGCGGCGGTTCTCGCTGTCGACGGCAAATTTCTCTTTGGTCGTGGCCACCAAGGAAATCTCGCTCAATGCCCGAACTGCAGTTCGAGTCTCGGTCAACTCAGGGTGGTTGTTGTTGACGGCTGGGTGATGTCTTGGATAGGACGGCGGCATCGTGACGAGGCGGGAAACATCCATGAGATCCCGGTTGTTTGAAGAACCAGGACTTGAGCCCAGAGAAAGGGCAGAGAAGCTCGTAGGTTGAGGAGTCAAGCTTGGTTCGGAGGATTCATGCCAGCCCACCTTTTCTGGCGGATATTCTGAAGAAGAGGAATAATCACTCGGGCCCGTCTGGCTCGGTGTTTGCTGCTCTTCCTCAATCCACTGCGTCTTGGGGACGCCCATGTACTTGGATTCTCTCTTCGATCTCTCAAGACCGGACGGCTCACCTTCCGAGTCTACTTCCCACCACCGGCTGGGGGGTCTTCCACGGGAGCTGTCGTTTCTGTCGCTCACGCTCATGCTCAGGATGGGGGATAGCTGCGGGACATAGTTGTTGCCGGATGGCCAGTTGACCGGCGCAGCACTCGGTGAGGCCGGGATGCCTGCTGAGTTTGGGGCTGATTGAGATCCATCGGGGGGTTGGGCCGATCCAATGGAGCCGCGGTGTGACTGCGTGGGCTCGGAAGAATTCGGTGTAAATTCATCCTGTGAGATGGTTGATGCGCGTCTGCCTTGGACCATGGGACGGAAGAGGTCTCGCGTCAGATCAAATATCTCCGATCCCATGGCTCCAATCGCATTTGAATATCGCTCTCTCCGGATGCGCGATTCGCTTACAATGAAGTCTGCAAACATGCGAACCCTGTCTGCATCCGTCGCAGCAGCGGTTTCTTTGGCAGCGAATGCCTGGAACCGTTCAATGGTGCCGGAGGCGAACTGCTCCGCGGTTTGGGTGATGACCATGTGCTTTGATACAGGAGCGGATGCGGACGCAGAAGTGGGTGGTCGAGATGACTCCCGTGGAGGTCGTGAGGTTGAAGACGATCGGGTATGAGGAGGAGGAGTTGGGAGAGACTTTGGTGCCATGGCTGATATGCTACTGCTGCTGCTATACATGGGCTGTTTGCCATGCGGAGAGAATGGAGGGGTTTCTGCCTGTAATAGAGGTAGCTTGCCGGAGAGAATTGCCCTGGGCGTAGAGTTTCGAGAGTCACCCCCGTTGAGAGAATGGAGAGAGCCCGTGCCAGACTTGGGAGGGAGCTCGGCCGACGGCCTTCCTGCACTATGTGGCGTGGATCTTCCCATAGATGAGTTCTGATTTGATGAACTTCCAGGGACCACGATATCTGATACACTCGGATGTACTTTCTCGTCGATGGATTCTCGAACGGTTGAGCGGGTCCGACTTTCGGCTCGCCTTTGAATAATCGTCTTGTCATGGCGTACAGCTCTCGTCCTATTCAAGTTGCCCGAGTTGGGAGATGCCGAGGAGGGGTCGCCAGTTGGCTGACGTGAACTGCTGCTCGCCCTGGCGCCCGCGGTATCGATGGCCAATGCGGGAGATCGTCCTCGACGACCAGGTGTATCACTATCCACCCAATCTGCCGGAGTCGGGGGGACTGGCCCGAGATTCGTCACTCCAGTGGGAGGTGGTCGTCGGGTAGGAGGGGATGTTACCGCAGGAGTAGTTCGTTCCATTCCTTGGACGCTGTGCGATCTTGAACCGGCCGGAGGGGGCCCAGGTGGAGGCGGGGGCAGAGGCATTCCCGGGTTCCATCTACTTTGTGAAGATGATCGTGAGTGAGCAGATGTTGGCGTCTCGATGGCGCCAGCCGAGGCAGCTCGACGGGCAGCGGGTGGGGTGTTGTGAACGAATTGCTGTCTCGAAGGACCGGCATGCGCATGTTCGAATGGTGGTTGTACTGTTGGCTGAATAAACATGCTCTGTCTGTGGGAGCGGATGGCCGGGCTTGGAACATGATCTGGCGAATTCGACGTGTGATCAGTCTCTCTTCGACGAGTCAATGAGGGTAGCCTAAATCGCTGTTCTCTGGAGCCTCCTCTTGGATTGGCACCCGGGGGAGGAGGGAACGAGTGATTGAGGGTCTGAGGTTCCGGAGACGGTCGATGTTGAACAAGGGGATTTATCCGCGGTGGTGGTGTTGCTGTTGTGGTGACTGGGACACCGTCAAAGGCAGTACTCAGAGGCCTCTGCTGTTGACTCCGCGGTGGGCTATATGGGGGCGGCGGGGGAGGTGATGCTGGAGATGTTAGTCAGAAGGGACAAAGCACGATGCATCGCATTGGGTTACCCTGAGCATCAGCTTGGAACTGCATTGTTGGGCGATCTGGACCACCACCAGAGGGAGCGGCCCATTGCTGAGGATTATAGGGCTGAATGGCGCTGGATGGGGTGTGAGAGGACTGCAGGTGGTGGGCGGAGCTCATGGACACGGTGGAGATGGATAAGGCAGAGATGGGCGTGTTGTGGTGGTGGTGGTTGTTGTTGGTGTTGTTGTATACGCCGAGGGAGTTGGTGGTGATGGGATTGAGGCCCTGACGGAGCAATCGATCGCGGGGAGAAATCATGTCGAAGGGAAAGTCGACTGCTAGAGTCGCAATCTCGTGGAAATAGAAATTCGACCCGGCACCGGGCAGGCCTGGGGGGTCCTGGCGCCACTCGAAAGTGTGATGAGCGACGATAGTTAGTGCTGTGATGGCGGCCACGGCTTCCTTGTCGCCCTGAGGCCAGTCCCAGCCGACGGAACCAGCACTGGGCACCCTGCTGCCCACCCGCGTGTAGAGCGATGCGATGGCTCGGCAAGAGGGCGGGACGGGGATTTGGATTGACGATTCGTAGATGTCGGGGGCGACGATGGCGCGCAAAAAAGGTGAAGAATGAGACGATGGCTCAGGCGAGAAGCAGCTGAAGTCGGCAGGCTAGGCAGGGCCAATGTCGACAGAACAGGGACGACGCAGCTCTTGGGTCGTCGGTTTCCTGTGCCCCACGCTGCGGCGCATGTGAGCCGTAGCCTGGAAACCCACCAGCTGCGAGGAGTGGCCGGGGTATCGGAGGTAATGGCCAGAGTGAGAGGTATTCCTGGGTTGTCGACTTGGGAGTGGACGAGGAAGAGTGAAGAGGAGGCTGGGAATGGGAGGAGACACCCAGGCGGCGATTGATTCAGGTATGAGAAGGAAGGCGCGAACTGGAAGCAGATGGATATTCCTACGGAAGGTAGGCACCCAAGGCACTTGCCTGGTAGCCGCAGAAGATGCGTGAAAGCCAAGACTTATTCGTCGGGCGAAAACACCAAGGCCGGGGTCAGGAGCGAAAAGGAAAAAAAGACTCGGGGTTCCATGCTACCGAACAAAACCAGGATCAGTGTGGGACAGTACTAAGTCGCAGAGAGAAGACGGACGGACAGAAGCTGGTGATAACGCCAACGATGTCCTTGGTCCGTTGCCAGCCCACAACCCACCTCACAATCCCACACGCCGTTTTGGTAAGTGGCCGTAGTCGTCCTCCTCTCCCAGCTGGTGGCAACCCCAAGACTTATCGGGAACTTGGATGATGCCGGGGTTCGACCAGCCTCCCGTTCAGTCCAGGCCAACCCCAGACGTCAGGACCCATGTAAGATACATTAATCTATGCTGGGCATGTCATGCCCAATCTCGGAGCCTTACTCCTCGGTGAGATTCACCTGCATATGCCGGGCTCGAGCGCGGACATGTCACAGCGAGTCGTTTCCAGCCAGCACGACGCTGCACACATGGCCATCGGTGAGTGATCAGTTGCACATTGGCACTCGCTCACAAAAGTCGACATTCCCACCCAAACAAGACTTCTTCGAACCCACCCCGCTGGTGCTGGAGCGTTATTGAGAAGGGCTCCATTGGAGAGGGGGGCCGACGCGTCAATTCCATTGGCCAGAGCAGCAACACGGACCACCAAGGGTTTCTATTCTTAGACTCCCCCATTCCAAGCGGGGCCGTTGATTGGCCTCTTCCCGTTGGCCATGCGGATGGAGGGGAAGCCAGCGCTTAATGCTCCCCCCCTCCTTCCCCCTCCTTCCCTTGTGAGACTCCCACTGAGACCGAGACAGAGCCTGAGGCGTCTGATTGACGAGAAACGGTAAACGGCAATGCACGTCGCCCTGCCTTGTTTGTCTTGTCCCTTGCACAGACGCCCCCTGCTTCGTGGCCTGGCGCATGACGGCGGCGAGAGCATGTTGATGCCATCCATTGTACATATAACTTTACTCAATGGCTGCAACTTGGCTCGCTCAGAAGGGGCCGACCAAAAAGCGGTCACGGCAGACCAACACCAGCGCCCTGACCTGCGTGATGTCAGAGTCGAGGACGATATTCGTACCTCGTACCTGGCACCCTTTCGAATATGCATCTAAGAAATAAGACTTGGCAGCGTTGGTGTTACAGCGAAGCGCAAAGAACGGCAACAACATTGATTATGGGTCATCCCTTATCAATGCAGTACTCCATGCCAAATACTCCGTGAGCATCTAATCAACATTTGCAATTTCTCGCAGGACCAACTCCTTTTACATCAACTGCATCATGCAACATGGGAATCCCTTCGGGTGAATCCATGCAACGGCCACCGATCTGGAGCCAACAGCCGCTCATCAGCAAACCTTGTCATTTCGGGACGTTCCAGAATGTCAAACTGACAAGTCCCCGGACTTTTTTTTGCTTATTTTAGAACTGCGTAATATTCTCTTACTGTATCGTGCTCAGGTTATATGCGAATTGAATCGCGCTTTGCCTATAGATCTGAGGCGCTCCGTCTACTTCTGACATAGTCTAAGCTCTTTCTGCTTATCTAGCTAATACGTTCCTATTTATGCGGAATAACTATCGTTAGGAATTATTCTAAATAAAGCCTCTGGATTACTGGCATGATAGTAGAGTGAGGCCGCAACTTTAGATAATCGCTCCAAGATGCATCGGCGCCCTCGCTCCGGTACCGACCGAAGACTTCTCCTCTACGAATTCTTCCCAATGACACCCCAAGTATGTTTGAGACTTTCTCGGACATACGTACTGGATACAGGTAACTTGCGATTTCTCTCTCTCGTTACTCTATAATTAAGACGTGCCAGTAATGCTATTTAGTTGCCTGGGACCGGGGCATTCGTGCCCACGAACACGACTAACACTGCCGAGTAGCAGGTACCTTAGGTAGCAGTTGCCACCAATGTCTCAACATTTGTACCTTTCACACCAAACGATATTCCGCAAGCAGACAGGACCATGAATACTAAAGCAGTAACGAGATTCTTGGTCAGGGGCGGCGACACGCTCATGATACACACATTGGCGCAACGAGGAGCAGAACTGTTGTCAGAGCCAGGAATAAGCGAACTAGATTATCGACGAACGGGGAAATCTCGACCGATGGTTTCCCCTGCTCGTATTCCCTGCTGCGATACCGTCTCCCTTGAGCGGAGTATGACAAACGATTGGGGAGCCAATGTCGTAATCTGTCACGTAGAACGTCAGGTACAGGATTCTTGGCATTATCGTGAAGATCGTAGTCAAAGGGCCTGGTATGATGGAAAGTTGTGGAAGCTAGACCCTTTCATTCACGCCTTTCGTCTCTGTTTCAACAATCGACACTTGGCACATGGTATCCTGACCGTGATCACTAAGGAGTCGTTTGAGGTTGTGTTTCTCAAAGTCTGGGCCTTGGCTGCGGAAAGCGTCTTGTTTTATTGCGATGAGATGATTCTGGATATGCCCTGGGATTGTACCTCAACGAAGAAAACAAGGAATTCTGAGATACAGTGCTAAACTTCCTTTAGACAATGAGAAGAAAGAAGGGAAGTTTTCTCAAACTGAGACAAAATCTTCAACTACTTTGATGGTTGTTTTCATTGCTAATTTACGTTGTGGATATTCGTCGGGGATATCTTCTGACGTTTTTGACAGTTGAACGAGTGCTTCGACATGAAGCAGCTATGCGCAATGCATATTTGGAAACCGCTTATGCTGTGATTAAGGAGGTGGCTCATGAATGTGCCCGAAGATTGGGGGGAGGGGGGGTTTAAAGATGAATTTTGTGTCTCGTCAAGGCGTCTTTTGTTGGACTAGCCAATATTTGGGATTGACGAGAGCAGCGCGGTCAGTTGGTTGGCATCTGCACTAAGGGGTAGTGAAGTGAAGCTGGTAGTCTGCGAACTCTGCGCCTGGGTTCCATTGGGAACGTCGACGCCGGAGCCAAACCCGATCAACGAGCCGGGGTGATGGAATAGTGATGTTGATGACGACGGAGCTTCATGATTGAGGAGCTTAGGCGAGGCTGGGGCTCTGCTGCCTCAGGAAATTAGCCCCACATTCTCGGCCGGTGGGGGCACAAGGCTCGAACAAAATTCTAGATGGTTCTGATTCTTTCGCTTTTTCTCCTTCCTCCTCAATTTCTTGCCATTCATCCTTTCCTCCCTCTCTCCAATCCCCATCTGTGCCTTCTTTCTTCTTCTCTTACACCATTCTCACTGCTCTATTGCCGCCGCTGCCTCCCAGAGCTCTACCAAAACGTAAGTGCACCGCATTCCTCCATTTTCCCGCCTTTTCCGCATTCGCATCTTTCCATGATGAGATACCAGCTGGCACCAGTCATAGAGTGATTTGTACTCCCTTTCATTGATGACCAACATGCTGTGGTCCAAGACCATTTCTGACATGCAATTGCAAACTTGTTCCGTGTTTCTTCGTTCCCACTGCCGTCTCTGCCTTGTTCTGAAGCTGACCAAGTCCAATTCAGATCTAGCATCTTTCCCCGCTCCGAAGAGCTCCTTCGAGCCCGTCCGATTTCACAATGGTTCTTCACAACCCCAACAACTGGCACTGGGTCAACAAGGATGTATCTGCCTGGGCCAAGCAGTGGTTCAATGAGAACTTGACCACCGTCGAGGCGGAGAATGGCGACGTCAAGGCCAAGATTAGCAAGATTCAGAGCATGGATGGTGATGTCGACGTCAGCCAGCGGAAGGGCAAGGTCATCACCATCTTCGACGTGAAGCTGGTGCTTGAGTACTCTGGTAAGGACTCGTCGTTTGTCTGGACCGTCGTCAGGAGCTGACCTTTTCCATAGGTTCTGCCCCTGACGAGGACGATGTCTCTGGCACCATCACCGTGCCTGAGATTGCTCACGACACCGAAGAGGATGAGTACGTGGTACGTGTAGCTCCATTCGCCCTAGTGCCGTCGGCCGTGTCTTGTCGTAGAATATAACTAAGTGCCTCGTAGTTTGATGTAGACGTCTTCGCCGAGTCCAAGGAGAAGCAGCCCGTGAAGGACCTCGTCAAGTCCAAGCTCGTGCCCCAGCTTCGCCAGCAGTTCCAGAAGCTTGGCCCTGCTCTCATCGCCGAGCATGGCAAAGATATTCAGCATGCTCCTGGTTCCAACCCCTCGAGCGGCTTCACGACTCCCATGACCATGGCTCAGAAAAGTGCCTCCGAGAAGACCACCTCTGCCTCTGCGACCCGTGCCAGCGCCCCTGGCAGCGTGAACACGACCACGGTCACCGATAACGAAGAGTTCCGTACTACGGCCGAGGAGCTGTACCAGACCTTTGTTGACCCCCAGCGCCTGGCTGCTTTCACTCGTGCTCCCCCAAAGGTGTTTGAGGGTGCTAAGCAGGGCGGCAAGTACGAGCTGTTTGACGGAAACGTTTCTGGCGAGTACCTCGAGCTCGAGCCCCATACCAAGATTGTCCAGAGCTGGCGCCTGGCCCAGTGGCCTGCTGGTCACTACTCTAAGCTCCAGATCGAGTTCGACCAGAACGACGTTGACCACGTGACGGTCATGCGTGTCACTTGGGATGGCGTGCCTGTTGGCCAAGAGGATGTCACCAAGCGCAACTGGCTTGAGTATTACGTCAAGAGCATCAAGCGGACCTTTGGGTGAGTCTCGTGTCCTCCGACTATAGCTCGGTATTACTAACGATCACCTAGCTTCGGTACTATTTTGTAAACGGTTCCAGAAATAAAAAGAAGGAAACGGAGTTGGCGCTCGGGGGAGACGGGGCGGCGGAGTATATATTCAGAATCAATACGCTCTCTACTTGGGGGTGGCACTAGAGGATATTGGTGCTACTAGGGCGGTGGATGGAAGACACAATCGTCTTCAGCGGCCTGCACAAGGCCTAGAAGCGTGCAGACATGAAAATCATGAATGAATTGAATTATGAATAACGGAGTGGCCTTCTTTACAGGCCCCAAATCAGCTCAAGTTGCATGATATATGATCTACCTATTATACCTAGGTCGGTGACGGCACGCCCTCGAGACTAAAACCGACGCGCACATCGCCCAAAGACAACACGCTGTACGCTAGAATCTCATCGAGAGTGATGAACCCCTATCGTGAGCGGCGTTGGCGTTCAGCGATGGGCTGGTCGTCCTTCCGAGCGCCAAACGAGTAGTCGGCCACGAAAATATCGGCGAGGTTTTCCCAGAAACCCATGTCGTACAGGTTCTCGACATCCCTCAGATCCCATACCTTCTCCCACGGCCCTTCTCCCGGCGTGCGCCCGGTTTCCCTCGGCGGCTGGCCGTCCATAGTGGTAACCAGGACCTGCTCCGGCTCGACCGGCCACCGCGTGCACTGCGGTTCGATTTGGGGATTCTTGCGCCAGTTCGGGGGCAGAGGGCGGGAGAAGGCGTAGCCGTCGCGCATGTCCTCTTTCCACTCGGACCATTTGAGCGTCTCGTTGGTGGTGGTGCCGCAGTAGACGAGGTAGAGCGTGTAAGCGAGCAGGCCCAGGACGAGGGGGGCGGTCAGGATGGCGAGGAGGGTGATGGCGCCCATGTTGACGTTGTCCTGAATGGCCCAGGCCCAGACGTTGATGTACTTGGTCATGCTCATGTCCCTTGGCGGCCAGAGAGACCACGTCGGATCCCGCGAGGCGATGCGCCCCGTGAGGATGGACAAGCCCAGCCAGCCGCCGTAGACGCACAGCAGCGAGGTGGAGACGAGCAGGAGGAGGAACCAGTGCTGGTTCCCGTAGCCGACGCACGAGTTGATGAAGATGCAGTGGTGGTCCGACTTTGCGACGCAGCGCTTGCAGATGCCGCAGTGCTTGGAGCGGGCGGGCTTGGGGATGCGGCACGTCCGGCACTCCCGGCCGGGGCGGAAGATGGCGTGGTCGTAGGGATATAGCGAGAGGTGGTAGTCGACGTTTTCCCGCGTGATGTAGCCCGGGTCGCTCGCGCAGGCCAGGTAGAGGAAGGTGTAGGGCATGGCCACGACCGCCACCACGGTGAGCTTGGTGAAGCCGCCGATTTGGGCCCATGCCTCGGGGAGGTACATGTACTCGGATGCGACCAGGATCAGGAGAAAGAATCCCTACATCTGTCAGACGGTGAGGCCCATACACTTCACGCACGCGAGCGGCTCCCAGCCGCCGAGTACTCACCACAACGGTCCAGTGTCTATCGTGCAACACGAAGTTGCCGAACCTCTGCAAATAGCTCGACACCCTCCCGCCGGTGAGGAAGACGTCCAGCGCCAGCACCGCGTTGGGTATCTTGACCCATATCAGCTTGTGCAGCTTCGCGATTGGAGTACGTCTTGATGCGCAAGTCAGCCTCCATGTAACACCGTGTAGTAGTACGAATGACAAGCTTCCACACGTACCTCAAGGCTGGGATTCTGCCGAAAAAGGCCACGAAGACCATGAAGGAGAGGAAGATAACAAAGGCAATGGCCGCCTTGAGAGACATGGTGACTGCGGCCCGTCTCGAGGCTTACACTTCCGTCTCGCAATGTGAAGAGAGAAGAGGGAAGCGACTTGCACGAGCCGAGAGGGCCGACGAGCTGTAAGTGATGGGCTGGCTCGCTCTGGTCAGAGAGCCATGGCCCGAGGCGATACAATACAAACTCCAGGAAAACGCCAGCAAGACACAAAAAACGATAGATGCTCTCCGAGAGCGAGGCTCCAAAAGGGATATGAATACGTTGTGGTTTGGTGGCTTGGAGCCTCGTCAGCCGGCAACCAATTCCGGACGAATCGGAGATGCTTATACGCGGACGCCAATGCACCGATAAACCGATAATTGACTGCAGGCGGTGACGTCGTTTGGGGCCACGTGACCGCGCGAACGCCAATACGCGTCCACAATAGTGTCATCACACGTCGTCCGCATTCGTTAGCCACCTACCCTAAGAGCACTCGAACGACTGCCTCCATTCAAACCGCCCAGGGGCATATATATTCTCTATCAAGGCCATGGTTTTCTCCATTTCCCTTTGGCGCATTGACTCCAAACCCGATTTCTAAGCGCCACGACGCTAGTTCCTCGTCTCAGCCCAAACCCCAGCCACGAAGCGATTCTTGATGAAGATCTCGGCGCATTCTGGCGCAGTAACTCGTCGGTCTCCGAGATGGCAGCGGTGACGTATGATGGTGTGTCGAGCAGCCAGGGGGGCAACATCTTCAAAGATGTCAACTTTTGGCTGTCGTCGAGGGTGCCCATGAAGAAGTCCCTCGAGGCCCAAATCACGGTACAAGACTCCCCTTTTAATCATTTCTGCCCGGTGTCTAACAAAGCCTAGGCGAACGGCGGCAAGGTTGTTCCGCTAGAGAAGCGCGCAGATATCCTCATTGCGGACCACGCGAAGCCAAAGCTTGCACCCCCTGGTTCCTACTCGTGGAAGTTCATCGACGACTCTGTGAAGAACGGCTTCATCCAGGTCAAGGACCGCTATCTCATCGGGCTGGATCCCACTCTCCCCAGGCCGGCCGGCGGAGGTGGCGGCATCAAAGGCACCCGCACCCCCTTCACTCCTTCGGAGGACGCCTTGTTGGCTAAGTGGGTGCTGTCTCGCTCAAATCGAACTGGCAACAAAATCTTCCAGGATCTCGAGAGGGTGGTAAGTTGTCTTCGCATAGTAGAAAATCGCCGTGATGCTCACAACTGTAGAATCCCCGGCACACTTGGCAGTCATGGAGAAATCGTTTTGTCAAGACCCTTCAAATGCTCCCGATGGAAAAGCTGCTCCATCTGGCCGATTCGGCTCCCGAAGAGCCAGTCAGAAATGAGGAGCAAGCTGAAGCCACACCGGTAAAGGAACCTCCTGAGCCGACGAGAAAGGTGCCCGCCAAATCTGTACAGAGGGAACCCATGCCACAGGATGAACAACGACTGGAAACAGTTCCTGAGCCAGAACCCGAACCAGCTGGCAATCCAGCCACTGAGCGCAACCCCCCACCCACCCACGACGTCGATCCTGAGGGTCAGGCACACGAAGAGAGTAGTGACGAAGAAGAAGCCATGGAAACGGCCAGGGCTATGTTCTACGAGGACTTGGAACAATACATGGCCACAACCGGTACTACGATCAAGTCGCGGCAAATAATCAAGAATACCACAATCGAGCTGTTCGATCTTTCCGTCGCAGTCGGCTCAACACAGAAGGACGACACCCAAGGCCTCGACGAAACAGACTGGGCAACGGTTGCCATATGGTTTGGATTTGAAGCAGGGGACGAGGTTGCCGTATCTCAACTACGACTGTGTTACGACGAGTGTCTCGCTGAGTTTTTAGAAGCAATGGCGGATTACGATGAAGACGAGGCCGAGGGCGATGCTTGGCCCGAGCTCGAGCCTGAACTCGATGAAGCTCGAGGTGAGAGCCGAGAAAGCCGAGAGGTGTCCCCATTGCGAGAGGGTGACTGGGAGGAAGAGTCTCCATCCCGTCGGGCGGGTGCGAGGCTGCAGCCGACCTACGCGCGATCGTCGCCACCAGTTGGAATCAAGCGCCCTCTCGGCCCTCAGCCCGTCAGCTCTCCGGCTCCAAAGACCAAGCGAAGACGCACGAACAAGAAGACGGAGATCGAGTCGACCCCTGACATCGAGGACCGCACTGCTCGACAGGTTTCTTCCGCCCAGAACTTATCTCCGAGCTTCCGCAAGAGCGTCATGCGCCAGGAATACGTGGATGCCAGTGAGGCTTCGCAGCAGCTACCGCCTCTGCTCAACAACGAGATCGAGGAAGAAGAGCCGCAGGAAGAGGATGGTGCAGTGTTCGAGACTCAACCTTCGCCATCGCGGCAAACGCAGCAATTGTCGCCTGTCCTCGGCACAGATACACCGGCTGACATCTCTCCGTCACAACAAATTCATTTCGAAGCCCTCAATCCTAGTCCCATCGCCTTTAGTCTCGATACGGCGTGCCAGCCCAAGAAAACCAGAAACCTTGAGCGGTCCATCTCCTATCCCATGCAAGCAGCAGAGGCAGGGCCCTCGAATCAACACCGGACCGCCAGCGCGGGGCAACAGAAACCCCCGAACATCCCATCCGCCACCAAGGAGAAGAAACCCATCCGGCACGTACTACCACCGTCGTTTCGCGCCAAGTCAGAAACCCTCGAAAAGACATCCGCCGCGCCTAGGCGCACGCACACAGAGACGTCTCGCAAGCCCGCCCAGCCGCCCACGTCCAGCAAATCCAACCGCCTCGAGATCGACAAATGGATCAGGCACTACGAGTCCCTCGGCTTCTCGCGCGCCATCGTCATCGAGGGCCTCAAGCGCACGACGCTCACGCCGGGCGCCCTCGCCACCATTGTCATGCAGAGCCTCAAAGCTGGCGAGGACGTGCCCTCGCACCACGAGGGCGTCTGGACCGACCGCGACGACGACGAGCTCGCCTTCCTCGCCACCGTCGACCTCCGCCGGGACCCTAGGGGCCAGGCCGAGCAGGAGCGCCATCGCAAGGCCCGTAAGGCCATGAGGCGGCTCACCAATAAGCACGGGTCCGAGAGGATGGGGCTCAGGAGGGCGTTTCTGGAGGCGCAGGACACGGATGAGCAGGGTGGCTTTGGGGGTTAGGGTTTCCTTCGCTGGCTATATTCGACTTCGTAATCTGGTATTCCTTTCTTTGTCATCTATTTAGGGTTTCTGCTTATCTTCCCTTTTACGCTGGCGTCAAGGGCGTCACGATGAGAAGAGCTACCTCTTTACAATACCCACCACCAGGAGTTAACTGACGTATGTTCTTGTCATGGGCCTTGGGACGTCTTGGAGCACGTAAATAGCTAAAACTGAATGATTGCGCTTACCATATAATACGCATTGGTCGCGGTAGCTTGATATTTTGTTCCATAACCACCATAACCCACGCGTTCACCCAGCATCCAGCATCCCGCATCCCAAACTTCTCTTAAAACCCATTCCCCGGCCCGCGATATGATAAACCCCCAAATTGAATGCAAATGACCATGAAACTCCTGTAAGCCCTCCCAGCCGATGAGCCGAGTCCAGATGCCCGCCCTGATTATGTTCCTAGAAAGAAGTGCGTATATTGCGTTGAAGATGCGTCATGTTGTTGAGCCCGCTCAGGGCCTCTGGGATGGCATCAGAGTCGACCATCGTGCTCCACGAAGGTTTCGCGAATAGCTGGGAAGCGCCATTGACGTACTGTCGTGTACCCGAGATCATGAATCCAACTAGTTCCCCTATATTCGAGTGAGAAAGGAATGGTATCGATGGGCTCCGGACGTACCAATGCCAACAAGCCATATATTCCGCCCAATTGATGGTTGAAGACGGTACGAACCCATGACCAGAGATGCTGCTGGACAAAGAATATAGGGCCACATGGCAGATAGACCAAGGCCGCCGAGAATAGAATCTCCGAAACTTGTTGCGGAAGCTGCAACAGCATCGAGAGTTACCAATATTTGGGCTGCCCTCTGCTGTGCCTGATCTAAACGACCTTCGTAGTCACCAAATCTGTCGAGCAAATCGTTGGCAATCCGTTCGAGCTTCTCCATGCCCTTTTCAAATGTTAGCCAGGTTAACAGTGGCTTAAATCAACATACCACTTTAACATCCGCTTGGGTTTGCAATATTTCCTTTGATCGAATATTGGTTGCATCCTACTTGTCAATTAGAACCAAGGTCGATCTTGGCGAGTTCGCCTTACCATCTGATGTTGTAGCGAGGCAGAAGATGCAAGTGCAACAAACATAACGCTTGTCAAGGTCTCGATTTCCTGTGTTGCGCTCTTTGACATGGCTTGTAATGCGGTTTCGTGGGAGGCAGCAACCTCAGCCGTGGCATCCATCGTTGTGCGGAACAGCAACGTCAACATTTGCTGCAAGCTTTTTGCAACCTCCAACCCATCCTTATTGACGGTAGAAGACTCCTAGCAATTCGTCAATCACAGTCAAAATTATGAAGGGTAGATAACTCACCGTTGCGGAGTGGCGCATTTGAGCCATGAGGACGCCGAGCTCAAGCCCAAGTTGGTCGACTTGAGATGCAAAACGGTCGACTGAACCAGTCGTTTCCAGCACAACGCGGCCGAAGGAGTGTAACTTTTCCTCCAACTCAAGGTCAATTTTCGATGTCAATTTCTCAAGGATTTTAGTCACTCGTTTATGCAAATGTATGCTTTGATCTAACAGAAACCATTAACAAACATCACGGCCGGGGGAAGAGGAGACTGACCTTTCTCATTTTCTGCCCGAGCAACTTCGCAGAACCTCAGTGATTTGTGGCGATAGCTCACCCAAGTATTCCACGCAGAGTCTGACTGCGCCAGGCCCTCGAGACAGTCATCAATCTCCGACGTCGAAACATGTAGCTGCGGGTGCTTAGGAACGGGGAGTGAAGCGAGGGTAGACTCTCGAAACTTCAGGCAGTTGTTCGGAATCACAAAACTCCCTCGCTCAAGATCGCATATGGCCAGGCTCGCAGCGTACGAGTCGACAAAATCCCTTGCTGCTCTTCCGCTGTCCAGGTGGATGGTGGCCTCGTCCTGGCCGTCGAGGAGATGGCAGTTGTTGACCAGTAGTCGGGCGGCGATTCGGTGGCAGAGGGGCTCCGACTCCAAGTCTTGCAGTTCGGTCAATGCTATTGTGAACATGTTGGAGAGGCGTTGCTCTTGCGGGTTGCCTTGCGATATGGAGTGTCGTGTTGACAAGGGTTGCCCCGGGTTCACTGCTCCTGATACATCCGTCCGCTTAGTATTCGCAACAAGAAGATCTTGAGGAGTTCCATACTTACCGTGGCTCTGGTGTCGAAATCCCCATGATAAGGTAGATCCAAAGGTCGGGAAGAAAAGGAGCAAGCCGCAGTACCGGAAGAAGAAGGCATCTGCTCTCATCAAATGCATCGTGACTGCAGCTCGGCGAGACCCGAGGGGTAAAGGAGGAGCCTGGCTCCGAGATGAAGGGTGCGGTTCTTTATTGGACTTTTCAAGACGGTGTTATATTGAGGAGAAATATTAGGAGTAGCGAGTTTGTGGAAGAATTCCGAATTGTGCGAGTTTGTGGTTGGAAGGAGTTGCGGGTTTTGAACGAGGAAGGAAGGGGGAGGAGGCGAATGCACACAAACCATTTGTGCGCACTCAATTTATTTCTCCTGCCAAACGCCTCTTTTCCATTTTCATTATTGAACCAATCAACCGAGAGAGAGAGAGCTACCACGAGTTCACTCTATCGAATCCGGACGTGGCTTGGACGACTATACCAACATCCACGCGGCCACCTCATTGGTTCCGCCGGCGAGTACGAACAGCTTTCTTCTGGCTAATCTGCCTCAGTAACGACTACGTGCTATTGGTCCTTGCCCAAGGCGATCGTTATCCCATTTCCCATTCTAGAGCATATGCTAATGCCTACTCGGCAGTTGCGTTGCTTTGGCAATCTTAGTCCAAGTCTGGGGGTCCTTCACGGCCGAGGATACGGATTGTGCAGCCTGTTCTGTTTGCAAACTCAAAGACCAGGCATATTTTCGCTATTTGTACCGTTGGTACGAAATTTAGCAACGATTCTAGTACTCGATACCGAATCACATCAAGTCCAACGGGTAGTCAAGCTGCATTAGTTACACCCTCCCATTGGCCCCCAATGCGTGCGGCGCGGCCAACTCAGCCCTGGTTCGTTGCTCAGGTCAAGCTGGCCTGCATCTGGCATTTCAAGGCATCCAAACATCTTCGAGGTAGATATAATCCCTGCTCCTCATCTTGCTATTCGTTTTCCATCTACAACTCGCACCACTTAAGATTCCAACGCCTCTCGATCGGGATACCAAGCCGAATAACCCATGTACCACACGAGTCCACGATAGTATTTCAGATTGACCCATCGGAAACCGCTGCGAGTCGACAAGCTATTTAGAAGTTCGTCCTCCGACCCGAATCCAGCAAAAGCCTATGAGAGACGCATACTAATCTCATCGAAACAACAATCAGGAAAGACTGGGCAATCCAGATCTATTCCTGCAGTTCTTCAGCGTGTAGAGTGAGAAGCCCAATCAGTGATGTTCGAGGACAACAGTCAACTCCAGCTTACACTCGGCAGGGCCTATTCACCCAGAAGCGAGAGCGGTGATGTTTACAGAAGCGCCGCTAACCTTGGAAAACGAGAGTGCGCCTCGGGAAGCAGGGCGCACAGATGAAGATTTGCCGTCTGATATCTCCGGAAATGTCAAGACTGCAATTGAACTCGGCGGCATACATATCCTCTACTTTCCTGGCGCAGGGTCCTTACGGGAGTGAGTCGACAATGCACAAACGATCGTCTCGACAACAGCGGCTACGAAAACTTCCCTTATGAAAATGGCGCCATACTTTCATCCTCAAACGAAAACCCTGGAGCATCCGGTTCGAAGGGCTTCAGCCCGTTTGGGCCAGCGATCCTACCGCATTGTCTGAGCGAGGTCAAGGCAGAGTGGCACTTGTTGCTTTCTCGATTCCATAAAACGACTTCGGAAACATCCGACCATGACCTAATTATGATACAGTGTGGTGATTAGTTGAAGGGACAAAACTATACTTAAAAGAGTTAATCAAGACTTAATCATGACTTAACCAAGACTCGTGAGCCTATATCCAATCACGGTTGGTTAACATCAAACAAGGACGTGGAGTTTAGTTCAGAATCAAGAACTAATCTCTGAATCTTTAGTGAACGCGGGATAGGGTTTCACATCTACCTTGATCTATTGCTCGGATACGCCTATGCCTCCGTCACCGTCCATCAAAACAGGCCATCTTCCTCGCTGCCTTCATTCATGGCACATTCAAAAACAGCCTTCTAGGTGCTGAGGTCTTGCAATATGCGCAATCAAGGAAACAATGATTACTCCAGGCGACAAGGGGTATGAGTGATCTCAAACTTGACCGAGTTCGACGGGGGATGAAGTATAAACGTCACTTCCATCCACCTCATTCACTTGACGGGCTTCGCCCCCACAGGCCGCAAACTCGAGCAAGTCCAAGACGTGGAATGGCTCGTGATGGGGTGTATCGCCGGCATCAGGGGTGTGGCAAATGGACTGGAGACATGGTTGCCGCGCCGGCATTGCAGTCTCTTTGACCCAGCCGCAACCTCGATCGAATTGGTGGCCATTGGCCACTCAATATTTCGTGGCCAAAAGACCCTAACAGATGCGAGGCGTTATTGAGCAAGTCATCGGCTCCCCCTTTGTCAGTGAGTTGTCATGTCGTGGGAAGTGCGTGCATCCCCAACTGGAACATGCTGCTTGCGCGACACGACAGGCGCTCGAGGCCCTCCTCTCACCGACACGTTGGCAAGTCGGCCAGTGTGCAGAATCTTTGTCGATCAGCAAAGGGTCCCTCTCAAATTAATTGTGCCATGCAGCAGAAACAGGGAAGGGCCGAGATTCCGCGGCCTGGGCTATGGCGCATATGCCGACCAACAAGTCAGCCTGCAGTTGCCCACTGTAACCGGCAGTGCGACATGTCGGCGCTTTATGCATTGTTACGTCTCGTTCTTCTTGCGTCTCCCGCAGGCGCCTCGGCCTCGGGGTAAGGGATGAGGGAAGGGGGTTTGGGGCACTGGGTATATAAGTTGACGGCCTGGCAGTGTGGAAGCGAACTGCCGAGCGCGGAGGGAAAGGCGAATCGAGAGAGTGGTGATTCAATGCAAACACCCAATATGTTGTACAGCAGAAATGTCGACTGCAAGCGTGGCGCTGCACCTCGTGCCCTGGTGGCGTCAACTACCGTGGCATTGCAGAAGTTGGATGTGAATAAGGGCCAATGGCGGAGTGGTGAGAGGTCGCACAGTGCAGCGGGTTGTCAAGGCTTTATCATGTCAGTCTTGCTCGTCACCCCATCGGCGACTGCGAAGATGAGAAACAACAATAGCAACACAGTCATACAGGCAGTCAGTCCGTCACGGCACGAATAGAGGAGGACCAACATGGCCATCTATCGTCGAGCTAAGACACGATGCTTCCACCTTGGCAAGACGGAGGGCATGTGGTGCATAGGATTAGTGAGATGATGCGGGTCGTGGTATCGAGATTGGCATCACGACAAAGCCAGAAAAACGACCCGAGATTAGCGACGGTCGGATTTTTGATTAATTAATAGAAGATTTCGGGGCATGGCAAACAATCAGAAGATGGAAGGGCGCTCGAAGGGGGGGGTTGGGCGCTTCGTGAGGGGAGGGGGGACAGGGCCTGGCTGGAGCTCTGGAAACCACGCGATTCAGAGCGGTGAGATTCGCGTGAGGAGAGACAACGGTATTTATCCGCGCGAGAAGCGAGGGGGGAGGTATCTGGGATGTCTCGTGCCGGTTACCGCGTTGGGCAGGTGTGGTCACCTTTTACTGAGTCGCGTCCTCGGCTCGAAGGAGGGGGGGGGGAGGGTTTGTGTCGTGGTTTGTGGTGGTCATTCGGCATAAAGAGCTTGCCAGGCGAGAGATCCCCCTCCCCTCCCTCGCTACGCCGAGTGCCGTCGGGAAAGCAAAATCTGGTGATTTATGAAAAAGAGGCATTGAAGGCTGGCGGCTCCCGCCATGTGTCTGGACTTGATTTGGGCGAGACATTGAGGCTACCCTATACAAGAATAGGTCAAGGCCGGAGCGGATCTCGACATCAATCGCGCGCCGTCTCTTGCGCGGCGGCCGTTGGGAAAAGCGCATTTTATTCCCCATTGGCCTTTTGGGGGGGACGAAATGACGGGCTCCCCTTTGCAGCCAATTGCAGTCCTGTGCTTACCCGTTAGTCGGCTCCGTGTCCTCGACGACCCGCCGGCGCGAGACCGGGGTCTACGATGCAAGCCCATGGGCTTTCTGGACTCTGCTTCCTTGCCGAGGATCGGGATGGCTGAGGTGCATCGTACGGTTTTGAGTCGTCCTTGACCCACCGTCCCAAAGCAAGAAGGCCTGCCTGCCCGAACAAGAGAAGGGAAGACTCACAATGGAATGCGGCACCTTGGAGTTGCTTTTTCCTTGCCGCTGTTTCGTCCCCTCCCCGACCCGTGGCTTGCAGAGGAGGGCCGCAAGAAGGGGGTGGGAACACACGACGACGACTTAACTTACTTGATGGCCGTTTGAGCGAGTGACCAACGAACTGCAGCCGTGCGTGCGCCGTCGCTTAAGTTTGTTGATGAACAAGCGCTGCGGCCAGGGGACGTCATACCTCATGGACGTGGTGGAGGTGGTGACTGTATGCCATTATTCCATGACCTTGACGGCGCCGTCGTCACACAAGGGTCCCCTCTCGTCCCTCCTTCTCCCTCACCTCGACCACAGGCACGGAAAGGCGTCGGAGGCTTGCAATGAGGCGTGCAGACGGATGCTACCTTGCCTCACCTGCCGTGACCCTTATTAGTAGGTCTGGAGTTATTACTTACTGCACCTACCCAGATTGCTACCTTACCTGTCACTTTCCCATGGACCTGTATTATTAGTAACTTGCGCCTGGTGTGCCAGCGATTCGCTCCTTCCTCCAGATGGGGTCGGGTATAATAATAATCAACAAACGGCAACCACGGCCGGGGGTGCCAGGTCGGTTTTGTTGATCAGCCAGTTTTTCGGAGCCCCGAATGCCTGTCTAGCACCCATTATCAACCACCACACAGACACCACACACAGACACACGCACTTTTTCCCCCCCGCGCCCCCCCGTGTCTCGGTGACACCAAATCGCCTTCTTCCCTCTGCCGGCCGCGCGCGCTGTTATTAGACAGCCAGCTTAAGAAGTGCCGTGCAAGAAAAAGGGGAAAGAAGAGGGAAGGGAAAATCGTCAACGCCAGTCGCCCCCCCCGCCCCCTCTTCTCCCCGGAAAACGTTCAGGGACGGGGAGCTAGTCGGCGGTCGCTCCAGACCGGGGCCGAAGGTCTTCCATCGCGACACACATGGCGGACTGCAGAGCCGCACCAGAAACATCGCGGCTGTCAAGGAACTACGCCGAAAAGGTAATCGGACCATGAGATCATATCCCTTCCCAAGACTTACATTACCCCTTTGTTTAGGCGCCTGACAGCTACCCCATATACAGAGCCAGCAGGGTTTTCACAGGACGTCACAGGAGAAGAGCAAGGTTGCGCCTCAAAGACGAACAAGACGCCGGGCATGTGTGTCCAGGTGGATAGGCAATGGGCATGCGGCCATATTGGATACTTCCAGATCAAGTGGTGCGTAATGGCGTTGAACGGATGCAAGGGACCCGGGGCCATCCACGAAGTCCTGTATATCGCCAACAAGTGCGACGATTGCATACGGAGGGAAACCCTCCCTCCCCCCCTCGACATGGGGAAGTGAAGAGGGAGCGCGGTGGCCGGGGAAGAGGGCGAGGGAGATGGACGGGAACACACGACACGACGTACATGCCATGACGACTCTGAGACTGGCGAACCACGGCAATGAGGATTGCCCTCGATGCACCGGGTGACCGGTTCAACAGCACTACAGCCAGTAAGTTTGGTTCGAGCTACCTACCTAGATAGAGAACAAGACGACACGAGCTTCGGCCGTATCGATGTCCCCCGGAGGAGGAAGAAGTGAAAATAAGAATTCAACCAGCATCATCCCCGGGGCCGCCAGGCCTACCCTTCCCAGTTGATGGTCTGCTAACGGAGGTCCACTCCCGAGCCCATGGTTCGTTGTACATACACGTACATATACTAGGTAGGCCTTTCCCTAAGCCACCCCAAGGTCTGCAAAGGCGACCTGCGAAAGAGGCGGCGGATGGGCCGAGCGAAGTGGTTGGGGACTAAAATTTCAGCCATCGTTTCTGCGGGCCAATGCCAGCCCTCGCCATCCCATGACCTCGAGCACATTGCGTCTGTTGGTCCTGGTATGGGAATGCCCTGCAAGGAAGCATGGACAGGCCGAGCAGAGTTCCGTGCAGTCGCCACATACTAGGCCAGTCTCTTTTTTTCGATGTGTCCGAGCCAATCAAGTCCGTCTCTGGTCCCTTGGGAGAGCTCGATGGACGTATGCACAGGTACGTGCGTACCAGATGAGGTCGTAGAGGGCGTCTCTTCGATCCCTATCCGTAGGCTCATCAAAGTGCAAGCCAGATGAGTACTAGTAGTATGCAAGTTGCAATGAGGACGAGATTAGGACTGCAAGGGCGGCGATGTTCAGCTCGACCGTTTCACCCATCGTCCTGGCGTGCTTTGCCTTGCTCGTCGTCTCCGGGGTTCTTGCCACCGGCGGCAAGCTTGAGCGGGCGTGTTGGGAGTCTGTTGCTGTTGGGTTGGTTGGCTGCTCCCGAGACGGCTGTGGCGGCGGGCTGGACCGCGCCGCCCTAGAGATAATGCAGTCCTCGAGTGCAGGCGGTAGGGGAGCGTTGGCCTCGGAGCCCTGTTGGTGTGCCATGGCGGGATTGATGGGGAAGAATGCATGGCGGCCGAGTTGGGCGGTGGGAATGGTGGCGTTGCCGTGTTTGCTGGGACGGCCTGTGGATTTGGTCGCGGGCCGCAGTGACGGGGAGGATTAAGTGGTGTCGTTAGATATAGATGGAGAAGAGTTGCCACCCAAGTGTATGAGGAGGCAAGTGTTCAAGTATTAATCAGGGTGTAAGATGGAGGAGCCAGCCTCGCGGGCACTTTTGCCCCCCGCCTCCGATAGTACTTGGTAGGTACTTACCTGGTAGCTTGGATGTCCAACCATCAAGCGGCCTTGCATAAAGCAATCGTCAAGCTAGGAGTCGCAAGAGCATTGGCCGCTTTATGTGGAAATAGAAGCGAACCAAACGTCGATCACCCTCGAGGCCAAGCGACTGATGTGAAGAAAAAAAAGCTCGGGTCAGGTGGGAAAAGATGGGAGCCGTATTCGGTCGAGTGCCTCGAGGGCAATGCGATAGTTGCATCAATGGGAAGGCAATGAATGGGCCAGGGCACGGGGCTGGAGTTCGTCGGCAGGTCGAGTAAATGCGAGAGAAAGAAAATAAATGAAAAGAAGGAAAAACTAATCAAGCAAAAGGGAAACAGGCCAGTTGATGTAGGAGGTATCCTCATGCACAAGGCTCATCCAGATGGAGCATAACACATGAAGCACAGACGCGAAAGGTGCTCATTTCAGCTGCCATTGAGGACGGGACGCTGAAGAAAGCGGTTGAGAAATGCGACGCACCAAAAAAAGAAAGAGGAGGAGGAAAACGAGGGAAAAGTCCACTTAACTCTCGGCCACATGGCAAACGACACACCCCCTCCCGTCGGGACCAAAAAAAAAAATAGAAAAAGAGTCGAGAACGTGAAGCGACCAACGGCAAGCCGCAGCGGACCGAGACTGGGCGAGCTGCCAACAAAGTCGACGAATCAGGCCCATAATTGCCCATAATTCGGGGTGTCCTCCCGAGAGCGAGGGCGTGAGGGTAGCCAGCAAAAGTGCTCAAACATGGGGGGCTAGAACGAGGCTGAAAGCTTTCAGGCCCTTTCCTCTGCGGCCCATGTTAATGGAGGGGGGGGCGCCGTTGCCAAGCGCCGAACAAGGATGACAGATGTCACGTATTGGCGTGCTGGTGACAGCGGGCACTGGGCATCTTTGGCACCGTTTGGCCCGTTTAGAGGAAAATCACCTCGGGCCCCAAGGTTCAAGTGTCGCGACGTTGTGTGGTGGCGACGATTGGGCGTGGCGGCAGCAACATGGCAGCTTCCATCCGGGGCATTTATCAATAACATGGCTTGTTCGGATGGCTTTCCCCTCCAACTTGTGCGTATCCGTACTCTGGCAGCTGAGTCGCCAATGATGCCCAAGTCGGCTACGCCCACGCCCCCTCCGACCTCCCCACTTCGCGACCTCCCCCAGGTTCGACACGCCCCCAGCCAAGCTAACTACCAATAGACTTCAGCCTTGGCCATCGTACAATTCCCCTCCGCAGCCTCGCCCATCATACGATCTCGACAGGCAGTGGACAATTTCTGCTACGCCAGGGTTCAGGGCCCCTGGGAGAGGGCAACCGACGGCCAGAGCCATGTCCAAAGTCACGCCATTGCGGCCGACAGACATCGCGACTTGCATTCTCTTCGCTCCCTCTTCCGCCGGCAGTGGGTGACGGTCCGGACGCCTGCCCTGAACCCTTTCTTTTGCTGCGCGTGCTGTGCATAACGGGATACCCAACAGCCATCACCTCCAGTGCCGAGCGACAATTCTCCAGGCTCCAGCTCCTTCGAACAACCCGTGGACCCCTCCTGGAAATCCCACATCGCCTCCCCTCCCCGACAAAAAACCAGCCTCGAGGAATCCCGTCGTCGCCAAACAGGAAAAAAAAAAAAAAAAAAAAAAAAAACCCTTCAACTCGGCAAACACGCGCGCTGCCCACACGCACAATACGTTCCTACCTACCTACTAAGGTACCCTTGCCTGGCCTTGCCTTGCCTTGTCTTGCCTTGGGCAGTCCCTGGCGATTCGTACAACAAACACACAGAACACGGAGCGGACAGGCCGGCCATTCCTCACCTTTCACCTCGCTGCGAATAACATCCTTACCACCACGACTTAGCCGTCTGCTCGCCACTCTCCGTCTTTCCTCTTTCCTCTCCCCGTTCCCTGTCCCCCGCGTCTCGCATCTTGCCTCCTGCGAATTGGGGAGCCGCAATCCCAAATCCTGTCCCTAACCCTTCTCGCCCACCACCCCCGGTCGCCCACCCCCCCGTCGTCCTGTCGACTGATCTCAGTGATACTGCTGTAAAACCCTTCACCCTCTGCGAATCCCGTGGTTCTGGCCCAACCTTGCCGGCCTCATCAATTTTCGCCGCTCCGACGCTGCTGCTCTTCGCCGTTGCCAGAGCCCAAATTTTTTCGGCTGCCTTTGCTCTCACCTGCCGTCTCGCGTCCCCCAAACGTTAAACCTTCCTATCCAGATCTACCTTCAATCTTAGCGACGAAGACACCCCACCTCGCTCTTCCGCCTTCTCGTCTCTCCCCATCTCTCCCCCGTCCGTCTGTTCTCTCCCGTCAGCAGTCAGCACCCGCCGTACCATTACCTTCATCCTTCCGACTCCAAATTCCTCGACGCGGCCGACGCTGCTGGTCCCGCCGACTCTCCTCCTCGACAATCACCGACGGCTCGGCTCCCGAACCCTTCCCGTCGACTCCAACAACTCCCTCAACGCCCTCATCGCCGTCGCGACGCCTCGCCCGATCGCTTCGAGTCCCTCTCCCGAATGAGCTAGCTGCTCCGTCGAGGCAATCACCTCCCGTCGCCTTCCCGTCGCCTCGCCTTTGTCGACCTTTCGCGAATTGAGCCGGCGTGACCCGTGTCTGGGCCGCTAACACGAGATCCCCCCGTCCTCGACATCTGATCGGGCCTCTGTAGGCTTGGGGATACCGTGTTGGCGATGGATCCCAATCTCCTCAGTTTCTTTTCGGTGCCCAACAACCAGACGCTGAACCCCGTCGACCAGAATGCCGAGGCTTCTTCCGGCGCGGGTCCTTCGCAGCAGCAAGACCCTTCGTCATGGCGCCAAATGGCCATGGACGGGGAGATGGGCATGTCTGAGCGGACATCTGCGCCATCGGGAAACACCATGAACTCCTTCGACAACTCCTCGACTGCTCCGACCGACATATCCTTCACCCAAGCGCCCATGCCCTCACCTTACACGCAACACAAGACTGTTCTACCCACCCGAGGACACCCGCGATCCCACCAACGAAAAAAGGACGCGCACGATCGGAAGCGCACCAAGGTTGACACCGATTCCGCCCTGGAGTCGCTTGATTACTGGATTCAGTTCGACGATGAGGAGGCCGACAGGACAGGTAGCTTTGAGATTGATTTTTCGAAGCGTTATGACATGATGAATTCCAGCCGGTTCGTACCACATTCACTTTAGTACCACGACCTTGAACGCTGATCAACTTCCGCAAAAGACCCAATTACATGTCCAACTCGACAACACCGGGTCTGGGAACAAATATTTACGCGTCGGCGCCCCCGTTCAAGGGCACCGACTTCTTTGATGACAATGCCCTCGACAATGCTCTGTCGGACGACGAGGAGGGACTTGACTCAATTAACCTAGAGGAGCACTTGGCCAAGATTGACTCGATGCCCCCGCCAGAAGTCCCTCCTCGAGAGGGTCTCTATTCTACGCCCCTTAGTTGGGAGAAGCCCGAGCCCGGTCTGCGGATGGAACCGAATTTTGGTCTGGAAAGCCCTGGAGGCATGCCAGCAGGATATCACCAGGCGATGCCTGGAGTTGGCTCTCAAGTTAACCAGGTCCTGAGCAACGAGGAACAGCGACGACTTCTCGCCATCGCCATGAACACTGGTCGCACGCCAGCCAGTTTCATGCCCCCGAGTGGTTTTGGTCTCGGATTCGGCGCTGGTCTAGGGACCGGCTTGCCACCCGAGTTTAACGCCAGCATAGATTCCATCCTTGGAGGCCAGGATCCCAGCCAAACCCCGACGCCCGCCGACAGCTCCAAGACGGTAACTGGCGCGGATATCAAGCGCGAAACTTCATCCAACGATGGCGGCAGCGCCTCTGCGTTGAGTTCCTCGCGGCCACAGCTCCAGCGCACAAACACGGGGATGTCGGACAAGGGCAAGGACAAGGCCAAGTCGGGCGATCGGACGGCTCATAACGACATTGAGCGGAAATACAGAACAAACCTCAAGGACAAGATTGCAGAGCTGCGCGACGCGGTCCCAGCTCTCAAATCTATACCCGAGGATGGCGAAGACGAAGAAGAAAGTTCAAATCCTCAAAGAGCCCCCAAAGTGAGCAAGGTCCGTATTTCACTTCACCATTGCCTCGCCCAACTTGCGGTTCGCGACGACTGACAGTCTTTTCCAGGGGACCGTTCTCACGAAGGCCACCGAATATATCCAATACCTAGAACGTCGGAATAAGGCAATCTTGAAGGAGCATCAGGAGCTGGCAAGGCGACTTCAGGCGTTTGAGCAGTTGCTCAGTGCTTCGGCCCGACAGCCGTTCCTCATGCCCAACCACAGCAGAACACTCTTCGACCCCAGAGGTTTCTGTTGAAGTAGACGACGTCCTGTTCCAGGGTTGCTTGGGATTGTGTATAAATATACCCCGGAGATGACTCGTGCTATCCAAACACTGCTCATCCTGCTTGCTCCGTACATACTTGTTGGTTATCAGGCTTTTTTTTTCCTTTGTCGCATTTGGCTTTATATTTCGCAGCTTGTCTCGAGGAGTGCTACGCATTTCGCGCCTTCATTTTTCTGTTTCGGGTGGCATTGGGGCTTTTTCAGATGGTAACCCCCATCCTTGCGTGCATGAATAGAGCAAGAGGCGATGAGACGTTATATGGGCTGTTTTGTTTTATTAGAAGCGAGGATTTGTGTTTCACGACGTATCGGAGGGGAGGCGGTTTCAATACCGGATCGGCCTTCAGGTGAGGGCCACCACGCACCCTGGGGAGCGGAATGACTTGCGAATGACGAACTATACAAGAGTCTATGATTGGGCGGCACCACCTGGAAAGGGTTTTTGGGCTTTCGTCATGGAGTGGTTTTGTCTCACTCGGAGTCATGAAGAAAGAAAGAGCACGTACGTCATGAATTCATGATGAGGCGACGAAACAGCGATGTTACCAAAAAAGAAGAAGAATATACAATGGGTCGCGGTTTTGCTCCGTCATGATATCTTACCCCCCTTATTCCTTATTTGTTTTTACAATGTTGTACATAAGGCGTCGTCGTGTCTATTCGTCTAGAGTCCTTTTTTTTTTTTCAATCATTCCCGCAGGGCTTCAATGTCCGCCACCTCCTTTACGGCCTCGGTCGAGAGAATGTAGGGCGAGTCGTCGTCGACGCACACGCTGTCCTCGATGCGAACGCCCATGCCGCGGAAAGCCGTTGGCCACCGGTCATCGTCGGGGACGTAGACGCCCGGCTCGATGGTGACGCAGTGCCCTCGGCGCAGGATCTCGCGGCGGCTAAAGCCGGGGCAGTCGTGCACGTCGAGGCCGATGTAGTGGCCGACGTGGTGGGGGAACAGCTGGTCGATGGTGTTTGTGGACACGTCGAAGCCGATGGCGCGGAGCTGGTCGACGAGGCCGCGGGCGGTGACGTTGTGGATGTCTTCGAGGGAGAGGCGGGCGCTCTCGCGGCAGAGCGAGATGCTGCTGCGCTGCACCTTGAGCACGGCTTCGTAGAGGTCGCGCTGGGCGGGGGTGAACTTGCCCGAGGCAGGCCACGTGCGCGAGATGTCGGTAATGTAGGTGCCGTACTCGCCGCCGGCGTCGATCAGGATGAACTCGTCTTCGTTGAAGGTGCTGTTGTTGACCGTGTAGTGGATGCAGTTTGCGCGCTCGCCGCCGGCCACCACGGGGATGTAGGCAGGGCCGTCGCATCCATTGACGACGAATTGGTAGTCGAGGAAGGCGTGCAGGTCCCTCTCGCGCTGCCAGGGCCGGCGCATGGCGTCGGTGATGACGCGGCCAGATATCTGGCCGGCCAGGCGCATGTTAGCCACCTCGGCGGGACTCTTGACGACGCGGAGCTTGTTCATGACGGAGTAGAGCGGTGTGCGGCTGGGCCTCGAGTCGCGGCCGGAGAAGAAGCGCCACAGCCAGCTGGACGGGTTGCTCCTGGACGGCTGGAAGTCGGCGTAGATGAGCTTGGCCGACTCGAGCAGCTTGGGGAGCATGGCCTCGGCCTGGTCAAAGGGGTGGGCCTCGTCGGCGTTGAAGACGTCGCGCGCGGCCTCGACGCCGTTGCGGTAACCGGACCACTGCTCCTCGCGCGGGTTCTTTGGCTTGACGAAGAGGCGGAAGACGTAGTCGCCCAGCCGGGGGCCCGTCTTGTGGATGACGGCGATGGCGTCCCCCTCCTGCCAGCCGGTGAGGTAGAGGAAGTTGGACTCCTGGCGGTACGGGTGGAAGACGGCGCCCGACTTGTACTGGAGGGACGCGGCATTGAGGATGGCGACGCTGCCCTCGCTCATGGAGTGGGCGAGGGCGGCGCGGCGGTCGGCGTATTCCTGGGCCGTGATGCCGGGCGTGACTTGTAGGCGGTCAGCAGGTGAGCAGCCATTGCGGCCTGGCAGAGGAGAGACAAACGTTCGCCGGGCCTGAGCATGTGAGGGTGCGTTTCGTAGACGGGTTGGCCGAAGCGGAGGTCCGCCGCAGAGACGCTGGCGTAGCAGCGACGCTGAGGATATGGGGAGGAGAAGGGTGTTCGGCCGAGGGGAGGAAAGTTCCGCGACGTATGTGTCGCGACGGTTCGTCGAGGGGCTACATGTCGGAGCGGGAGGTGCAGTTGAGGTTCGAGGGCCCGAAACGGCGCTCGGGGGACCTTCATGTTGGAGAGGACGCGGGATGACGTCTGCAGGAATCCGAGGTCAGAGACAGAAAACCCATCGTGGTGAGGATGGGTCGAGGTAGAAGAGGCATGTCGAGGCGAGGAACGAGTGGTGGAAGGTCGAGAGGGCACGTACGCTACTCAATGCTGTGGCAGAGGTTGATATGGTCCCTTGCATGCGCAATTGGGTACGATGGGCGGTAGTGGTGAAGTTGCATGCACCCAAGGTACGTCTCGGAATGCGGCTATCCAAGGGTGGTGGGCGGTTTAGTGGTGTTTGCAGGGAATGGCTGCAATTGGCGGTGGGCGGCCGAGGCTACGAAGCTCGGACTAAACGCCGCCCCCTCCTTTCACTCGCTTGCAAAGAGGGGAAAGGTCCAGGGTACGAATCCATACAACAACATCAACAATAACAACAACAGGGCCGCTAGGGTTGGCCTCTTGTGGCCGCTGGGGCTGGCCGAGTCAACAAGCAATTGACCAAACAACGGGGGAAGAGGGAAGCGCGTCATAGCTGCGTGGAGCGGACGAGATGACGGGCATGGGCGAGAAGCAAAAGACGGTCATACAAGATGCAGCCGTCCCCCTCGCCCCCTCGGCGGGCCGTCACATTAGAGGCACCACGTCAGGGTGCTTTCTTCTGCTCCGTTCCGATGTACGGGGAAGCTCGATGCGGTGAGGACGGGCTGACGAAGATGAGGTGCAGTAGTGAGGAGACATGGGCTGAGCGGGAGCCGGGAGACGGGACGAGGAGAAGGCAGCCCTGGAGGTACTGTATCATAACAATTGAGCGCCCGTTGTTGATATCATGCCGGCACTGTAACAACGAGGCTGTGGACGGTCGGGGACTGTGGGTGGTACAGTACGGCGCCATCAGCACAGCAACAAAAGTATGCCCGCAGATGCCCTTTGTTTCTTTTCCGGTTGCCCCCCCTTCCCTTCCCCTCCTCTCTCTTTGTTCGCCCCCTCACGATTTTAATTAGCAGAGTAGCATCCTGACCAATTTTCGGAAGCAAGACCCAGTTTCAGTTGTTTTCGCTCAGTCTTGCCTTTGTTTACGGCGCCGGGGACCCTACCAAGACCTTGGTAACCAAGTGGTTGCTGGTGGCAGCCGCGCGGGCCCGTGCATGTTTTTGGCGAAGGGCGGCCGAAGCGGGCATAGCGGTGTTGTGGGAGCAATTTAGTGGCCGCGAGTGAGTGGCCAAGCGCGCTGAGGGAGAGCCCTGGAGACGCTGGACGCTGGGCCCTGGAGGCGCTGAGAGCCCGCGTCGCCGCTGAAGACAATCGAGTCCAACTGTCCAACCAACCGGCAGCCTTGACCACCACACAAAAACATACGGTCCTGGCTTGTTTCCTCTTCTCTTCCCAACGCTGCATCTGAAAAAGGCCTCTGCTCTTCGACTCTCGCTCTCCCTCACTCTTTTCCCTCCTGCTTCCTCCCGCCCGTCCATTGTCTCTCATCTGCCGACACATGTCTTGGTAGCCTCCTCGCCGAGCTTTATTCCCTCGCTGCCACCTCGCCCAGAAAAAAACCCCGACGTGTCGGACCCTCCGCGTCGCGTGCTTGCTGCACCACCTGCTCCTCCTCCCCCCAGCCCCTCCCCCCGTTGACTTCTGACTCCTCCGCACAAAAACGACAAACTTCGTCCCGTCGTCCTCGGAGCATGTTGACGGCCTAAGTTTTATGGCAACCATATCTCTATCGCCCACGCCTGCTCCCATCTCGGCCATGTCCTCGAGACGGGGCCCGCTGACAAACAACCCCAATGTCGCCAATTCGCCCCTGCGAGGCGCTTCCACCCTGGCTGCCTACGCAAAGTCGAAGCGCTCCTACGCCAACCTGCAGCGCGAGGAACCCTACGGCCAGCCTCCGCCCCTGAAGAAGCAGCTCCTCGACAATGGCGTCCAGCGTGCCGTGCGATCGCCCACTCGATCGACCCGCGACCGGGTCCTGGTGCAGCGGGCGTCGACGCGTGCTCCGGCCAAGGAACGCACGTCGAAGGCCGCTTCGACCCCCAAGAACGCCCAGGATGTCGACGTCGAGAAGGAGATGTGGAAGAAGCACCATCGGGCCAAGTTTCCCAAGATGGTCTTCTACTTTGAGAGCATCCCCGACGATATCCGGGCGAGACTAACCAAGAGAGTCACCTATCTCGGTGCTGTAAGTCGGAACCGCTCCGCCTTGGCCCTTGCTGCATTGTTGCTGACAGTCACCGTAGCGCCAGGAACCTTTCTTCTCCATTGCCGTCACCCACGTCGTCACCACCCGATCGATCCCTCCCGAGGCCTCTCAGTCCGAGACTGACCACACGCCTGGCCAGCCACAGCACCATGACGAGCCCGAGCCCGAGGAACAGCCACAGACCATCAACCCTTCTCTGTTGGACCGGACGGGGGAGGCTCGCCGAAGACTCCTGTTCGATTTCCGGAATGGACCATCACGGTCACAGCAGCTTGATGACCCAACGAAGCGAAACAAGCCAAGGAACAACGATGTCCTCCACAAGGCCCGCGAAATGGGAAAGAAGATCTGGTCGTTGGACAAGTTCCAAAATATGTTGTCGGTTCTCCTCGAGTCGGAAATGGGCCACAGCTCGTATAACTCAAGATCAACGAGCTCCCGGCATTACGGAACGTCCAAGGGCTCCCACGAGCCCAACCTCCTTCAGCTGCTGCACAACGAGCGGCTGAACGGACCCTCGGACCGCGATCCGACTGCCGTCAACCGCGAACTCTGCTATTTCAAGGGTCCTTTCGTTTATATCTGGGACATGGATGAGAAGCAAAAGCCCATCATGGTTCGAGAGTACTCCAAGGTGGCCAACAAGGCCGATGGGGAGTGGCCTCAGTTCCGGAGTGTCGGCAACGGCCGTTGCCCTTTTGTGGAGGATAACGACGGTGCAGAAAAGGAATACCGCCGTCAGCGAGAGCAAGAAAAGGCTCGCGCTGCAAAGCGAGAGGAGGCCAAGCGGGCAGAGGCCAGGCGAGAGGAGACTGTTCCTGTCCTCAAGCCCCCACAGATCCCAGTGCCAAAGCCTGTGACGGGAAAGCGATCTTTGACGGAAATGGAGGGTGGGCATAATAGAGCCCGTGCCGTGACCCCGACGGAGATTTTCAACCCGGCCAAGGCGACGCTCTCGAAACAGGCGGACGGTCGAGCACAGAATGCCTTTACCAGCCGTGCTGCTGGCACCGCCCGCCTCCTCGCTGGTGAACCTGTGGCGTCAGGTGTGCAACCATCCAACATCACCTCGGCTATTCGGTCGCAGATGATCTCCTCCACGTCAGGGGTCAACGGAGCAAAGGCTGGGACCAGCAAGGAGATCCATGGCCTCCAGCGCAAGGTGCTGCAGAAGGCGACGCCCACATCACACGATGTCAGCTCACGGCGGCTCGCCGAAGTGTCGATGGAAGTTGCATCTAGCAGATCGACGACGATGGGTCGACATACTTCACGCCCTGCCGAGATCCAGGAGGAAGAGAGCCAGAAGGCGACGGAGAGCAGGGAACGGAAAGCACAGTCCCAGCCATTGAAGAGCAAAAAGGACCTCAAGCCTGGCTATTGCGAGAACTGCCAGGACAAGTTTAGGGATTTCGACGAGGTGAGCTTTATTGATTGCTGTGATTCCAGCTTGTGCTAACAGATTCCAGCACACCGCGACGAGAAAACATCGACGGTTTGCCGAAAGCGACGACAACTGGATCGAGTTGGACTCTCTGTTGTCGCAGCTCAAGCGAATGCCCAAGTTTTCCAACTCGGATGACGACGAGCAGAGATGGTACTGAGACGTCCATACCCATGAACAAACATGCTCTACGACACGCCGTGATATCTACACGATCCCATAATGCAACACTGGTCCCGACTGCATCTGCTCGGGCCTTGGCATGAATTCCATCCGCAGCCCACGACATCATGCCCTTCTCGAGAAGAGGCTCATCTTCAGCTCTACTTGCGTATTCGACAACAGACTCCTACTTGTGGCTTGGTTACACAGCGGTTTGATGGGCGCAATTTCCCGAGCGGTCTTTCGTTTTACGATGATTAATCTTTTCCTTGCTTGTTTTTTTCCCTTCTTTTCGTTTCCAACTACATGAACTGCATGCGACGGCGTCTAGCGGCATGGTTTGGCACCCTTTTCCTTATCTTCTTTGTGCTTTTCTTCTCGCTCTCTAAGCTCTTGAGCTGCATACATTAGACGGGGCGTTTTGTCGTGGTCCATTCAAAACAAGCATAACAAGAAATGAGGGCAGCATGGAATTGCATGGTTCAAGGTCTGAGGCGATACTGGGACGGTGGGCGAGGCACGGGATACGAAGGGAGGGAGGCGATGGAGAAGGAATTCGCCCAAGCGACGCGAGCGTCGATTGACGTAGATATGCGGTTAGGTTATGCATATGTATCATAACATGTTACAATCATGAAGACTCTTTTGAACAATGCGTTGATTAACAATGACGGCTCCCGGCGTGAGATCATGTGCTTTCGCGTAGAGGGGTAAACGCGTTCCATGTCTCGCATTACTCATCCGAGCCGACCAGCGCTTTGCTCGAGAGGGACTCGTGAGACAATGCTGACGAAGGCCGTGCATTAGGGGGAAATGCAGGACGCGGGACTGGCGCTTGTGAGGGGATGGAGAATGACGGGTCGTTGAAGAGAGCGAGGTTATCGACACGATGTTCGAATTGGCGAATTGGCCCTTTTCCCGTAAGATGTAGGACATGTGTGTTCGAGCTGGTCTTACGTGAGTACCAACTTATTCATGGTCAAGATGCAGTTCATGTCAGATTTAGGGAGCGTTTTGCGCGCCGTCGACTATAGTAGTTAGTTCGCTAGGTACTTTACCGCAGAGGAAGGTTGGATGCAGTTGATCGAGGTATCTTCATGATTGAACATGAAGTGCTTCCTTCAAATGGCTGGCTGATCCCAGTGAAGATGCTCGCCAGACGGCTCCAGATGGGTAATTGTTTTCCCAGCTAGACTCTAGGGATGCCCCCCAAACCTCAATGACGAGTCGTCCGTTGCCTGACCACGAGTGGAAAACCTTTGGGTTCCGTTGGTTCCCGGCGCGGAGGAAGGGAGACGGCCGGTGACGGAGGAGAGAGACCTTGGTTCATTTATTACACTCACGCCGGCGCGACCGTGTGACGGGCGACCGCCCGCGCCAACCGATGCCGTTGTTGCTTTCATTTTCCGCCAGTGTGCCGTGGGAGTACCTAATTATAAGGCCCTTCTCACCGCCTTGGGCTCTTCTCTTCCTCGTCGTCGTCGTCGTGGACAATTTGAGATTTCTGAGTTGGGCATCTGCCGGCTTCAATAACTCAAAGGTGTCTGACTCTCATTCCAGTCGTTTCCCTTCCCCTTCTTGCCGTCCTCTTGTCCCCCTGGAAAGCTTGAGTGGTTTCAGGCCTGCTACCCCAAGACATTCATCCGCCGCATTCCCTCTTCAGTTCCCTTGCACCAAGTTCAAGGAAAACTTGTTTAGGAAAAGCTCCCGTCTCCGCTCCATCCAACGGCTGCCGTTCGCAATTCACTCTCCATTCCCACGGCTGACATGCGGGTTCGCAATTCCTCCTTCACTTCCACCAATGCAGCCGCAAACGGCCTTGAGACACACGCCCACGTGGCATCGACGCTGGACTTGTGGCGTCGTCTCCGGGATATCAGACAGGGCAAGGTCGCCATTGTTTTGGACGGGAACAGCCTCGACATCTCGTCGCTCGTCGCCGTCGCTCGTTACGGCGCCAAGCCCGACATCAGCGACGACCAAGGCCTGGCCCGTCGCATTGAGCTGAGCGTCGATGCCCTCCACAACTACTTGTCCAAGCAGTACGTCGTGTACGGAGTGAACACGGGCTTCGGAGGCAGCGCCGATGTCCGCACCGACGACTGGGCTGAGACGCAAATTGGTCTCTTGCAGCACACGCAGAGCGCCATCATCACGTCCCTCGACAAGGCGCCGGGGACCAACTCGGAACGCGAGCCCTCGCATGTGATGCCCCCCGAGTGGATTCGGGGCGCCATCCTCGCCCGTGCAAACCAGAACTTGCGCGGCCAGAGTGCCGTCCGGCTCGAAGTGCTCCAGAGGCTGGTGAAGCTGCTGCACCATGACATCATCCCCATGGTCCCGCTCCGGGGAACCATCTCGGCGTCGGGAGACCTCATGCCCTTGTCTTACATTGCCGGCGCCGTGACTGGGAACCCGGACGTGTTTGTGCAAGTCGGTCGCGGTGCGGCAGCAAAGGTGGTGCCTTCTCCCGAGGCGCTCAAGAGCAGCGGCATCTCTACCAGCGGCCTTGGGCCCAAGGAAGGGCTGGGGCTCATCAATGGGACGGCGCCGTCCGTATCTCTTGCGAGCCTGGTGCTCCATGATTCGCAGCAGCTTGCCGTCCTCGCTCAGATGTTGACGGCTTTTGCAGCCGAGGGCATGGCAGGCAACGTCGAATGGTCGACCCCTTTTATCCATGCCGTGCGGCCGCATCCGGGTCAAATCGAGGCCGCGGCCAACATCCGGAGTTTTCTAAGAGGATCGAGGTTTGTTGTTGGCGGACTGGACGATCGAAAGAGGACGGGCGAAGGGCTTTGGCAGGATCGATATTCCACGCGAACAAGCCCGCAATGGATTGGCCCTTATCTTGAGGATCTCCTCCTCGCCCAGCGCCAGATCTCGGTCGAGTTGAATTCCACATCAGACAACCCCCTAGTCGACGCATCCGAGGAAAATGGGAGCGCGGTTGGAGAAGTGTACTCGGGGGGCAACTTCCAGGCCGTCGTCGTCACATCCGCCATGGATAAGACGCGACTGGCACTTCAGATGATTGGGCGCATGCTCTTCTCTCAAGTGAGCGAGATGATCCATCCCTCGACGAACAACGGCCTCGAGGCCAACCTTAACGTCAGCGACAAGGAGAACTTCACCATGAAGGGCATCGACGTCAACATGGCCGCTTACATGTCCGAACTGGCTGCCCTAGCCCACCCCGTCTCTGCCCACGTCATGTCTGCGGAGATGCACAACCAGGGCATCAACTCCCTCGCGCTGATTTCGGCTCGCCGTACGATGGAGGCGGTAGACTTGGTCGCTCACATGTGTGCTTGCCACATCTATGTGTCGTGTCAGGCCGTCGATCTTCGGGCTTGCCACCTGTTGTTCCTGAATACTCTGCGAGATCGAGTCTTGAAGGATACGACCGAGAACGGACCGTTCCACGCGTTTGGACTGACCAAAGCACAAGCTGAAAGGCTTTCCGAGGTCATCTTCCCCGTATTTGAGCTGGCATGGTATACTAACAATGCTGGTTGCTGGAAAAATCGCATTGAGCCCGCCGTGGACGCTGCCGTGGCGCCTGCCACCGAGTTCCTGGCCACACATGGCGTCGACTGCTCCATTTCCAGCCTTGCCGTTTTCAAAAAGACGCTTCACAGTGCTGTTGTTGAACTTGCATCAACCACCTTCTACCCCAACACGGCCATTTGTCCTGTGGACGTGGCCACAATGCTCGGCGACGGCCCGGCTCAACTGTACACCTGGGTTCGGTCGAAGCTGGGGGTGCCGACGCAGTGCGGCATCGACGACGACCCTCTATACAACGCGCACAAGGGGCTGCCGACGGAGGATAAGAAGACGATAGGAAGCTGGGTCAGCATCGTGTATGAGAGCTTGAAGAGCGATTTGATGGACATGGTCATGGAGGGCATCGAGGTGTCGCGGGGGGCGCCTCGGACGCCGGCGGAATTTGAAGAGCTGTGTAAGCTGATGCTAAAGGACTAAAATACGGCGATAGAGTAGATGCATTAGAGGGCATAAGTGTATAGAGAGGAAGAGACATCTCACCTCATGATTAATGAATGATCAGACAAGATTGTGCTTCCAGGAATGATTGCTACGGTATGAATTGGCCAGTCTGCAGCATGGTTATGATGAGTGATCGATTCGGTAACTGGAAACAAACAATTGAAAGAGGTTGCGAATGTGAATGAAGTTGCATGTGTATTGCAGATTGAAGTTCCATTACATGAAGCAGGTACGACACAGTAAGTCCATCTACACGCACTGTCCATCTCACACTGGTATGTACCTTCAACCTTCAGGTTGTTCCACTGAGCCTCAGGCATGACCTCCACCAGGCAGCTGCTTCAACCTCTACATCTCATCCATCGTCACTCGTTTCCATCCGAAAAAGAGGGCTTTAACCTCACGCAAACGCCTCTCACAATCTCCCGACTCTATTTCTCAAGAAGAAGAAAGCCATGCCGGACCATCCTCCACCTCAACATGTCGCGCCAACCTCGCCATCCCCGCCAGACGCGGAAGCCGACGAAGCAGAGGCCGATGCAACCAGCCGCACCGCGTCCCCCGACCTGCCGCTGACCATGTCGGCCTCGGTAGTCCTCGCCGACCTCCCGCGGGACGCGAGCGCGGCGCTGGCTACGGCGGGCGGCTTCGCTGTGGAAAAGGTCGTGGTGCGCTTCAAGCCCGTGGGGTCGGCCCCGTCGCTCGCCCAGGATCTGTGCAAGATCACGGCGGTGCGCAAGTTTGAAGAGGTGGTGAGGTATCTGAGGCGAAAGCTGCGATGCAAGGATACGGACAGTGTGTTCCTGTACGTGAATAGCTCGTTTGCGCCGTCGTTGGATGAGGTGGTGGGCAATTTGCACCAGGTATGCTCCATGTTCCCGTGGTCAAGTATGGCGGGAAGCTGACTTGATGTCGCAGTGCTTCAAGAACGCCCATGGACAGCTGATTGTTGCCTATTCTTTGACTCCGGCTTTCGGATGAGCTATGAACATGCTCGATGGGCGTGTTTGTCATTGAAATGATGCTAAAGATATAACGAAAGGGGATATTTTGCTCAGCCTGACACCCAACTCCGACTGCTCAGCAAGTCTATCATGTGCACTTGGTTGCAGACCTAAAAGAACAAAGAAACAGCCCGCTCGCATCCCCCCTCCCCCCTCCCAGTATCAACCACTTGGGCATCTAATACGGCCGTCGCTGGACGTCTTGATCATTGCACATCCTTGACTGCCTTGGTGAAGCTCTCGAGCTCCTCCGCCGAGATGGGATAGGTGTGCTCCGGGCCGGGATACGCTCGACTCTTGACCTCGTCTCGGTAGGCTTGGATGGCCTTCATGCTCTCACCCCACACGTCGCCATATTTCTTGACAAACTTGGGGATAAACCTTCCTGGTGGAAAGTTGCCACTCATGTCCACCTGCACAAGAACCTGGCCGGAACAGCCGTTCCCAGCGCCGATGCCAATCGTTGGGATGGACAGCTTCTCCGTGATGAGGGCTGCGACTTCAGCAGGGACGGCTTCGACAACGGTGGCGAAGCAACCCGCTGCCTGGATGGCTAGAGCGTCTTCGAGGATTCGCATGGCACCGTCGGAGGTTTTCCCCTGAACGCGAAACCCACCGAGGGCGTTCTGGCGCTGGGGCGTCAAACCGATGTGTCCGAGGACGGGAATGCCAGCAGTGGTAATTTTGCGAATGGTGGGAGCCATCTCCTTGCCACCCTCGAGCTTGACACTTTGGACGCGACCTTCTTTGATAAAACGAATCGCGGTCGCAAGAGCTTGTTCGGGGGATATCTCATAACTTCCCATAGGCATGTCACCAACCTGGATCCAATCAGTATAGGACTTGTTGGGCATAAGGGTCGGCACTTACAGTGAAAGCCGACTTGGTGGCCCGAGCAACAGATCGACAATGCAGGAGCATCTCTTCGACCAACACTTCACTGGTGTCCTCCATGCCTAACGCGACCATGGCCAGGCTGTCGCCGACGAGGACAATATCCATGCCAGCGTGGTCGGCAACGTGGGCGCTGGGAAAGTCATGGGCGGTGATGACACCAATGGGGTCTCCCTTGCGGTGCATGGACCGCAGGGTACCGACGGTGACCTTCTTGCGCTGGTTGGCGGGCGGAGAACCCATCGGAGAATGCGAGCTGTGCCGGACATGTGGCACGGCGAGGGGCCGGGTGGCGGTGCCGAGGGTCCATGTGGCCGGCCGGAGGGGTCGCGTGCTCCGAGACAGGAGGGAGGTACACGACCGTGTGAAGGGTGTGATGGCCGATGTCATTTTGGAATGAGGGAAGTTATGTGCGAGAGGGACCAAGGTTGAGAAAGGCTGCCAAATGAGTGACACCTGAAGTTCTTTTAGGTCTTTGGGTCTTTGATTCACTGAAGGGCAGGGGTGACCAGTCAGCTTCAGGCCAGGAGAAAAAGAGAGGGAAAATAAACTACGCAGTTCTCATTCAAATCAGTCGTGATAGAGAAAGGAGCTCAATTTGGAGCTTTCCGCGTGAACGGGGCACGCTGGCCTTTTAAATGAGGTCGACCATGATGGTTCCTACATCGTAGAATTGAGTACCTACATTTTGGGTGCCCCAATTTGCGGGACACCGGTTTTTGTTGGTGTTTTTTTTCGATTGCGCCCCACGTCCCGCCCTGCGAGGTACGTATTCGTACCGGACATTACTACGAATACTGTACCCATCAGCGTCCGAAGAGCCGAGGGGTAGAGCCGTAGGGGTGGAGAGAGAATGGCGGGTGTTTTGGTGGACGAAAATGGACGTCTTGGGAGGCGTTTCGGCTTCCATCAGAACCACAGGTTGGAGCTGCCGTGCTGACATCTGCCGTGTGCGGCCGGGGGGAGGAGCCGAGGCAGTTCGGCCGTCGGACGCGGGCAAGGCATGAGGGGTGGAGAGCCTTGACGATGGCGCTGCTATAAGCCACAGGTAGGCTGGTCAAACTGGCGCTCACAGGTAATGATCGAGAAGCCATCCAGCATCGCAATGTTGTCTAAAATCAGCTGGACACTGCGTACCCAGTTGCCGGCTTACCTATTTAAGCGCAATGCAAGTTCTGATAAAGTCGAGGCAGGATAAACCAAACACGCCACCTCCCCTTGAAGACTGATCCGATGCGAAACGTGGTTTATACTTGTTTCGAGTTTCAAACCGATACATGGTAACATCTTACCTCGCAGGGCTAATATGGATGGCCCACGCTTTCAAAGGCATGACACAACGCTATGCGATTGGGTCCGGATGACGACAACTTCTCCCATCGTCCAGGCACCAAGAGGTGCTTTTCAAGGATTGGTTTAATGTTGGCTTTGTTCATAAACATTCTGTTCGTATTCGCAACTCATCAGCTCGGCAATATTGAGGGCTCCAATTGTATACGGCGCGAACAGACGCTTGGAAAGAAATGGAATCAGGAATCTGATGCTTGTAAAAGGGCAAATATAGACATAAAGGCAAAGTTGATATTAAAAAGAAACCAACCTCTGCAAACGTGGCTCTATTCCCAAGTACATTGGTAGGTACCCCCGTAGCTTACACGAGACTTGAATGATGGATGATGCAAACTGGACGCTCCGATGCAGGCATCCGCTAATTCTTCGGACCCCAGAATTGGCGGCTTATCACGATTGTCCACGTCCGTCCGCGTCCACTTTGGCTCTGGTCGGGTACATAGCTCCTTCCTTCCCATGACACTGGGCACCTCGTGACCTCTGCGACTGCGACTTAGTACGCCCGGCCTTCCTCATCGTCACCTGCTGTTTGTGTTCTTCTCCAACATAAATCTGCAAACCGCCGCATCAGCCCTGCCGCAGTGCCCTTCCGCTGCGTCCTCTCTGATTCCCTTGGATCCCCTTTCAATCCTCCCTCTTCCCCGTCCACCATTCTTCCGCTTCCGCCGCTCTCCCGCCTTTATCCTCCCTTGCCGGTCCCGAACTCCTTGGATAACCGCCACGCTCCAACCCCACATCCCTTCCCGAAAGACGTCAACCGCCCGCAATCATGAGCAGCCCACGCCGCAGGATTGAGACTGATGTACGTTGAGACAATCCGCAGAGACCTGCCGTGATGGCGTACAATGCTGACAATACTCTCTAATTTAGGTCATGAAGTATGCGCCCAGCTCGACGCCCTGCACCCGTGTGGTCTGACCTGCTAACATATGATGCCGCAGGATGTAGGATGCTGTGGCTCCGAACCCGCCGGCGGCATGCTAACCGATGTAGGCTTATGAGCGACTATGAAGTCACTCTGGTCAATGACAACAGTAAAGCCTCACCTTGGCGCGAAGTTGTGTTGATTATGCTGACCACTTGCCATAGTGTATTATAACCCGTCACCGAGACCGATCCCTCGTTCGAGCTAGTCTAACCCTCCCTTGCAGGCAAGAGTTCTTCGTCCGGTTCAAGGGCCCGGCGGAGAGTCAGTATCGACAGCCCCTTTCCGCTGGCTCGTCCGCTGACACGTAGCAGCTCCGTTCGAAGGCGGTATCTGGAAAGTCCACGTTGAGCTCCCCGACACGTACCCGTATAAGTCCCCGAGTATCGGATTCGTCAACCGAATTTTCCACCCGAATATTGATGAGCTGTGAGTCACGACGAGGCCACGACCGGAAGACATGCTGAGAAGAGGATCGTTCTAGGTCGGGATCGGTTTGCCTCGACGTGATTAACCAAACGTGGTCGCCCATGTTCGACATGATTAATATTTTCGAGGTGTTCCTGCCGCAGCTCCTGCGATATCCCAACCCTACCGACCCCCTCAACGGCGAGGCAGCCGCCCTCTTGATCAGGGAACCCAAGAGCTACGACGTCAAAGTCAAGGGTATATATAAACCGGCGATTGATTAGTGGCGGGCGCTGACATGGTCCAGAATACGTCCAAAAGTATGCCAATAAGGATGCTGCAGACGAAGCGGGCGCCGAGAGTGAAGATGATGACGATCTTTCCTCGGTTGCCAGCTTTGGAGACGACGACGAAGAGCCCGCGGGCCAAATGGACGACGTGTAGGACACTTGATTGATGAACGAACACGAAGGCCTTTTCGACTTCTCACGGCGTAACGGGGACAGGGCACGGCATGGAGCTATCTTTAAACGGAGTTGCAGCAACCCCACGAAGGCGATAGCCCTGGGATGCGTTGGATCGGATTTTGTTTTACCTGAAACGAATTGCTAGGAATATGGCATTGCGCATTGGCATCTCGGTGGGCAAATGTTGGCTGAAATAGCAAGAGCAATTGGTAGCGGAGGTTAGATGAGTATGGCATGTTCGAGGTCTCGCAGTTTATGCCTTTGCGTGAACTTGGGAGAAGTCGAACAGAGCCGCAGAAGTTTGAATTCCAGTTTGATTGCAGGTTAACCAAGGCATCACTAGCCGGGTATCATTGCTTTTCCCATCCAAACGCCGTGTTAATAAATAAAGAGAGTCATGTCCAGTAGTCGTTTCTCACTAATCGGAATCGTAATTTACCAATCCGGTCGCGCCACCCGGTTCCTCTGCGGCTTCCGTTGGCTGCGGTGCCGGCCCATGTGGCGTCGTTCGCCTCCTCTTCACGTCGGGAAACCTGGTGGACCGGCCGCCGTCTGAGTGCCCGTTTCCGCCGCCGTTCTTGACGTGCTGGAGGAAAGGGTCCTTGGCCGCCCGAGTGTTTCCCACGAGCTCCGACACGAGGGTTTCCTTTCTCCGGGCCGCCTCGGACGCGGCGCCCGTCGAGGTGTTGGCGGTCGACTTGGGCATCGGTCTGCCGCGGGCGCGGGGGCTCTCGAACAGGGGCTTGGCCAGCGCGGCGTCCCGGCCGTCGTCGTCGGGCCCAAAGTCGACGAGGGCGGCGCGGCGGTCGTCCTCGTCGGTGCCCGGCAGCAGCAGCACGTCGAGGCCGAGGCTCATGCGGTCGCGGAGGCGCTCGTCGTCGGCGGCGACGCCCTCGCGGCGCTTGCGCTCGGCGCGAAACGTGCGCCGCAGCCGCTGGTTCTGCGCGTAGGGGTCGTCCCAGTGGCGGGACGAGGCCTCGGCCAGGTCGTCGATGCGGGCGGCGGCGGTGCGCAGGCGGGCGCGGTCTTGGATGGTCTTCTCGAGCTTGGCAAAGGCGTTTGTGCGGAGGGCGTCGCGCTCCTGGTCGGTGAGGACGCGGCGGTCGGGGTCCCCCTCGTCGTCGTCGCGGCGGGCAGCGGCTCCGTCGTCCCCGGTATCGCGCTTGACGGCGCCCTCGACGACGACGTAGGCCGTGTTGCGCGGGTCGGTGCGCACCTCGATGTCGCCGGCGCAGTCGGCGTGGCGGAAGCGAAAGGCCCAGACGGGCGTCGAGTGGTAGGAGCCGACGCGGCGCTTGCGCGCGTTGAAGCGGACGCCCTGGGCGATGAGCGTCGGGCGCGGGCACGAGGCGCACCACACGGCGAAGGGGAGCTCGAAGCGGACGACGAGGGCGCCGCCGCCGTGGGACGCGAGCTTGGAGGCGCGGGCGCCGAGCGGGTGCCGGCGGTGGAGGCGGTTGCCCGACGTGGTGCCCTCGACGTCCGGGGGGACGTAACGTCCCATGTTGAAGCCCTGCATGGTGTCGTGTGTGCGTGTGTTGGTGTGTCGGTGTGTTGTGTAAGTAGGTACTTTGGGTGTGAGAAATGTTTGGGGGAGGCGATTTTGGTGAGACGTCATGTGGTGGGGCCGGTGGGTGGGGTTGAAGAGGCAGAGGGTCTGCTACCTAATTTATCCGTATGCCTTGTGTTTTATTACTATCTACTTTGATGCCACACATCCCCCCTTCACAAACTCACACCATCAACCCGCCTCATCTGCTCCTCGGGCAGCTTGCCGATGACGGGCTCCAGCAGCAGCGGCAGGCACTCGGCGGCGTCGCGGCCAAAGGCGAAGTCGCCGGGCTGCATCTTGGCCAGCTCCTCGGGGGTCTCGGCGTCGGGGTTGACGACGACGACGCGGGCGCCGGCGGCGCGGGCCTTTTGGATGTATCCGGCGGCCGGGTAGACGACGGCCGAGGTACCCACGACGAACATGAGGTCCAGGGGGCCGGCGCGGATCCAACGATTCACGCCCATGATCATGTCCAGGTCCAGGTTCTCGCCGAACCAGACGACGCCGGGCCGCTGCAGGCCGGCGGCGCACTCCGGGCACTTGGGGAGCTGATGCTCGGGGATGTGGGCGACGCGGTGGTAGGGGTCCAGCAGCGGGTTCTTCTGGTCCGGGGGGAAGTCGAGCGAGGCCGGGGCCAGGGCCGGGCAGAAGGGGTCGTCGAAGTTGCCGCGCTGGACCCAGTCGCAGGCGGGGTTGGAGCACTTGACGTCGAAGAGGGAGCCGTGGAGGGCGCGCATCTGGTCGGGGGGGTGGTTTGCGCGTTGGGAGAGGTCTGGAGTTGGTTGGCGATGCCCTTTCACGCTCGGAGATGTCTGTAGTACTCACCATCCACGTTCTGGGTCAGGCACAGAAAGTGCTCCCTCTGCCGGGCCAGGGCGGCCAGGGCGTAGTGGGCCGGGTTCGGGTCGGCGCGCAGGCACATGTGGCGGCGGTAGGCGTAGAAGAGCCAGACGAGGCCCGGGTCGGTGCGGAAGGCGGTGGGCGTGGCCAGCGACGTGGCGTCGTAGTTGCGCCAGAGCCCGCCGGCGCCGCGGAACGTCGGGAGCCCGGACGAGGCCGAGAGCCCGGCGCCGCAGAGGGCGAGCATGCGCGTGCTGGAGGCGAGGGCGGCGTGGAAGGCGTCGACGTCGTTGTGGGGGGGCATTGTGGAAGTGTGGACGTGGTGAAGATGACGATGACGATGGTGGTGAAGAAGTGGTAAGGACCGCGCCAACCTCGCAAACCTCGCACCCAGCGGGTATTTATTCACTCGTCCCACCGCCGAAGCCATCGTCTCGTAATAGGCTGCTCTCGTCGGCCAGGCAGGAAGGCTCCAGAGGCGCAAGGACGGGAATTGAATCTTGTTTGGACGCGCGAGGCAGATCATGTCCCCTTTGGTCGGCCATGGCAGCAAAGTCATGTCATGGCAAGAAAATGTGCCATGGTTGGAAGGTGGTGAGGAGAGGCCTGTTCTCTCAAGTTACCCCAAGATATATACGTACCGCGGCATCGACTACTGCAGGGGCGAGATAATATCCATGCGAGATATCCATGCTCCCTCCCACCACTATCAATCACTTACATCACCACTCATGTCAACAACATCAGCTCGGCCAACGCGGTTCAATTTTTTATAGATCGTCTTCGGCAAGCCCCTGCAGAGACTATACAGCCAAAGAAGCGATCGAGGGGGAAGAATATATGTAGACGGATTATGTACAAGCACAAGAACAATTCCAAGCAACCACCACTCCATCACTCACTCACTCGCATGCCACCACTCTCTCCTTTCAACACCCACCACTCCAAAATGGCCCCTTTCCCTGCTTAGAAAGAAAGAGTCTGGCCGGCGGTGCCGTAGACGTTGGCCTTGACCTTGCTGGCGCCGTAGTTGGTGTAGCTGTAGGGGATGCTGGAGGCGGAGAAGGAGCCCGAGGGGGCGTTGTTGGTGGCGCCGTTGAGCGAGACGTCGCTGACGGTGATGGTGCCCGTCTCGTCCGAGTCGACCGAGGTCAGGGCGTCGACGTCGCTGCAGTCGTCAAAGTAGGTCGACTCGACGCGCACCTTTGCGCCCATGCGGCTGTTGACGCCGGTGGCGCCCAGCGTCAGGTAGTAGTTGTTGTAGATGTGGACGGTGCCGAAGCGGACCGAGGGCGCGCGCGAGTTGACGTTGTACCAGTAGTTGTTGGCGTAGGTGACGCGCAGGTGGCCGCTGTCCTCGTCCTCGTTGCTGTCCGAGTGGCCGACCAGCGACGCCTTGTAGTGGTCGTGGAGGAACGTGTTGGACACGGTGACGTAGTCGGACGCGTGGGTGATGTCGAGCAGGCCGTCGTAGTAGTCCTTGCCGTGCGTCATGTCCGACGACAGGTCGCAGTGGTCGACCCAGACGTTGGTCGACGCCTGGATGCCGATGGCGTCGCCCGTGTCGGCCAGCACCTTTGAGATGGCCAGGTTGCGCAGGATGACGTTCTCCTGGTCCTTGACGTACAGGCTGATGCCCTTGAGCGCCGAGCCGTACGCGCCCACGATGGACTTGTTGGACTTGACCTTGACCTGCGTGGCCCCCGAGATGGTGCCCTTGACGTAGATGACCATCTTGCTCGACGACGTGGCCGCCTTTGTAAACTGCGCCAGCGTCGACACCGTCGTCGTGGTGCCGCCCTTGCCGCCCGTCGTGCCGCCGTTCTGCGTGGCGTAGCCGAGCGTGCACGTCTCGGTGATGGACGATCGCTTGTCGAGGGCGTGCGTGGCGTCCTCGTCGACCGTCGGCGTGGGCACCGCGCTGGCCAGGCCCAGGAGGGAGAGGGGGATGATGCTGGAGAACTTCATCTTGTATAGAAATCAGTCAAAAGGGTAGTAAGTAGGTAAAAAAAATGTTAAACGACAGTGTTGATTGTGTGCAGGAACCAGTCCTTTACGCTCTCGAGAAGATGTAAAAGAAGGAGGGGGATGAAAGGAGAGGTAGAAGAGTGTTGGATGAGGATGAGGAGAGAAAAGAGTCGACTTGAAGGCGGCCGTCGACGGGCTTATATATCAAAGGCTCCCGTCGTGAAGCCCCCGACGTGAAGCCCCCGGACGTGATGTCCGCATAGCCATAGCACCACGCCGGAATGACGACGGAGGTCTAGATGGGCCGACGACGGCGACGTCCCCCCCCTCTCCCCCCTCGAGCACGTTTTCCACGTATAGCCCTGCCGGATTGCACGAATGGGAGAATTCTCCGTCAATAAGGGTCTGGCTGGTCCCCGGGGTAAGGGCATGAAACGGACCGGGGGGCCGGGACCTGGGGACCGGGGGGGGTTTCCATGCGGCGGTGGGAGGAGACTTTGAGAGACCGGACGACGGAGGCAGTGTCCCGATCGGGGATCGTCAGAGGGGGAGAGAAAGAGAGAGCGAGAGAGCTAAGGGAATCCGCGGATAGGGTCATGGCTCGCTCCAAGCTTCAGGTGGCCGGCCGCGTCACCCACACACGGCCCACGGCGGCTGTGCCGGTGCGGGAGGCTATTCGCATCTGATCGATCATGTTTCTCGGTCCATGTATGTGTACCTGCTACCTGCACGCACTACCAGGTCATGTCCAGGCCAATGAGGCACAGGCACATCCGACATCTGCAGCCGCCCTTTAATCTTGTCTATGGCCGGGGGAGAGGCTTGTCGTCGTCTGGTCTTTCGACGCCGAGGCCACGGCACTTGTGTGTATGTGTGTGCCTGGACGGCATTATTCATCACGGCCAATGTGCTGGACGGAAGATTTCCCTTGCATCTCCCCCCCCCCCCCAAAGAGCCGGGACGCGTCGAGGTGGAAATACGGACATTTGATGGCGACATGTGGGGGGTTTGTTTGGTCGGGAGATGAACCCTGCGCTAGAATCTATGCATAGAAACAAGGTGATGGCCTCACCAAAAGCCTGTTGTTCCCTACTACCTAGGCAGTCCTGGGCTGGAAGACTCTCTCGCATGTAGGTACAAGCCCACCACCACCTGACCTGGGATATCGCCGCACCTGGGAATATCACCGCATATATGACTATACCACGCTCTCCCCTGAAATAGAAATATGACTACACCACGATCCCCCCTGAAATAGAAACGATGGCCCTCCGGAAGCAGAGACGCCATGGCCCCCCTTGATCATCTGATACCACGTAACGGGCCCTATCCAGCAAATAAGGGTGCCCTTTCCAAGACCTGTCAAGACGGCTAGTTCGGCACCTGCTTCGTAGCATTGAAGTCTCTCGGCGGCAGATCGTTACATTTGCTTCCCCGTCGGCGCTCCTCTCTCCGTCTCCTATCGCACCAATTGGAAAGTGTTTGGTTTCAGGCGAATAGTCTCTTCTCAAGCTTTTTCCAAGCTCAAGAAACTCAACGGCTTACGTCGACGAACAGGCCACGAGGCCCCCCTGACCGGATACACCACGGCCAGAGGAGTTGCTTTTCACAGGCGTATCCCCAACTCCTTCTCAGTCTTCTCATGGGGCCGATCTGTTACTCCTTTGTCTCGATTAGTCCAACGGAAGCAAGTCGTCACGGAAGAATATAATCTGAAGCATACACAACACGGCTCAGGCTCCCTGTCGCAGCATAGGGTGCACAGCGTGCCCTTTCAACAACATACGAGCCGCGTGTTTCTCCCTTTCCCCCGCAAGAAGTCGGCAAATCTTGGGATCGCCATCCTGTGCATACCAGATACCAGCTCTACCGGCCTTGGACTCCGTCGTGCCACTCACGACGGCCGGGGGACTACGAGAGATTCTTATGCCATTCGGCCCGGGGAGGATGAAGAGAAAAACCACCAATCGAGCGAGGCGTAATGACTAAAAGGGACGCGGGATAGGAGGGACGTATTGTTGGTGCAGATGGCGCAGCGTGGCTGACCTGGGGCAGATTACACGAGTGCCTGAGTCTCGAGTCTAGGAGAGAGAGGATACAGTCGCTTCAAGACAAGCCAGACAGCCATAGTCCATGGGAAGCTGCATCCAACCCTCTCTTCGTCTATAGCTTCACCGGTCGGTCATGCTCGTCCTCTGACCTGCCATCATCTTCCTCCAAGTACCCGGGAGTCTTCTCACAAGTATCAGCGCTTCCTCACCTCATCAACGGCCAGATAACTCACCCTGTCCATGCATTCCCACCGGACAGTTAAGACGCAGGCTGGCTCATAAAGGCCTCGCGAGGTGGGCTTCTGCAAACTAACCACCCCACCCCTCACGTAACAAGGCAGCAAGGAAGATGACCATCAAGACGCCCACCAATGCATAGGAGTCTTCGCACAGTACAGACTATGTATATCCCGACGTGTCCGTGGACCTTTGGTGTCATGGCCTTTCCCTACAACCATCACGCCATATCGACCAAGTCCATATGCATTCCCCGGTCCCAGGACTCCGACATGGCTGCTTCACCCCGCTCCCATGATGGCCTCAGTCCAGATCGTAAGTTGCACGCATCAACCTCACAAAAGGCCCCGTCATGTAACAATCACAATAAGTATTCTTCATCTAGACATATGGCACGTCTAGGCGGCAGACACACACCCGACAAGTCCTTCCAGGAAACGCCAGTCTATGACTCCATTGACATCCGAGGATCCCCCTTTCAAACAAAAAGTCATCCATTTCCAAAAATATGTTACACGTGAGAAATAAGGGCCACATCTTTTCCTTGGTCCCGGTCATTTTCTTTCCCCCCCTTCCATCCTTCAAGTGTTAATCAAGTCGGGCAAGTGCGAAGAGCAAAACTTGCTCAGGGGGATAAACTTCTCCTTGGGGTCCGCCGAGTCGGTGTAGACGCCTCCGAGGGGATCGTACAGCGTAGGGTCGTCGGGGAAGTAGGCCGGGGCGACCCAGTGGCGGCCGTCGATCAGGTGAGGGGCGAGCGGCTCCTTCTTACGGAAGGCCTCGGTGGTGGCGCGCAGCAGGGCGCGGCCGTAGTGGTAGGTCCAGAGGTCCTTGTAGCGCTGGAGGAAGTTGCTCTTGTTGCAGGTGCCGTGGTACATGCCGTAG
>WMHX01000172.1:89909-233150 GCA_013420875.1 Thelonectria rubi | reverse complement strand
CCCCCCCCCAAAAGCGCCAAAACCCCCCCCCAAAACCAACATCACCTCCCAACGGACCATCGGCACCCATCACCACCAACGCCGATGGCGTGCTCGCCCCGGCCCTCCTTCAGTTTCTATTCCTGCACCCGCGCACCTTCCCAGCTCCCGCAACTGCCCCCCCCCTTCATCCCCAGTCAAACCCGCCGCGTCGGGCCCTTGTGCTTCCTTTCCGCTTCCTTGCGCCGCTTGCGTCGTCATCCCTTGTCGATCCGTGGTCTGTTGTCTCCCCCTCAATGTTTCCACGTCAAACAATTCGTGTTGTGTGTCCCCGTGCGTGTTTCCCGGGAGTGGGCTTACGCCTCGGCCGGTTCGAGACATTACATGCAAGGGGGGGGGTGCGAATTCCCGAGAGAGACAATTTCTTTTTCTTTTTTTTTATTGCACCGTTGACGCGGCTGAGACAAATCTGAGTCCCGGAAACCAAGTTTCTGGGAGCTGCAAGTGAGACAATTCGGAAATGGCAACGCGGCTCGGGGAATTTGACATACAAGCATATCACAAAGCCAGCAAATAGAGTAAGGTAGATATAGACTAAATGTCAATTCATAATGTAATTACACAGCTGCAATGCAGACCTATCCACGGCATGGCATCGCATGCATTACCCCAGTCCAAACGCCAGGCCTATCCCAAATGTTTCCCGAGGTATCAACGCCCTTTTTTTTTTCCATGCAAACAACCTATTAGCACACAGAGACACAGAGACTGATTCCCTTTAGTCGATCCGTCTCTCCTCGGCGTCGAGTCGCTCGTACTTGGTCGCCATCTGGTCCCAGCCGGGGAAGTGGTATCGCCTTCGCCAGAACCAGCGGCCCAGCGTCGACACGGCCACGGTGGCGCCGACAATCATGCCAAACAGGATGAACTTGGTCATGGGCGAGTCCATGTCGGGCCACACGCTCGTCACGCTGCTGGGCATCAGGCACGGCTGGCCCGTGGCCATGTCGATGACAAACGTCGACCCCAGGATGGTGCCCTCCTTGGTCAGGGCCGCGGCCGCCATGTAGCGGTGGCTCGTCTCGTTGCCCAGGTAGATCTTGGTCTCGAAGCCGGTGCGGTTGGCCACGGCCACGACGTTCTCGTGACCGTTGAGCGTGTTGGCAAAGTCGGAGGCGAGCTGCGTCATGTTAGCGGGCACGATACTGACGGGGCTGACAGGGATAGGTGAACCTACCACTACCCACGAGGCAATATCCGTGGCGCCGTTCCACGACAGCCACACCGTGGCCTTTTCCGTGGTCCGATGGGGAGCCTCGATGGCGGCGCTGGGCAGCCAGCTGGGACGTCCGGTCCAGTGGCCTTTGCTGACGCGGTAGGCGAACATGTCGGCCTGGAACTCGGAGAACATGCCGCGCTGCACGTCCAGGACGGGCTTGCCGTCGGGCGTGTACTCGACGAAGCCCGGGTTGTAGCCCCAGCCGAGCATGACGTTGCCGTTGTCGAGCTGCGAGAGCCCGCCCATGGCGCCCGAGTTGATCTTGGCCGGGTGGTAGTACTCCTGCACCACGCGCGCCGTCATGGCCTGCGCGTCAATCTCGAGATGGAGGCCGCGCGTGTTGCAGCCCTCTGGCTTACAGGGGCCCGTCTGCTCGCCGTGGTTGTCGAACATGGTGATGTGGCTCTGGTTCTTGTAGAAGCGGGCGTCGTGCTGCCAGCCAATGTTGGTGGCCTGGCCGTCGCTCAGGTCGAGGAACTGGTTGCGGGCGCCGCCCAGCGCCCAGATGACGTGGCCGTCCTTGCCGTCGATGAGGGCAATGGTCCACAGGTGCCGCGACGAGATGAGGTAGTTGCCGTCGTCCGTCTTGTCCACCGAGTTGATGTGGAAGAAGTCGAAGCCCGAGTTGTCGCCCACGCCGAAGCCGTCGCCGTAGCGCGCGTGCGTGTCTTTAACATCAAAGTGATCCGTCGCCGCCCACGTGAAGAGCACCTCGTTCGTCGCCAGGTCCACCTCCTGGAAGCCGCTGTCCATAAGGAGGCCGTCCTTGGGTCCGCCAAAGGGCGTCGCGTCCCACGGGACGCTCCAGTAGACGGTGAAGAGGGCGGTCCCGTTGGGCGTGATGCGCATTTCGTGCATGTCGGCCAGCGCGTCCTCCTTGAAGCCCGACGCCGTCACGTTGTACTTGAGGTTGTAGTGCTCGTCGTAGACGAGGCCCCAGCCGTTAGCATGGCCTCGGTTGTGGACGCCCTCCCAGAAGACGAGGTACCTCGTGCCGTTCATCTCCTGCACCTGCGACGTGTATGAGTTGTCATAGTGCTGGTCGGCGTAGACTAGGCTCAGGTCCTTTGCGTCGAGAATCATGGGGCCAGCCCGCATCTTACCGTAGACGGAGCCGATGAAGATGTAGGGGGCGTCGTCGGTGGCCGAGTGATCCCACGAGCGGACGTTGTAGACGGGGGCGACAATGTCCGACGACCGGAACGTCTGGCTGGGGAATCCGCCCTTTTCGTCCACGAGCGCCTTGAACTCGTCGTCATTGTTGTGGATGATCCTGTCCGCCAGGGACGAGCCGGCCAGGGCCAGCGCGGAGAGGGCGACTTTTGCCGTGCTCCTCCAGAAGGAAGCCATTAGGGAGATGTGATGTGAATTGGTAGGAAATGTCGTGGATTAGTCGTACAATCGGAAGCTGCGAAGAGGAGAGCAGTCTTTAGAAACAGAGAGAAGGTGAGGTCGAGGAGAGAAGTCGGATCTCAATCAATCGGAGCGAAATCGAAGAGTCGTGAGGTCGAACTTAGGGAGAGACACACAAGTATAGAAAATAAGATCCGGTAGAAATGGTTCAAGCGATAGTAATGTTAAGGTCGGAAAGGATTGGACGCATCACAGAACACGGCTGCGATTGCAAGATATTGGAGGGGGAGGAGCAAGAGACGGCAGTGAGCGCAGCACAGGCGACAGCACGTTTTTCAAAGAGGCCGGAAGAAGGAGAAGAATGAAACAAGAATAGGGAAACAATAAGAATAAGAAAAATAAGACGAGGGGGAGGAGGAGGGAATTATTCGGTGGTAGGGCGTGGCTTATGAATCTTTGGGGTCGCGGCGCAAAGAAACAAAAGACTAGGGAAGCCCACGTAAGAGGAAAGCGGAACCCAGCAAGGAGGGGGGTAAGGAGCACAGGTGAGATATTGAGAGAGACAGAGAGGAGAGAGGAGAGAGGAGGCCCCTTGTCGGCGGGATCGAGGGACATCCCATGTTGATATAGTAACATGGGACAGACGGACGGCGGAGGAGGCGAAGGAAGAAAAGCTGGGGTTGGGCGTGTGTGAGTGCGTGTGCGTCCGTCTAAGTCGAAGGAGGAGGACGACTGCAAGTGGACACAGAGCACAAGCAGCCTACGTACCTGCGAGCCTCGTACCTCTCCCGTTCCCTCTGGGCCGTCGCTCGTCGTGGCTTTTTGCTCAGCAGACGCCCGTGCCAGCGTATGACAGTAGACGACGGTCCCCCCCTTGTTCGAGGCATCCCAGGGCCTATTGTCTCCACAGGATGATGGAAAAGGGTGACGTAAGACGGGCTGGACGGCTTCTTCCTTTTTTGTTCGACGAGGTTTTGGAGGTGCTGTATATGCTTCATTGCTTGGGTTTGAAACAAGGTTATTCGACCCGTTTGACTTTTCGTGGTGGTCGACCTATTGCTTGCTGACTCTGCGTGAACAAGAAGACTATCGACGGCATTCATTCTTCTGCAAGCCACGGCGCTGGGTCGGGACCCCTACAAGTCGAATCAGCCAACCCCCATGTAAATAACCGGGGCCCCTTCTCTGGGCGCTTCTTTGGTCTTTGAAGATGTCTGAGGATTGAACGGCTGCCAATCGTTGCACATTTCCCGCCAACATGGACCGTTTGCTCTACGTTTTCCCGTCATGATGTGTTTCCTCGTTTCAACCGCATCACGACATCGACAAGGAAGCAAGAAGAAGCCGCTTCCGCATAAATCATCCCAAAGCCCGCGGAACATGAGAAGAAGCAAGGGAGCATTGATGCTGACAAGCACCACCCGATGCACGCCCACCACGCTCCTCCCTCCCTTAGCGCCACGGGGGAGGGTAACACCCACACCCCCCGTTTCCGACTCCATCGTTGACGCAAGCCCTGCGCAGGGTTCGGGCGGTCGCCCGGCGCGGTTCCCAATAAAGTCGGAGGAAGAATGCAGAGAGAATCTGTACAAGGACGACTGCAGAGGGGGAGCACAGTCTTCATGCCCACCATGGGGCCACGGGTGCCGCGTGGAATGCCCTGGAGCATACGTACGTCAGGCTGTCGGCCAGCCAGTCAGGCTCTACCGTGTTCGACGGTGACGAGGCCGGGGAGAAGAAGGGTCCTGCTTCAGGCCAGTCCGAGGCTGCGATACCATGGCGAACAATGCCCCCTTCCCCCCAGCGAGGGTCCATGTTTCATCCGATGGCCACAGCATAAGCCCTTCACATCTCGCTATGCATTTCCCATATCCGCGTACAACTCCCCTCTGATCATGTCCGTGCCAGGTCTTGGGGGTCGATCCCACGTTCAAGCTTTCGCCTCGGGGGGGGGAATTAGTTACCTAGTCTCCTGCCGGCTCGATGAGCTGTCGATTCTTGGCCGCATCGTGGGACGGCCTCTCGGGGGAGGTCCTTGGGGCTACGGCCGACCGCAAGGCTTTTCTTGTTCCAGGATGATGGGACTTGGGAAATGCATTATAGAGCCTCTGCTGCGAACCAACCCGCGCCTTCAATCCAAAACGGCCCAATGCCCAGGGATCGGGGACGAGGGAAGCATCATGGTTTTAGTGCCTCTCCGCACATCGGACGACTCCATCGACACGGGTTGCAGCGCGAAGGAGTAGGCTTGCAATAAGCTCAAAGCATCGAGGCATTCCCGTCTCGCAGATATGAAGATGGCCTCGTGCCCATGTTGGAGATACATCGATACACGCTTCCTCTCTCGGTGTACACCACGCTGCCGACCCCATCTCGCCCTCCCCTCCCCTCCCCTCTTCTTCCCGCCCATGGAAACAAGACCAGAAAATTCCCCGAGGCCCCGAATAGATTCCCACCCCCAAGAGTAGAAGAGCCAGTCAAAGTCTCGTCTTCGAGAAAGAGTTCGGAAACAGGGGGGCAAGATAGGACGTCCCACCTGAATACGCGCGTTCTGACACGACGCCCATCTCACTATGACGGACTCGATCACACGTACATATTTCAAGACGTGGGGACGGGCAGGGCCGGGAAGAGAGAATTGGGTTGGAACAAAAATTGTCCAGAAAAAGGAAGGGCAGAGGATCAAGAGAGTCGGCATCTTGTTCTTTTTGATTACGTGGCTTGCTGAAGGAATCTGTTTCTTTTTTAATAATTTGATCCCGGTCCCCCAGGCTGACTGCATCAAAGTACCGTTTTGTAGGACGAGGGTGCTGTCCGACATCCGGCCTCTAATTATTTCATCACCACCATCAACACAATTCATTCAGGCCGTTTTGCGACTGAAGAATAAGTTCAAATACATGGCACTTCTCATACGATCAACCTTTACTCGTCCCTCGAACCCAAATTCTCAAACTCCCCTCCCCCTTCCTGACACACGTCTCCCTATAGGCGAGTTTCACAAGCGCCCATCCCCCTTCATGCCCGTCCACCCACCGACATCCGACGAGCCCCCGTCGGATTTCAGAGTGTGGCCGCCTAGGAGGTACCGATTCGACGGTAACCGGCCTCCTGTAGCCGCCCAAAGACGCAGGGGGGATCCCACCAACAACGACCCGCAGGGGTCCAGGGGTCAAAAATCGGGACGGTACTTTGGTCGCTTGTAGCTTCTGTGTGTCTTCTCTGTGTGCGTCTCTGTGTGTGTGCCTTGTGGCCCGCCACCGTCCAACGACCCCTTCCCCTGAAGCACAGCTGCACAGAGTCACATCCCCCCTCCCCGCGGCCCCCGGCCTCCAAACCTCCCGCGACTCCCGTAAATCCGGCCCCGGCGTCCCGGGTCTCGGGGCAGCGACATCCAACGGGGGGGCCACGGCCATTTGGCCAGCCAAAAGGAACCTCCAAAAGGAAGCGTGCAGCGTGCTGAGTGAGACCTTGGGTGACGCGGGAGATTAACTCGTGGAGAAAAATGCCACATCGGTCTCTCTTTTTGCCCTTTTTCGTCAGCTATACACGTATTCAACCTCTATATGTCGACGGCCAGGGCGGAGGTAGACCGTCCTTTCCCGTAAGCTTAACTCTCGAGCTTCCTTCAAATCATCAAATCATCATGCAACGCAAGGATGAAAGGACGGCCGGTCGATTCGGTCCGCCATGACACTCCTTATTCCTTTCTTCACGCACATTCCCACTTGTAATGCACATCCAATTTCCATCCATCAATCTCCTGCGTCCGGGTGGCCTTTTTTCCCTCCGTTACATCGCGTCCTCGTCCGTCTCTTGTCCTTGGGCTGACGAACCCGTCGTCTCGTTTCATCTGGTGCTCGCGCCTCTGGGCGGTGTCTGTCCGTGAGTCGCCTGCTGATGGTCAATCGGTCTGACAATTTGCTTGGCAAAAAGGGATGCTTCTCAAGCAAAGGGTTCGGTGTCTGGCAGATCGGAGGAAACCGTCTCGACTCTCCCATCGTGCAATGTTTTTGGTTTCATGCAGATCGTCCCAACTGTTTAAGGGGTGTAATTGATAATGAAACGCAGTTCCTGCTGGTGATTTATGTGATGACAATTTTGACTGCCGCGGCGTCACAACACGAGCTCCTCCATATACTACTCCCTTCCCCACGTCTTTCTATTAATTATAATGCAACCAGGTAAATGGGCTGATCTATTCTATGTCTTAAAGAAGTAGCGTTTAATGCTTAAACAGCTCCATCTGCTTTTGGTTATTGAATAGCACACGTCAGCAAACCTCAGTCTGGTGTTTGATTGCATACCCTATAGCGATGACGATGCGACGAGAAATATCAACCTTGAGCTCGGTACAACGAAAGATGGCATTGCTAACTCAAATAACACATTTCTCATCAAATCCGACAATCTAGTCGTTCCCTTCCCTTCCTCTACGAAGCTTCCTCGTCGGAAAACTCCCAAGGATAGTCCCCATCATATTCGTCACTCTCCTCCAAAATATCCTGGTCAATCTCCATGCCATTGAAGGATTCCATCGCCAAGCGCGAGGGCGTTTGAGATGGCTCCTGAAGACCCCCGACGTCTTCTTGATTCAGCTCACCTTTCAAGAGAATATGCGACACGAGAAAGTTCTTGATGTCCCGAACGGGATCCTTGACATCGAGCCCGAGCCGAACAACCTCCTCCCGCGAGAGCTTCGCCTTCAACTTCTCCACGTACGCCAACGGGGTCAACTGCTCATCGTCCAAGATATCGTAGGTGCACCCCCAGAAGAGAAGCTCTTGAGCGACTTGTAGACCAACGCATGGGTCGGTGGAAGAGCGCAGAGTCCACGCATGCGTTTCCTCCACACAGAGGTGCAACGCTGTCCTGCCCATGTCGTCTTTGGCGTCGAGGATGCTACTCTCCCTAAAGCCCATCGCTGTCAGAGCCCCGAAGGCTGTTTCCACGACTGAAACGTCTCCCAGTGCGAATGAGCCGAGAACTGCTTCATGTAGAATCGTCCTCCCACGTCTCGTCCGCACTGGTAGGAGGGCGCATTCTCCGAGCAGAAGCTTTGCCACACTCAGATTTGCCGAGCCGAGCGCATCATGCAAGCATGTCCGACCGTTGTCATCTACTGCCTCTAACAAATCTGGTGGCCCATGGTCAACCAAGTGATCGAAGAAGGCATATGTTTGTTGGCCCAGTTCCGCCATGGCGTGCAGCAGTGTTCTTCCGGACGAATCAACTAATCGAAGCAGCTCTGGATGCTAGACTAACGCCATTCGACACGGGAGAAATAGCGCGGGTCCGAAACGAAGCTCTTCATTTCTCGAATCACAGGTGAATATACCCCCTCGGGCATGGACATGCTCCATGTGTACAGGTCGAGATGGGTTGTCAACAGAGACAGAGGCGTCTCAATGAACCTGGTAGTGCCGAGCCAGTCCCATATCACGCTCCATCCGTTTTTAAAATGTTCTGATGAGAGCTCGATTGCTGATGGAGGTGAATGGATGGGAACATAGCCACCAGTGTTTGGCATGTGCCTTGCTGGTGAGGGGCTCAGAACCTCCCGATTCCCATTCTTGACGGGTTAACAGTTAATTTCATCGGCACCAAACGCCCCACGAGAGAGATAGAACAAGTCCGGCATTTCCTGACAGAACTGCGGCCATGAGTGGCGACATTCCTTGCGACACCCGGTTAATGTCTGCCCCTTCTCTGATTAAACAGCGGACCAACCCAAGATTGCCGCAGAGGCAGACGAGGCTGAGATTGGATTTTAACAGCTCCAGATTTTCTCGGCTCAACCCATCCGATGAATCAAGGTGGAATATGACCGAAAAGATGGTGTGAGCAAGTTTGGCCTGCTTTGACGGGTATAACGTCTGGAGAAGCAAGTATATGACCTGATCCTCATCACCACATGGAAGGAGATGATGTGCGCCATAAAAGAAGTACGCCCCGTTTGTCCAATAAAGATTTGAGACAAGACTTCGATGGAGTCTAGGAATGAGATGGACGTTCTTGAAAGCATCTAATGCCCTTCGAAGATGCTTGGATGAATACGTCTGACCCTGTATCAGCGCTCGAAGGCCCTCCCTGTTGGTTTGATGAACAGACAGTTGAAGGGCCTCTCCATTATCCTCGAATCCTAGAAATATCATGCGCTCGATGGGCTTGTGGTCTTTCCTTTCTACCGATTGCTGCATGCCTGTTCGAAACGCAGGCAACGAGATCGTGGGCAGTCCACGCCGAATTACCGAGATGGAGATAACTGATAGTAGCTTGAGGTGGGTAGCAGTTGCCAGTGCAGAAGAAAAAACCTTTCTTCTTGCCACTGGTTCTCTGCTTCTTGAAGAAGTCATCAAACAGACTAGCAAATTCTCGTCTCTGTTGAAAACGATCACAAAAATGGCGTGATCGTCGACAGGATCTGCGCCTTTGTCCAAGATCCATTTGACGACAGATAACTGGCGAGTAACGACTGCTACCTCGAGCATGCTGACTTTAGGGAATTCTCTCGGATCAGAGGCCCAGCTTCTTTGCAAGTCGTACGGAAAGAAACGGTACCGGCCGTTAATGTCCACAGTCGGCACAAAAGCCATGTCCATGAGTTGCAAGTCACCCTTAGCGAGGAGTGGAAGCAGAGCCTCTTGCCGCTGAAGTTCATCTTCGCCGTGGTTGTGAAGAATCCAAGTGAGGATTTCGTCACCTTGGGCAAGCGCCAAATCGGCATGCGTCATATAGGCAGCGCAGACGAGAGTATCTCGTCCATACTTGTCGCGGTCCGTCAATTTGGAGATTTTCGAGGCAATAAGGAACCTGAGAAGCCTTAGATCGCCGTGGTAAATGGCGAAGTGTGAATAAGGCATGCCAAAGGGAGTCGAGTCCCGAGTCGTCTTGAGAGGCGCATCGGAGTAGGCCTTTAGCCATGCAACCAGAAAGCCCCTTGTAGGATCGCTCAGCATCCTGAACTCGGGGGGCATCACGCTGGTGCCCTCAGGGTCACCAGCCCCAAAAACGTTGGATGGAATTTGGGCCGCCTCGCAGTGTACGAGCCCATTGAAGGCTGCATACTTGTAGAATTCCTCACACGTCTCGTCCAGCGCGTCCAAAAAGGAAATTCTACGAGGTTCATCCCCACGCATGATCGCTTGACCGTAGTGGTGCCACTCATCCAGTATCAAGAAACGAACACACCTGTCCGCCAGCATTCGGTTGCACTCAAGAGAGTCAAAGTTCAGACTTGACTCATGGCTCGATCTGTGACCTCGGAGAAACTCTCGAGCAGTCTGATGCACAAAGGAGACTCTGAAGTTGGTAATACGGATGAAGAACCCTCCCTGTCTCTTCACCGTATCCTCGATCATTGGCTCGAGCTCTCCTTGGAGTGACTTGAGGGACGAGACTTGTGCTTCCATTCCCAGCGCAACGTTGATCTCCCGCAGGGTGAGAGGCCTGGTCGCTGCCAAGAGCAGTTTCAAGAGCTGTTGGGTCGCAAGGCTCGACGTGGCGAGGGAGGTCTCATAGAGCGTATTGAGATCACGCGGCGAGTTCTTGAGAGCGGCTTCGATCGACCTCTTTTTGCGGCTTGCCAATGTCTTGAGTGACTTGATGACCAGCGATGCCCATAGAAATGTACCATCCGCTTCCGCGACCAGCTTGTCAATTGCAAAACGGCAAACATCCGGTGCCAAGATTCCTGCTGTCTGCAGTTCTTGTAGCCGGCATGAGACGACTCTTTGTAGGTCTTGCGATGTGTGTTGGGTGCTATCTTCGCCTCTCAGTCTGATGTTTTCCAGGCCGTAGAAGTACTGCTCAATGTCCGGAGTCGGTCGGCTTGTCATGAGAAGCCTCGGGCAAGGCGAGTCGCCAGACGAGAAGGCAGATATCAAGTGCTGGATGAACATGCCCCGTGCCTTGTGCAGACACTCATCCAAAGCATCAACGATGCAGATGAGCTGGCTTCCCTCTTTCTGCAAATTCTCGGTGATGGAGCATAGTATTCTCCAGAGCTGTGCGTGTTCGAGGGTGAGGAGCTTTCCTTTCGACTCGTACGGTTCGCGCGCGTGACAAATTAGGCCGGAACGATGAGTGAAAACCTGATGGAGCAGTGAGCACAGCGCCTGGTGTGGCTGCTTCCGGCTCTCATCGGCATCCTTGAAGAAGAAGTAGCAGACGATGGTATTAGGGATGCTTGATGTCAACCTGTCAATGAGGAAGTTTGCTAGCATGGATTTCCCACACCCCGGATGTCCTGTAAGCCAAAGCAGCGACGGAGTGTCATTTTGGAGCCAGTTCCGAAGCTTTCGGTCTTCCAGAAGCCATTCGCAGGTCCCATCCACTCTCGATTCGAGCTCAGCCCGGTGGCTTTCGTAGTCGAAGCTCGACTCATAGAGCCACCTCATGCACTCGACTGGGAAACTGGTTGGCTTTGTCTGTAATGGGTTGAGAGATACTCACCTTTGAACTTCTTCTCCTCTTTGAGCCTCTCTTCTTCTTTCAACCTCTTCTCTTCTTCCAACTTCTTGGCTTCAAACTCCCTCTTCCATTCAAGACTTTGCTCTTCTTGCGATCCGATTTCGCTCTCTCCCAGTTCGGTTTCCAGATCATCTAATTTGATTAGAACAGATTCGGAATACATTCCTGCTTGTTCAGAATTGAAGAGATTGGGTCTCGCGCGGCATGTCCATGACAGCACAATCGTCAGAAACCCTTCCTCAACTCCGTAAACAGTTTCAACTTACATTTCACACATGCTCCTCGATAAAGACATTGCACATTGTGCAGTACCACCTGCAAATTATTGTGATCCCTCTCGTCGGGCCCAAACCGACAAACGCCTCCATGGCCAGCGTTCAACGTGACGAATGCTTCAATGTTACCAGGCAAGCCGAGGCAAGCACTTTGTTTGGTGACCACCTGTCAAATCAGATGGCGAAAGGTCCAGATAGTCTGAAGCACGACTTACCTCATCGAGAGCCCCCCAGAATGAGACAAACTCGTATTCGGTCAACTGGTGCTTCCAGTGCTCATTCATAATCTCGGAAAACATGCTGCCCTTCTTCAGCATTTCAACCAGGTCGTCGCCCTTCTGAAAGCCAGACTTGATGGCGATCTTGGCTGCTACTCCTCCAAGGGCCGCCTTGGTTCCGCCAGAACCACCGTGCGGGGTTGCAAAGAAAGCGATGCCTGTGGTGGCCTCTTTGATGGTCGTGTATCGTGGGTTGTTATGCGCATTCACCAGAGCCTGCTTGACGAGCAGCCCACCCATGCTGTGGCCGAGGAAGACGATCTTCCTATGAGGGTCCTCGAGTCGACGATGTATTTCCTCGAGGAAGTCATTGGCTTTCTCGATGAAAGTTCTCTGGTCCTGTCCGTAAACGGCGGTAGCGTTATATTCGTACAAGAAGACGCGGGAATCGGGGGCGTATCGCGGCAGATCGTCTCGGAGCCAGAGATGGCCTTGAGGTCCAGGTGGCTTACGCCAAGTGTCCCAGGCGTGGTGGGCATCGTTTTTGCTTCGAGGATTTAGTCCATGAACGGCGAAGATACTGTGCAACGGGATGTTAGCCTGGATGCATCGTGATGGAATAGTTATGGAGTATCAGAAACGCCGGGCTGAGGGTTGAAGTAGGACGCACTCCACCTTGGTCGTGTCTCTTTCAACTCCGGGCTCGGGGAAAAGTTGCTGTAGAGGCTGTAGGCGTGTGTAAGCGAGACGCAATTTGTGCAGTTGTGATACGCACCATGTCTCCTACACATGCATCAAGAGTCGATGGGAATGTCGAGTGAAGGATGAATGAAGTTGAAACTGCGGGGATTTCGTCAAGGGAGAGTGACTGAGTTGGCAGCTGTCAGGCTGCAGCATGCGGCAATCTTGCATTATGTAAGTAGGTACGAAGTACTAAAATTGCAGTGCAATGCATGCAGGGAAGCCATCATGCACAGCCTTATTTTCGATCCTTCCTAGGTACGTAACAGCTCATGTCTTCTTCTCCCAGAATTCTCCCACAAAGTCCTCGACATCCTTCCACAACACATCGGGCAGCTCAAGAGCAGCAAAGTGACCTCCCTAGAGGTAGAACTGCATCAGCACAACCATGCTCAACCAAAGGAAGCACCAGAACTTACCTCATCATGCGTTCGGTACCACTTCATCTTGCCCGCAAGGTCAATCCATTTCTTGGGCGGACTCGAAAGCTCCTTTTTGAACCACGAGTATCCCACCGGCACCTGGACATCCTCCCACGCACGCATAAACGGGCCAGAGTCGTCGACAATCTCCCGGTGAGGGTAGATGGACGTCGCGTAGCACCCGGAGAACCAGTACAGGGACACGTTGGTCAAGATCAGGTCCATGGCCGGCGTCACGTCGGACCACGAGGCCATCTTCTCGCCGATCCACGCCAGCAATCCCACGGGGCTGCTGCCAATGACGAAGCCGGCCGTCGCGGGCCGGGAGCCGTCGAGCTTGATGAAGGCCGTTCCGGTCTTGGTGAACTCGAGCGCCTTCATGAGCGACGCCGTCTCGTCGGGAGTGTACGCGCCCGCTTTGATGTCCGCCTCGACGTCGACGCCTGGCGGAGGCGCCATGGCCAGCTGGTTCACGTGGACGAGCTTGCAGGCTGGGTCGAGGTTGGCGACGGCGGGTGCCGTGATTGAGCCCAGGTCGCCGCCTTGCACGACGTAGCCGGACTTGCCGAAGCCAAGGGCGTGCATCATCTTGGACACGAGTCGCGCATTGTGAACGTGGGTGAAGGCCTCTCCGTCAATGGGTGGCGGGTCGGAGAAGCCGTACCCGATGAAGTGCGGTGCGATAATGTGATAAGGCAGCGAGTCTGGCCCCGTGGAGGTGAACTGAGACCGCAACTTGAGGAGCAGTGGCAAGAACTCTACGACAGAGCCGGGCCAGCCGTGCAACAACAAGATGGGGATGGCCGACGGGTTTGCAGAGAACATGGCGAAGAAGTGCATGGTATAGGGCGTCGAGTCATCGTCCACGACGGTGATTTTGTACTGGGGAAACGAGTTGAGAGTCGATTCCCACTTTCTCCTACACAAGCTCAGCTCAGGTCGGAAGATGGGGCGCTGCTTGGTCTTACCAGTCGTATCTCTTCTCCCAATGCTCTACCATTTCGACCAGGAGATCTCGCGAGATGCCGAGAGAGCCATCCTTGTGCGAGTTGGCCCAGTTCGGAGCGGCGATGGGAGAAAGTCGGAGAAGTGTCTTGAGGTCCTCAATCTTTTGATCTGGGACAGCGATTGTAAATGGCCTTAGGTTCGCCGATGAGGCGACGGGATGCGGAGGCTTGCCAAAGAGAATTGAAGCCATGATGCAAAGGTGAGCTGCAGTGCTTACTGACTGGCGATGCTGATAGAGACTGGACTCAAGGCTTTAAGTAGTCAGAAAGGCCATGGGTAACGCTGACATCACTGCTGACTTTGACGTCGTACATAACGCCGATCAGCATAACGCATAACGCATAACGCATAACGAGGACAGCGTCTTGGCTGTTATTCTAGAAGCATCGACGAAAGGAAACGGCTCATCAATTCCACCAACTCCTTCGAGGGTCTTTCGAGTTTCGGAGTTAGGGGTCAATACTCAATACGATCGACGGTGAGTGGGCATAGAATTGGATGGTCAAAGTCTTGTATGTGCACCTGGCGTAGACCGAGATGGTCAGTTATCTCAATCATTCGAGTATGTAATCTGGACATACTTCTCATCGTTCATTTTCACACTTGGAATCGCTTCAAATCCAATATCCAGGGCTGCTAATAGGCAATAGTGCCGTAACCTGCTCAGCAAACACTCACATTCACAAACCTAACACCATCTTTAAGAGAAAATCCTCAATGCCTTCATCATTTTCACTTGGATCACACAAATCTCAGTTTCTTCGAGTTACAATTGAATTTACCCCCACAGGAGGCTGCCTAGAAGAAATATCTACAAAATCGACAAACAAGTTTCCGTCGTCACCCCCAACTCTTCCACCTCATCCCTGCCTACCTCTCTGCACTCCTCCAACCTCAAGTGCAAGCAGCGGCAGCCTCGGCGGTAACAGTAACGTACTGCGTCTTGGCCGCCGCAGTCACAGTCACGTACGACGTCACGGCCGACGAAGCCTTGCCGCCCTTGCCGCCGCTGCTCTGGCCGTAGTTGGCCGAGCCCGAGAGGGATCCCGCGGCGCTGGACGAGGCGGCCGCCGCGGCGGAAGTGGACGTGGCTTTGACGCTGAACTGGGCTGCGCTGGTGGTGACGGTGACGGCGGCTTGCGTGACGGCGGCGGCGCTGGAGGCGGCGGTTTCTTCCTCGTCGTCGCAGTCCTCGTCGTCACCATCGTCAGTGGTGGTGTCGTCGTCGCCCTCGTCGTCACAGTCCTCGTCGTCGGAACCATCGTCGACGGTGTCATCTCCACCGTCATCCTCGTCATCGCAGTCCTCGTCGTCATCGCCAGCGGCATCGGTAGGAGTGGAAGCAGGAGTCGAAGCCGTGTCGGCAGCAGGGGTGCTCACGACGCCGGTCTGGGTGACGGCAGCGAGGGGAGTGGTGGCAGCGACAGACGTCTCGACAACGGCGGCAACCGACGAGGTGGTGGCCACGGCGGAAGAAACGGCAGCTGCCGTCGTGGAAGAGCCAGACGAGCCGCCGGACGAGCTACCGCCGACGGTAAAGTCGACGCAGCCCTCGTACGTCTGGTCGATGTCAGGGGCGTTCCAGAACCACTGGAGAACGCAGTCGCCGGCCGTCGAGCACTCGCTGCCGAGGTCGTCGGGGATGGTGACGCTAAAGGCTGAGTTGTTGGCGGCAACGCCCGCGTTGGAGGCGTAGCTGTCAAACTCGATGAGGGGCTCGCCGATAATCGAGTTGCTGCTCGTCTTGACGACGGACACGTTGGCGTAGCCCGTGTGCGGTGCGGCAATGTTGATCTTGAAGTCGACCGACTCGCCAGCCGTGTAGCTCTGCACGTCGCTATCGGCCGAGTCGGCCAGCAGGAAGCCCTTGCACAGCCAGAGGTTGCAGGCCGACGCGTCAAAGTCGGTGCCGACGACCTGCAGGATGCCCTGGACGTTGCCGTTGATGTCGGCGCTCTGCTGGTTGAAGGGCTGCTCGCCGCACGCCGCCTTGTAGGCGGTGCCGGGCTGCCGGGCCGTGGGCGACGAGATGTAGCCGTGGGCGGCCACGAGAGGGAGGAGGGCGGCGAGGGAGGCAATCTTCTGCATGTTGGCGAATGGGGGGGGGGGTTGTTTCTTGTTTGTTTCGGGATGTTGGTGTTTGGGGTGTCTCTTGTTTTCTAGGGCAGCTGCGGCGAGGAAACCAAAATTGGATATACACCAGGGGAGTCTCTGGGACCAGATATCAAAAAGGGAGAGAATAAAGGCTCAGAGAGCACGAAGAGAAGTCGACTTGGAGTGTGTAAACGGGGCCGTCAAGGCTGGAAAGAAAGGCAAGGAAAGTGAAGTGTACAAAGAGTGTACAGAGAAAAGAATGGCAGAATCTGGTCCTTCGAGGTCCGTGAAGAAAAAAAAGAGAGCTGAGCAGAGGAAGCGGAGAGGCTCGGGGTCGTCGAGCTGATATACAAGAGACTGGCACAAGGCAGCCGGGCCAGAGTTCCTGCATCTGGTCTAGCACATGAATCCCTATCCCTACCGCCCGTCGTCTTGATCATCCCGTCCTCTCTCTGCTTCGCTGTCTACGCCGGACCTATCTGATACTCGACGACTCAAAGGTGGGCCTCTCTCTCTCCACAGCCAAGCAGGGCTCGAGACGAGAGTCCCAGATTCCTCGATTCTCTATTTGGCCATCTCTGCCCCCCCCCCCCAGTCCCCCGGGAGGCGGCAACAAGGGGAGACGACAAGCCAAGCGCCGGCCGAGGGATGGGGCCGGTGACCAGCGGAAGAAAAAGGGACGGTCGACGAGTGTGCGGGATAATAGTCCGCCAATTGCACCCGGGCTCAGGGAGGGGGGATATTCCGTGCATCGGGGACCTGGTGCTATATTGGCCGTGTCTAATTGATGCGTGTTGTCGTCGCAATTGATGATATTCAGTCTCCTGCTAAGGCTTCTTCATGCTTCACCATCCCTATGAGACCATTCCGACATCATCACCTCCAAGCGAGAAATCACCATCTCGGCAACGCGCAGCAATCAAGATTCGCAACGCCAAAACAACATTGGCTCGTCCCCTCCTCAGCGGTTGCCCCTCGGCCCCCATGTCGTTTCTCGTCTCGTCTGCATCGAAACAGCCCAAACCCGCAGCCAAGAGCCGATGCCTCACCGGATTCTGGAACTCTCCAGCAGTCAGTCCGCCTGCAGCCACCTCTTTACAGCGATCTCCCCGATGGGCGGGCCAACTACTCGTTAAACCCCGGCTCGCCTCCGTGTTTGGGGCCAGCGCAAGGGGAGGCGAAGCGATTGGTGGATTATCGCGACGCCTTGTTTGAGCCTCAAGATGCGACGGAGCAGGTCGGCGGAGAGATTGCGCAGGGAGGAGAGAGAGGTCTTTTGTTTGGGACCGAGGAAAACAGAAAAAAATAAAACGGTCGTAGCGATTTAGTTGACTCGCTTGGAGAAGCGAGATGTCAATACCGGCAAGGCTTCAATTGGGAGGGAACAATACATGATTCTTCGTGTATTGAGCCATTGCGTCTGTTGGCCAGCATGCCCGAGGTCAATTGTTCTTCTCAGGAATAACAAGACATGCATGTTTCCGAATACCACGCCAGCTTCTTCCAATCCTCCACCAGTCCGCCGCAAACACATCGAGACGCTCAGCTTGGGTCGCAGCAAGAATGGGGTGATCTTCGCTTGCACGGCCCCTTGTCGCTTGTCCCTGAATCCCCCTGTCCCTGTCCGCTGCTCGGTTAGAGGAGTGCTTGTGAGTGATCTCTGCTGATGGCGGCGATGCTGGATGAAAAGCTCGCGCTAAGCTTAGGAGGAACAAACACGCGGGAAGAAGCATATTCGTACAGCTCCGTTCTCACATTGCATCAAGGCAGGTCCACGAGGGACAAGGCAACTCCAAAACCTCATCCTCCAGTTCTTCAGTTGGAGCATGCCCGTTAATGCCATGTTTCAGCATCAGTCCACGCATGCCTCGAGCAACTCTTCCTCACTGCCATGACGAAATCCAATGTACTTGGAACAAAACCACGCTCGCAACCACAACCATCCCTCTCTTCCACATGAAACCCCTCCCGAAGCAGAGGCACACCAAGAAACCAAACATGCAAACACCTTCATTCATTCATGCGCACACAATAATAAACATGTTCCATTCATAAACATGTCCCCGCCTGGAGTGTTGAAACAGGCCCCTCCGCAGTCATTCGTTTCTTCCAACGCCGTTGAGTCGCTTCATCATCATCGTGATCTGATCGTATCCAGAAAACCAAGAAAGAAATATGCCAAGGGTAAAAGACAAGAAGAAAGAAAGAAGAAAAAGGCCCGTAAGGGTGCGACAATCTAAATGCCAATATCAAACACGTCCCGTCTCCTTAAATAGGCTCGTCGCGGGGCTCAATCAACACCTCATTCACAGCAACGTGCTCGGGCTGGACCAGCGCATACACAATCGAATTTGCAACGTCCTCGGGGTCGAGCACCTTTGCGCCCGTCCTCTCGCCGTACTTGGCAATGGCCTCGGCATCCTTGGACATGCTGAGCAGGTCCGTCTCGACGTTGCCGGGCTGGATCGACGTGACGCGCAGCCCCGTGCCGGCCGTCTCGACGCGCAGCGCCTGCAGCGTCCCCTCGACGAAGAGCTTGCTCGCCGAGTACACGCCCAGGCCGGGGAACACCTTGCGGCCCGCGTCCGAGGAGATGGCGACGATGTGGCCCGACCCGCGAGACAGCATGCCGGGCACCGTCGAGGAGAGACAGTGCAAGAGGCCCTTGCAGTTGACGTCGACCGTCTGCTCCCAGTCGTCCGTGTGGTTGTTGGCCATCAGCGTGTAGTACATGACGCCGGCGCAGCTGACGAGGATATCAACGGGGCCCAGCTCCTTGGTGGCGGCCCTCATGAGCGACTCGACGTCCGACTTGACGGTGACGTCGGTCCTGTGGCTGATGACCTTGCCTCCGTAGACGGAGATCTTATCCCACATCTTATCGAGAACATCGACGCGTCGAGCCGCGAGAGCAACGTGGGCGCCTTCTTTGGCCAAAGCGACTGCCACGGCGGCACCAATGCCAGAGGAAGCACCCGTGACGACGGCGACCTTTCCAGCGAGCCTGCCCTTGCGGCCCTTGGGGACGCCGTTGACCTCGGTCCGCTTGGGAGGCCGGGGCAGCCATCCTCGGGCGTAAAAGTGACGAGTGTAAATCTCGAGGAGGCCGCCGTCAATCTTGCGGCGGTTGACGCCGTACTTGTCGAGCGTGGGCTGAGTCTTGCCGTCCTTGAGAACGATGACGGATTGTAGAGCCTCGACAGTGGGCATGCCTCCGCGGAGAATGTCGACGGTAAAGGGGTCGTCGCCTCCCTTTCGGTGGCTGCGCTTCTCGTGGAAGAGCGCAACCCAGTCGTCCCAGGGGAGAGGCTTGGTAGAGTACCCGAGATCGTTGAGAGACGCAAACAACTCCTTGGATGAAACTGGGTTAGGGTCGCCAAGATGATAGAGAGTTTGCTCCTCTCCGTTGCCAAAGTGGTTGGCGAGTTTCACGATGGCGTCGCTGACAAAGTCCACGGGAGTCATCTCGAAGAACCAGTTGTCGACATCGGGTGCGTAGCCAAGATGCAGAGACTCGACCAGCAAGGCGTTCATCAGATCGTACGTGTTGGTCGCGCCAGAGACACTGTGACCAGTGATGGTTCCGGGCCGGTACACGCGAACGGGAATGCCACGACGACCAGCTTCATGGACCAGCTTCTCGGCAACCCATTTGGTCTGACCGTACCCATCTTGCAGCTTGGTGGGAACGTCGTCAATGTCAATCGTGACATGCTCAGACCAACCCTCGGTCGAAGGCGGGAGCACGCCGTTCGTGGACACATGATGAACCGTGGCACCGCCTCGACTGGCCAAGCGCAAGATTTCTCTTGTGCCACCCACGTTGGCGTTCCGAAGAGCTGCATATGGGTACACCAAGTTGACCGTGGCGGCCGCGTGCACAATGACTTGCACACGAGTCGCCAGCTCATCAAAGGACTCGGGAGAAAGGCCCAGACGCTTCCTGGCCAAGTTGCCAGGCAAGATCTCCATGCGCTCCAGAATGGAGTCGTCCCACAGGCCCAGGTCGATCAGGTTCTTACGGATACGAGCCATTCCTGCGGGAGCGCAGTTCTCGACCGGCTCGGGGAAGCGGACGAGGCAAATGATGTGGGCAGTGGTGTTTTCCACGAGAGACTTGAGGAGGAAAGCACCCAGATACCCGGTGACACCGGTCAACAAGACGGTCTCGGCATTTCGGAGCAGGACCATGGGCGTGCCGTTGGATTGGATGTCTTCCGGAAGAGCGCAATCCGCGCGGAGAACAGCTGGCAAATCGGCTTGCACGGCTGCCGTGTGACCATCTCTTGCAGCCTTCACCGCCTCGATATGTCCTTCCAGGGTAGGATTGCCAGCAAGAGGGGCCAGAGGAACGGGAAAGCCAAAGGTCTTGGAAAGGCGGCTGGCAAGGTCTGCCAGAGCCAGAGAGTGGCCGCCGAGGTCAAAAAACGTGTGTGTGGGAGTGATGGCGTCCGCTGGCATGTTGAGGGAAGCCGCCCACATCATGATGATGGTCTTCATCTTGATCTTGATGTTCTGTTCCTTCTTGGCGGTGCCAACCGGAGGAGACTTGGGAGATGGTGGTGGTGGCAGTGACTTGAGATCCGTCTTTCCAGACACGCCGTGCGTGGGAAGCTCATCCAGCTCGACCCAGATCGTGGGGATCATGTAATGAGCCAAGTGATCGTTGAGGGCACGTCGAGACACGGGACTTAAGCCGTACTCATCGACAATGGGGATGGTTCGGTCTCTGTGCTCTCCCTTCTCTCGAACAATGTAGGCAACCAGCTGTCTCTGCAGTCCTTCGCCATGGGCAATGACGGCGCAGTCACGAACAGCCAAATGCTTGACAATAGCAGTCTCAACGGCGCCGGGCTGGACAGTGTAGCCACGGGTCTTGATCATTCCACCCACTCGGCCAGTAATCTCCAAGAGTCCCGAAGGCAGCAGGCGGGCCAGATCACCGGTTCTATACATCTTTGCGCCCTGCCTCGGGTCAAAGGGGTCCATCTGAAATGCCTTGGCAGTCGTCTCTGGGAGGTTGAGATATCCTCTCGCCAGGAGATGACCACCGACGTACAGCTCGCCACTAACGCCAGGACCGACTCGGTTTCCCGCCTCGTCGAGAATGTAGGTGTGCTCGGGGTCTGTGGGAGGTCCGACTGGGCAGACGCTGTCATCATAGTTGATGAAGGTTTTGATGTCTCCAGCGGCGACCTCATGGGTCTCGCTGGCGCTGTAGACGTTGAGAAGGCGAGCGTTGGGGAGCGCGTCAACAGCGCGACGGACAAGGTCGGTTCTCACCACCTCGCCGTTGAGCCACAGCGAACGCAACTCTGGCAGTCGGTCTGCGAGCTTGGGGTGTCGGGAAAGCACGGTGGCAAGCAGAGTAGGAGTCATGAGGGTATCGGTGATGCGCTTGGTGGCGAGCAGCTCAACGAGCGCTGCGGGATCGTAGCTGACGCGGTCTGGCACGGCGACAACGGTGGCGCCGCGCAAGAGCGGACGCAGAATCTCCCAGACAAAGAAGACATTGCAGGCTACTCTGTCGCCCGGCTGAAGGTCGCTCACGCCAAATCTCAGGTCGTATGAGCGAACCGCAGCGCAGTGAGGGTTCATGATGCCCTTGGGCTGGCCAGTGGTGCCAGACGAGTAGGACACAAAGGCGAGCCTCTCAATGTCGTCTTCGGACGGCAACGGGCGTCTCGTGTCCAATTCCGGTGAGGATGCTCTCTTGGCAGCCTGCTCCGGGTGATCAATGACAATGACGGGAACGTCAGACTTGATCTGAGCAGTGTGGGCAGTCTGGGTGATGACGACGGTGGGCTTCGCATCATTGATGACATCCCGCAACAGGCCCGGGGGATAGGCAAGCTCAAGAACGAGGAATGCGCCTCCGGCACGGAGAGCGGCGAGTGAAGCAATCACGTAGTCGGCGCTCCGGCCCATGAGCACGCCGACCAAGTCATCACGACCGACGCCATGGTCACGAAGGCGGTCGGCAAGAGCCCAGGTCTCGCTGTCAAGCTCGGCGTAGGTGAGGCTTCTCTTTTCGTCCTCGAGAGCGACGGCGTCGGGAGTGGCAGCGGCCTGTTGCTCGAACAGAGCCACCAAGTCCTTTTCGATGTCGAGGACGGTCATGTTCAGGATTGAGGTCGACTCTGTCCTTCAGAAGAACTAGTGGGAAGCCGAGAGTTATGTACTGTATGAGAAGCCGAAGGTGGGTCACGCGACCAGTCTTCTGCGGCGTCACTCTAGGGATGACGGCAAATGGGTCCCCAACAAGGTGATGCGGGCAGGCGGAGGAAGTCGGGGGGTGGGTGAACAAGGATGTGGAGGGAGGGAGTGTGGGAGGTGAGGGATCGTGGAGGGAGGAGTGTGAGGTGAGGGTATCGTGGAGGCAGGGAGTGAGAGGCCAGCACTGGGCAGGGGAGTTGAGTCGTCTGCTGCTCAACGGCTCGGGACGGATTCGGATGGTGACAAGTGCAAGAATGAGACTTCCCGAGAGCTCAATGACGCGATAGGAAAGGGACAGAGTTGAGGAATGGGAGAGGGACCTGGCAGAAATTAAGGGAACTCCATTTAGATCCCACTTCTTCTCCCATCTTCTCTCCCTCTCCTCCTCCCGCTCCCCAGACATTGCCACCTCTTCTCGTGCATCCTTCAGAACATGTTGAGCTACAGCCCCCACGGTCAATGAATTGGGACGTGGTGATTGGGTCTACTCTCGACCGCCAGTGTCCGCCACCAGAACCATACCGCCAGATCGGAGGACAAATTGGGCTTGGTGTCGGCTTAGAATCCGGGGGCCAACACATGATCCTGGCGACGACTCGAGACGCGGAGACCGGTCTGGACATGGGGACATTGGATGGTTGAGCACGAGGCTGGCTCAATTGCCCGTCATTGAGGCTCATCTGCTCCAGACATCGACGAATTCTTGCCGTTACACCCAGAAAACGAAGCCGCAAATCAAACGTCAATCTCCAATAACAATGCTGGAAAATTGGAGGCGTTCCCCAACCAAACGTCTGGGCCACTTTCACGTGCAAAAGGGCTTCTTCTCGCAGCCACTAGTCCTAATCCAGCGATAGCGTAACATCTCCCTGCACCCTCGGAACCAACCGATGTCGGCTTTGATAAGCTGCTTTTATCGCCCCACAATAAGAGGGGCCAACTCGGTCAAGCGAATCTTCTTCCATTGGATCACGGAACGTCTAGGGTAGCTGCCGTCCGAAAACTTCACTCTGTTCACATTTGCCAGCCGAGAAATCATCACAACTTTCAACTTCACCCCAAATAATGACTCACGGAAACGTCATCTGCCCTGTTTCCAACCCGCCTGTGACCGCATGTCCTCACCTTGATTCGCTCCCCCGACGCTGCTCCTTCGCCAGCTCGTTTTCTAGACCGAATCGAGCAATGTGTTGTCAAGGCGCGCAGCATTCAGTGTGGGTGACGCGCGGGATGACGATTGCGTGCTCGGTCATGTCGAGCCATTGAGAGACATGGCTGCCGCAGCGTGCGTCAGAGCGACGCCGAAGTCTACCTTCTCTCCGGAAGTCGCAGGTTTTCTCCAGGTAGAAGGACTGCGGACATCTGGGGCAAAGACGCTACGCACTGCAGATGTGACGTCGTCTGCCAATGAGAGGCGAGTGCTGAAGCATTCTGGACATGATTTGACCTTGTTCGTCATGGCCGTCGACGCCACTGGTACCAACTCCCCGAGGTTCCGAAGTACTCTCGCTTGGTCGCGTGCACTCCCCGTAATGGCTGCCACATTCATCGCCTTGCAGGTTCCCTGCATGACTTGTCGTTTGGTTGACGTGGGATCTTCTGCCGGGCAGGGTCGAGACCACCACTCAGCTGGTTTCGATATCGAAGCTCGGTTAGCAACAAGCTTTCGAACCTCGAGTACGAGTTGCCTTCAGAATGGGCAGAGAATCGAGACATGTCGAGTGCACAACTGACGTATCACGTCCAGGTTCATGAATGTTGCCATTGACAACTCATCCTTCCAACTTGGGCAGCTCAAGTGCATTCGACAACGGGTATCATTATTACGAGTCATATATACTCCAACAACAAATTACACTGGAACCATCTTTGACCGCGTCCGCTTACTAAAAGTCGTGCGCCCGTCCCCTTGAAAGGTCCACCTGATCCAAGGGAACAACCTTGGTCCGGCAGATGAGCTTGTGTCCCACGTAGAGGAGGACAAACAGGATGAGGCTGATGTATGCGGAGAAGAAATCACCCGTGTTCCACTCGATAAAGGCGGTGAAACCGCTGGTCAGCGTGATGAGAGTGTTGAAAAAGAGACCGTACCAAGTCAGGTAGGGGAACCAAGGAGCAAGGTAAGGCAGTTCTCCGTGTTGGATGTGCTGGTAGCTGAGGATCTTTCGGAAGCGGAGATGGCAGACGCTGATGAGAGCCCAGGTGATAAAGGCCGAGGTCGCACTGATGTTGAGGAGCCAGCTGAAGACCTCAGTGCCCCCCGAGGACAGGTTGAGGAAGCCCAAGAGGCCAACCAGCGAGCAGCATCCGACTGCGAAGTAGGGGGTTCCGATTCGGTTGGTTCGCTTCAAGAAGGCGGGGGCGAGACCCTCCTCGGCCAAGGCAACCAAGAGACGGCTGCTGGAGTAGACGTTGGAGTTGGCAGCCGAAAGCACGGCAGTGAGCAACACGGCGTTGAGAATGTGAGGAAGGACGGACACGCCAGCGCGAACCGTGATTATGACGAAAGGCGACGCCGAAGCATCAGTCTTGTCGCTTCCGAGACCGTCAGCATTGGAGGGCAGGTTGATGCCCACGAAGAAGATGGTAGAAACGAAGAGACCAAAGATGCCCCAAAATGTCCAGCGGATGGCCTCGGGAATGGCCTTGCGGGGGTTGGCCGTCTCGCCGGCACCGACACCGACGAGCTCCGTTCCCTGGTAACTGAAGCCGGCAGTCACGAGGACAGCCCAGAAACCGACAAACTTGCCCGTGGCACCGTCGACCATGTAGGCGGCGCAGGGGCCCGGGTTTTTCCAATACTTGAAGCCGAGATAGCCCTCGTCTCCAACGCCGGCGTTGATGCACACGCAGAAGATGATGAAGCCGACAATGGTGACGACCTTGATGGTGGAGAACCACATCTCGATCTCGCCGAACAAACGGACAGGGAGGTAGTTGAGGGCAGTAAAGACGACCCAGAAGACGGCGATCCAGATGCCGACGCTCAGCGTGGCGTTCCAGTACTGGATAATGAGGCCAGCCGCGGTCAGCTCCAGGGCAAAGGTAATGGACCAACTGAACCAGTACAGCCAACCCATGGAGAAACCGAGAGTCGGGTCGACAAAACGAGTCGCATAAGCGGTGAATGATCCGGCAACGGGAATGAAGGAGGCCATCTCGCCCAGGCTGGTCATGACGGAGTAGACGACGCTGCCCATGAAGATGAAGGCGATCAGCAGCGAGACGGGGCCGGCCTTGGCGAGGGCAGAGCCGATACCGAGGAAGAGGCCGGTGCCAATGGTGGCGCCGACGGCAATGAACTGGAGATGGCGGGAGCTGAGGGTGCGCTCGAGGCCGGTGTTGCTGCCCGCCTCGATGTCATCCTGGGGCTTCTCCGAGACCTTTTCCTTGCTGCCCCGAGGGGACTTTTCGTCTGTTGGTAGTTCGGCGGCCATGTTCTAGGGGATTAAAAGTCGTAGAAGGGAATGTGCGTTGGAGGTGGGGGGGGGGGTTTGGTGTAGCGACCGACTAACACGGCCACGAAAGGCTCGCGATGAAATGGATGGACGGGACAGTTTCGACGAACAGCCGGAGCCTTTGGTCAAGTATAAACGGCCACACGACGGGGAACGAGTAAGGCACACAGAGCAAAGGGGAGTGGAATAAAGTGGGAAGCCAGAACTGGGGAAAGGGCCGTCTTGTTATGTAAGAGCAACGTCCGGGGAGCATGGGAGGAGGTCTTGGATGGAGGCACGCACTTATAATGTTTGGCCGCGACGGGACATGGCCCCATCCGGAGCAAAATTTCTCTCTTTTCGCGGGATACGTACTCGAATCACCAAATCTTGGGGGCTGCTTGCCGCTCGCCGGCGTTTGCTTTTACTCGAAGCATTCAGGTAAGACGTCGTTCTGCTGGGTTACGCCACTTCACAAGATGATAGCCGCCGGCCGGCCCAGGCAAGGATTGCATTTTTCTACTTCAAGAAAGAGGACTTATTTGCCTCGCTGCGTGATGGGGCTGGCTCCCATCCGAGAGGTCGACAGACCGAAACATGGAAAGAACTGTAACGTTGTCGAGAGGCCGACAGCCCAGCTCATGGGTTCAAGATATCGCGAGATTCTTCCCATCGAGCTTAGAAGCATGCCCGTTTGGCACCCAACACCAGTCAGTCACCTGCGGCCCGCTGTAAAACCTGGCACTTGCGGCGGTGCTGCGGCGCTTTAAGAAAAAAGCCGTTGGCCGACCGGTAAAACGAAAGCGGCATGTCCGTCTGGCGTCCTAGTGAATCGGGTGCTATTAGAGAGCGCGCCAATCGGCTTGAGCGATTGAGGCTCTTTTTGAGGCCCTGGCCACCCTCCCGTACCTCACCTAGTCTACAAAGTGGCGGCGGCGGTGGACGTGTCAGAAATTTTCTGCACGGGACGGGAAGGGACGAACGGGCTTCCATGAGGGATTCCATGCATGTTCGTTCCGAGATGGGGAGAGACGGGAGAGGACACCAGTGACACCACTCTAGTGCAGCATCTGAGGTTCCGTCATGGCCTCACTTTTTCCTCAGGACCACCCGTGGACCTCGATTCGTATCCCATCTCAAGACTCACCTTGCACCCGGCCAAAAGACCCAAGAGAACAGACCTTCTAGAAGCCCTGGGGCACATTCCCATTATGTACTCGGACCCCTCATCTCGTACGTATCCGCGTCCGCCTCGTCGCATCGCCTCCCATTCCTGGGGTCAATGCTGCATGCAACGTCCTTCTGGGTCCCTCCCCCGGGCCGGTGTCATGGATTGCTTCGTCAAAAGCAAATTGGAGGGAAACAGGAAGGAACCTGAACGGGATCGACGCCGTTTCTCCCGTTGTCGTGACCAAAGGGAATGACTCTTTCCATCCCGACCTTCAATTGCTTGGTCACAACCACGAGACCTCTCCCCGACGAAACGGAAATCTCGCGTGCCTGAACCCGGGGCATTGCTTCTCCAAAATTTCCTCCTCCACACCAGGCTCACCAGCCGACCGGTTCCCTCTCCCAAATCGTCCCACGGGAGGATCCCATCCTATCCGTCCCCCGGGCTTTTGACTAATGTCTTGAGGTGATGATTATATAAAAACTTGGAGATGTCCCCGACGAGAACAATTCAGCGTGCAAAGAAAACAACAGCGCCCCTTATTAAGGCCCCAATTCCCAATCCATGGTAGTAGCTCAACTGGTTCCCTCGATTGCCGAAAAATTCTATTCCCCCGCGGGTTCGCACGTCGTGCTTCCGCGAGAGAAAATGGGTGCATTGCTAGCTTGCGCGATGGTGAAGGGTTTTGATCTCGAGACGGGGACCGAGATGAGAACTTTTCTTTTTGCTCAAAGCTTGGTATTTGCGTCCCGCATCATGAGGATCCCAACCTGAGTCTTGACTGGGGTTTTCGGTTGAGCCCGTATCTTGGACTGCAACTGCTCTCCGCCAGTGTCACTACGTCTATCCGCACAGGAAGTGAATGCCGGAGCCAAAACATTCCAACTTGTATGGGAGCTAGGTAGGCGGAGATATGGATGATAATCGCAAGAACTATCGGCAGTATTGGCACTAGATCCTCATTGGCGAAGCAGCTCCTGGCATTTGCGACTGGGCATCAGATGAGAATCGGAAATATACTTGTAGGTAAACTGTAGTTCGGCGACATTTGCTCTGATTTTGCGCATTGCGCAAGGGAAACAGGTCTGTAATTCTCTCTGGTAATTACACCGTCAATATACATCTAGTCAAAGAATCGCCTTCAAACCTGCAATTCCGACATTGACTTCGATCCAAGAGAGCCAAACTTTCGCGTATTGAAGGTCTTCTTTGATCCTTTGAGACTTCACATCCTAATGGGAGGTAGGTCCTCAGGCGAGAGGTTAGGGGCACCATTCAAGACGCATTTGAATCAAAGTGGACTTGGCCAAGGTAAAGAAGGAAGCCATCAAGCACTTAACAAATTTCCTACCAAGATGTAAATCCAGGCGTCTCGTCGCCCCTATCCCCTGGTCGATTATCTTCACTTCAATGGAGCCCCCCTGATCGAATGATCTTGACTTATCCTAAAACAGCTTAGACTAGAGCAGCTCTCATTTAAATGAGCAGGTCTGATTGGCGAGAGAATCACTCAACTGGACCTAAGCCGATCGTGGTTCGTGCCACCGTCGATCGTGGCGCTCGATGACCTCATTGATCTTCAATGGCAGCTGCTTGCATTAATACTTCACCGCACCACCATCGCCATTTTGTGATATCGACCGAATCGCTATAGGTGCCACCGCAAAACATCCTTTTAGTCTTGTTATCGCCATTTTTACCAATCGTCACTGGCGCCATCCCCAGCCATGGGCGAAGCCGACAACTACTACAACCCCAATCAGGGCAACAATGCCGCCTACCAGCAGCAGCAGGCCGGGTACAATGGCGGAGGGCATCAGCAGCCTCCGATGAACTACCAGCAACCGCCTCCTCAAGAGCAGCAGCAATACCAAGCAGCACCCGATAACAATGGATACGCGCCGGAGCAGGGATACGGCAACGAGAAGGCTTCATTCGATGAGACCTTCAAAATCGAAAAGCCCAAATACAACGACTGGTGGGCTGGAATTCTAGTGCGTTTGCCGCTTCCGTCGCATCAATGGCCAATGCTAACCGCGTCGCTTCCAGTTCATCCTCTTCTTCATCGGCTACACCGTCGTCTCCGGCATCGCCCTCCAAGGGTACGCGGCGAATCGCAGCTCCGCCGGCAGCGGCATCTACGACGACAAGAACAACTTCTCGCTCGACACCAACACAATCGTCCTATTCATCTTCTGCCTAGTCGTGGCCGTCGTCTTAGGCTACGCCTACGTATGGCTCGCCCGCCTCTTCACAAAGGCCTTCATCTGGGTCACGGGCATCCTGAACATTTGCTTCGCCCTCGGGACCGCCATCTTCTACCTCTACAAGCACTACTGGTCTGCCGGCATCGTCTTCTTCATATTTGGGCTGTTCATGGCCTTTTGCTTCTACACGTGGATCTCCCGCATCCCCTTTTCCGTACTGATGCTCCAGACGTCGATTGATGTTAGCAAGAACTACGGCCACGTCTACCTGGTGAGCTTCATCGGCGGCATAATTGCCACGGCGATGGGGGCTTGGTTTTCCATCACGCTCGTGGCTATTTACGTTAAGTACCAGCCCGCCTCGGACAACCCGTCTTGCCGAGACGGCGGGTGCAGCCAAGCAAAGGTGATTGGGCTCATTGCCTTTGTGACATTCTGCATGTACTGGTTCTCGGAGTGGCTCAAGAACACCATCCACACCATCATCTCTGGTGTCTACGGCTCGTGGTACTTTTGCCCACAAAACTTTCCCAAGGACGCCACCCGCGGCGCCACGAAGCGCGCCCTCACTTACAGCTTCGGCTCCATCTGCTTGGGCAGCCTGCTCGTCGCCATCATCCAGTTCGTCCGACAAATCGTCCAGGTCGCGCGCAACCAGGAGGCCCAGCAGGGCGACATCATAGGATATGCCATCTTTTGCTGTCTTGGCTGTGTGGTGGCTCTGCTGGAATGGGCTGTGCAGTTCCTGAACCGATACGCCTTCTGCCACATTGCGCTGTACGGGAAGGCCTATTTCCCAGCCGCCAAAGACACATGGAAGATGATTAAGAACCGAGGAATCGATGCCCTTATCAGTGTACGTTTGGATGCCGCTTTTATTGCCTGTCGCTAACGACTCTAGGAATGTCTGATCGGCCCTGTCCTCTCCTTTGGCGCTCTCTTCATCGGCTACGCCTGCGCCCTCCTCGCCTACCTCTACCTCCTCTTCACCGACCCGCCCTACAACAGCAACGGCGCCTACACAGCCGTCATCCTCGCCTTTGCCTTCCTCATCGGCTTCCAGATTGCAAACATCTTCACGACGCCCCTGTCGAGCGGCATCGAGACCATCTTCGTCGCCGCCGGCTGGGATCCCCAAGTCATGTGGCGCGACCACCCCGAGCTGTACAACGAGATGGTCAGGGTGTATCCCAAGGTGCAGCAGGTCATCCCCAACCGGTAAACGCGGCGGTGATGTGTGTGCGGTACAGGATTGGGCTTTGGATAATGGCATCGATACCACGGGAGGGAAGAGATGGGACGGCGGCGGTTTGGTGTTTTGGCTTGTGCTGGAGCGGCGTTTGACCCGTCTGCATAAAGGTACTGGGTAGAATAATAACATAGATAATGTGTTAATCGAGCATTGAATGCGTCAGTATCAGCCCCTGCAATGTGTTTCTGCATGTAATAAGAGATCTATGCAACCATCTCAAGTATGAATTGTCAGTATGTACAGAGAACTAGAGAGCCAATGAAATAAAGTCGTCTCGGGACGTTCGACTCGCTGAAGTATCCTAACGAAATAGAAGGAAATGTTTGTACACGCCAAATAAAAGCAAAATATTGTTCCTGATGTAAAAGCACTCCGGCCAACGCCGTTCCCAATCCCATTCCCCGTCAACGCCAAAAAGGAAAAAATACCACCATAGTGCAGCTTGCGCCAGTCTCAGTCTCTTTTTCACCGATGCTCTCCAGGAGCAATTCTTTCCAACCGCAACCGCGCCGCTTCAACGACACTTCGTCGCAGCGCGGGCTCCGACTGAGCAGCTTCCCCTTCGACAACATCATCGCCTTCGCCCTGGATCTGAACAACCTTCCAGCGGCGAGCCGAGCCTTGCATCCCGGGCCAGAGGTCCGTTGGCAGGTATTCGCCCACATCCTGGCGGAACGTCTCGCGCTTCTGGCCGTCACCGTCGAGAAGCTTGTCCACGCTCTCCTGGGCCTTGCGCCAGATGCTTCGCACGCGATCGTCCACTGCTCGACGTCGCTCGACCTCGAGGATCAGACTGTCGTATGCGCTGCCGTAACCCTCGTAAAAGTCTCTCATCTGCTTCATCTCGTCTAGTTTGTTGAAGATGGTGTCCTTCTCCATCTCCCACCTCGATTTGAAGTCTCCCTCGGCGACCAGATAATCTCCTAGCCTGTCGCCAATCTCGCCCAACAGGGCGTACGCCTCGAGCATGGAGGTGTAGGCCTTTTGCGTTTGTTCCTTTTCTTCTTCCAAAACAGCAAATTCTTGCTCCATTGCGGCTAGGCTCTCTTGAATTTCGTGCACCACATCGTCCACCTCTTGAGCGTCCTGGACAACGACTTTGAGCATCTCGGCACGGTCCTTGGACGTTTTGGGGGCTAGTTCTGACACATTGGATTCCTGTTCGGCAATGACGCCTGAGATGGAGACCCCGTCGTTGCCCTGCTGAGTGGCCTCTGCCACCTTTCGGCGGGCGAGAGCCACTGCGCCGTCCGTCGTTCGGACCGCAGTGACGCACATGTCGAAGTGGGTTGTCAGCGATGCCAGGAGCTGCGCCATGTTGGTCGAGTGATCAATCAAGCTCGCCAGTAGTTCGGTCGGGTGTGGGTGTTCTTCGTCTGCCTTCTCGCGCTGGAATGGTTCTGGCGCATCGACGAGAATTTTCTTAAGGTTTCGAATATCGGTATCGAATCGTAGCAAGTCTCCGTCAAACGACTGCTGGATGGTCTGCGAATTGAGTCAGTAGATTGTGACGTCTGGAATGTGGCGCGGGCCCGAGACAGTACCTGAAGGTCTTGGATGCTCTTTTTCATCGCATCGCGCATCCCGTGAACGCTAGTTTCGTCGACAAAGTGCAACAGGTTCCTCTTCTCCTCGCCTTTGGGACGGAAGACGCTCTCAACACCAGTCCCCCTCAGCATCTCCATTGTTCTTTCGAGCTCGTTATCGACCGCGTCCATGGTCTTGATAAGGGATTTGAAGTCTTTCTTTCCCCAGTCGTAAGTAACTCCCAGCCCCCTCCTGATTCGTACCAAGATGGCGGCCTCGTCGAGGATGGATGATCGTAGAAAACCGGCCTGCGCAGCCAGAATGGCGACGTCTTCGTGTGATTGTCGGGCGGCATTGGCGATTTCGTTTGCACGCAGAACGAGGGTCATGGACGATAGCGAGCGTTTGGCGACGAGGAGGTGATTGACGAGGGTGTCAATGGAGATGGACGAGGAGCCCGAGTCATGGCTATGCGTGCGGGAGAGATTGCGCGAGTGGGAGTAAGAATGCCTCGATGATGCACCGGAGGAGCCATGGCTGCGACGCAACGAGGCGGCTGATGAAGCGGCCATGGTGGCGATGTTTCTCGCGCAAAGGATAGAAACAGATGGGAAGCGGTTCGTAGATGGAGCGTTGTCGATGGTGCAATGGGCGGATTGGTTGTGATGATGGCGGAGTTGCGATTCGCTACATGACGCACAAGACGACACGAAGGCAGTGCGAAGAAGAAGGGGGAAACAAATAAGAAAAGACGTGATTCGACAATGAAGATGCCTGTGGAGGATGAGGACAAGGTTCGGAAGAAGAAGCAAAACAAGGGTTGAAAAAAAGGCAGCGCAGAAAAAGAAAGAAGAGACTGAGAGGTCGGCAACCTTCTGGAAACGAGGCGGGCGATGACGAACAGCGACCGATAAGGCGCCTTTCTTTGCCGGGTAGGTCCGTTATCGCCAGGCAGATGACGAGCTCAGCTCCCAGCTCCTTCCCCAGCACAGCGGTTCCAGGCGTCCTCCTCCCACGGCGCTATCGGGGTTCCAGGCTAGCGCTGGGAGCTTAGCGCGCATCCCCAGCACGTGGGCGCTGCCTGGTGGCGCTGTCGCGGGCGTCGCACCAGGGAAGGTGTTGACGCCGCCGAGGGGACTTTGGGGGACCTTGCAGGACAATGCGGCGTGGGTGGTGCCTGCCTTGGGACGACTGGACCCTGATGACCGGATTCTAGCTTGAGGGAAAATGGAAGGCGCCTCCCTGTCATCTGTTGAAGGGGAAGGCGCGGGCTTGAATGGGATGGAAGGAGCTCCGCCTCCACCCTTCCTTCATCTCCACCTCCACTTCGGAAGAGGCGAGACACGAGCATGAGACAATCTGGCAAAGAAACGAGTCGATAAATGGACGGCATTATTGGTCTTCTAGATTGATATTATATTTGAGGTGAGTCTAATCATTAACCCGAATTCATGTACAGGGTCATCTCATCGTAAACTAAAGCCACCTATGTATCTCTGATCATTGCATTCTAAGCCGTGTATCTTGGTATCCATGCATGCAATCTTTTGTAAGCCAACAAAGAAACACAAATCAATGACGAAACGATCCGCGCGTCGAAACCAGAAACAAGAAATCATAACTCGCTCTCTTCATGACAAACCCAAACACGCTGCTCGATCAACAGCTCTATCAAGACGTCACCGCATCATCATCAAGCAAGTCTCTTGTTCGACTCGAGCGGCGTCGGCTCGGGCGTGTTCATGCGCGTCGTGTCCGTCGAGTCGATGTGAATCAGACGCTTGATCATGGAATTCCGCTCGGAAGGATGCTCGTCGTCCTCGACGGCGCCGCCGTCCTTGCGGACCAGGGGGTTGTAGGGCGGCAGCTCGCCCTCCATCGTCTTCTCCGACGACGTGAGCTCCTTGTCCTCGGCGCGAGTGCCGGCGGCGTTGGCCTGGGCGTTGTCCAGGTCCGCGGCTCCCTTCTCGCCCATGCCGTCCTCGAGGAGCTCGCCGCCCTCCATGACGGTGCGCAGCTCGAGACCCGCGTTCTTGGAGTAGACGCGGATGCCGACGATGCAGATGGCGTTCCACGGGTCGGGCATCTTCTCTTCCTCCGTGTCGTAGTCGTCACGGGGAAGGGGAGCGTGGGTGGCCAGGCGAGGCTTGCGACACATGTCGTCGCTGCTGTAGAGCTCCTCCCAGTCGGAAACGGGCGAGTCGGACGAGTCATTGGCATCGTCGTAGACCGGCCTGTTGCTGGGTTCCTCCTGGATGGGAGGCTCGGGAGCCGTAGGGGTCTCAGGAACGGCGGTAGGAGGAGGGGGGGGAGCGCCGCTGACGGGAGGAACCTCTTGCTTTTCCTCGGTCGATGCATCGACGGTGGAATCCTCAGTCTTGGGCGTAAACTGGGGTGAGCCGCTCGAGTCGGAGGCGACGGTGTCATCCTCGACACCCTTGACGCCGTCTTCCTTCTCGGTGGACTTGTCCTCAAGAGTCTGCTCCGTCTTCTCCTCGGACTTGTTGTCTTCGGTGGAAGGGCTGGCTCCTTCCTCGTCCTCGCCAGACTCGTCGTCAGCCTGGTAATCCTCGGCCTTTTCTTTGACGGCCGACTTCTCCTCGGCCTCCTTCTTCTTGGCCTCCTGGGCAGCCAACTCGCGAGCTTCCTTCTCGACGAGCTCCTTGGCCTCCCGCTCGTCCTTCTCCTTTGCGTCCTGGGCCGCCTCCCACGCCTCGCGGCGACGCTTCTTCTTCTCGAGATTCTTTTCCTTTTGCTTGCGGGTCACCTCGCGGGTGATGCGGCGCTTCTCCCACTGGTGGCGGCGCTCATCCTGGCGACACCCGGAGGCCTTTTGCTGCTCCTTCTTCTGGCGCAGCTTGGCCACCTTGTCGATGTGGTCCCAGGCCTTGCTGTGCGCGAGGTCGTAGGCGTAGCCGACCTGGGCGAGCTTCTCGTTCTCGGCGCGGTCGGAGCACTCGCGCTTGACCACGTCCTCGACGGACGAGAGCTCCCCGTTGCGCTCGCCCGTCACCTTGAGGTAGACGACGTAGGTGCCGGCGGGCAGGTCGGGGAGCTCGACCGAGACGGACCGGTCCATGAAGTAGCCGTGGGACCGCACAATGTAGTCCTCGGCGCCGGGGCGGTCCAGCTCGTGGAGGCGGAAGTTGAGGCGGAAGCGGTACTGGCCGTGGAGGCCCTTGAAGTATCGCTTGTCGAGCTGGGAGAGGACCAGGACGAGGGGGGAGTCCTCGGTCAGCTTGATGTGGAACTTTTCGTGATACTCGGCCTTCCAGGGGATGTCGACGCCGATCCAGCGCTGGCAGCATCGCCAGTCGGGATCGCGGAAGAGTCGAGTGCGGTCAAAGTGCGAGTATTTGCGGATCAGATCCTCGTACGAGATCCAAAAGACGGAGTCGCTGCCAAACTTGTGGTTGAGCTCCTCTTGGGCTTCAGCCGTCCATTCCTGATGCAGTCAGTTTTTCAGCCCCAGCTAGGACGCGGATTAGAGCAACTCACCTTGGAGCCGTCGCTCCAGGGACCCTCCCAGATGCCCTTGCGAATCTTGCCCCAGGGGTTCCTGAGCTTGACCAGGCGCTGGCCGCTCTTGAGCGTCCTGGCGGCCATGACGATGTAGGCGTGGCCCTCAGAGATGCCGTTGCGCTCGCCGTAGCCGTAGCCGTGCTCGAGGCCGGTCGAGGCGCCAAAGATGAACTCCTCGTTGACGCGGGACATTTCCTTGTCCCAAAACTCGTCAAGGTCGAGGATGTCGGACGTCAGGAGCTCCATGGTGACGCCGCCAGTGGCATCCTCGATGCCCTCTCCGATCCAGCCGCCGGACAAGGACGCGTAGTCGCCGTGGGCCTTTGCAAAGGCCTTTTCGACCAGCGGGAGCCACGTCTCGTTCTGGTCCTTGTTCTGGGCGAAGAAGAGGGCCTTGGAGCCGGTCTGGTACGTCTTGCGGTAGACGCTCTCCACGTCCTCGCGGTCGATTTGCTGGAGGAGGTCGCGCTGCATGCTGGGAGAGTCCCAGCAGGGCGACTTGAGGTAGAGCTTGTCGTCAATGATGGAATAGATCCACTCGCCGTCGCGATAGAAGACGAAGCCGTAGATGCCGATTTCTAGCAAGTCAGCATTCATTGAGCTCCTATTTGGGGACTGGAATGTCAACTTACTTGTGTCGTAGGCAACGCAGATGCGCTTGATGCAATCCTCGGTGTTGGCGAGGGCAGTCAGACTGGCCATGATCCAGCAGTCGCCAAGAGCGCCCTGTACGACATCGGCGCCATTGGGGCTGTTGAGAAAGGTGGGATTCTCAAAGATCTCGTGGACGCGCTTGACGGCCTTGGGCACGGTGGCCTTGGAGCTCAGCAATGTCGTCCTGTTCAGCTCGAACTTTTCGTAGCCGAGATAGTTCAGACAGTTGCCTTTCTCGTACTTGAGATCCCAGTCCTGTCATGTGTTAATAGCTGCTTTCCAGGGCGAGAAGACGATGACTTACAATATTGAAGCCGGGGTCTCGATAGCGCGTATTCACCCGCTTGCACTCCTTGATAATCTTCTCGACCTTGCGTCGACACTCGGCGGCCGCCTTCTCGTAGCCCACCGAGAGGAGCTCGTTGGGCTGGGCGGAGATGGCGGGGGGCTGGACGGGATCGAAGGGGAGGACGGAGAGGGCGGTGTGGAACTTGCGCTTGGAGAACCTCTTCCAAATGTGGTTGATGGACTTTTGAGGAGGGAGCTTCTTCTTCTTCCTCTTCTTCTGGTCCGTCGTGCTGGTGCTGGCCGGCGGCGGATTTCGAGGCCGGCGAGGGTCGTCCGACTCTTCCGACGAGCTGTACCCGTGCATCTCGGACCGGTTGGGGGAGTTTGTGTTGGAGAGGGGCGAAGCAGGGAGATTAGACCCTCGTTTGAGGGACTGAGGGTATGAAGGACGGAGGGGAGTGAATTGAGACACAGTGGCGAGTCTGGCGATGTCTGTTTGAGCCGGGTGTAATAAAGGAGAGAGGCTACACCAGGCAAGACAGTAGAACAAATCAACAATGAGGGACTGGGGGAAATGCAAATAATAGAGAAGCGGTCACGAAGAGGAAATGGGCAAGAAACGGACGAGCGAGGTCGGAACGGGACAATGGGCTAATATATAGATATCGGTTAAGACTCAAGACCCCTTCAACGCAGGGGACCTCGCGGGAGGTGTGCCGCCACCATATCCGGATCGCGGACCAGGGACATGTACGGAAGGGCTAAAAGGGCAAGGATTTAGCGCGGGCAACGCAACAAAAACCGAGAGGACCGAAACCCTTTTCACCGACTTTGAAGGCGTGAAGGCATCCCGAAGTTCGATGAGTGGCCGAGCCGGGGAGGAGGGTGGGACCCCTTCCCCCTTGGTGGGCACGGTACGTCGACGCTAAGGAAAGCTGGGGTGAAGACGGTAGGGGATGGCTTGGCATGTTTGGCGAAGGGCACTGTGTGGTCGGGATGCAGGAGAGCTGAAAAGAGAGGACGGGGGGGGGGGCATTTGGAGCACGGAGGAGGAAACAGACGGGGGAACAGAGGATGAAACACAGCACGGGATACAGGAGAAGGGGGAAACAACAGAGATTCAGACCCGTGGTCTAGATAGTTCCCCTTTCGGCATGACCGTCTTCTCTCTTTGCCCATTGCTGCAGCATGTGCATTCGCTCACGGTGCACCCTACAGGGCGCTGCACAAGCAAAGGCCGTCGTGCATTGAGAGTGCAGATAGCGCCAGCTATTCGTACTGTATTTACCCAGGCTCCGGTTCCTTTCAATCTGTCCGTTCTTGTCAGCCCAGAGTTCCATCGCAAGGCGTCCTCTGCCTGGAGGCCCATCTCAGCTCAGACTTTAGAGCCCTCCACTCGTCGAAGGCAGCACTGGCTTCATTCCCCATTTCTTCCTTCAGCCGCAAGGCGAGAGGGCCCGACGATGGGGGGTTTCAAAGGAGCCAGAACAGGCAGGGCTCTCATCAGGAACTTTCAATTCCCATTGCCCACCACCCTTCCGTCGACCCCGAGTCGGATCGACCGACACGAGGACTTGCGTGCGAAGGGCCTCTGAATCGCAACGGCACAGCAAAAGATGGATGGGTGGGGGCGTCGGCAAGCCATCAGTTTTTTTTATTCCCTCCATCCCCTTCATTCTCAGGGTCCAGTCCAGCCCATTTGTCTCTCCTTTGCCGCGGACCGCAGGGCAAGCGTTGCCTCGTCGGCCGGCGAAAGCTCATCATAGTCCCAAAGGAGTACCGTCCAGTGAGGCGAACAGTGCGGGGGTGGACGCCTATGTAGAACAGGCTTCTGGGGCCCAGGGCCGGCCGAGTCGTTTGGAACTTTAGCCCTGTTGCACCCAGCAAGGCTGCAGCGGAGCGGAGTTGCTCGAATGCACGATGCAGGGAGTGCCCCGGTGACCTGTCGTGGGAGCTGCTCATTGTGCTGCGAAAGTGGTCAGGGGCTATGGTTGAGGGATGGAAGGATAATGCCCAGAGCATCAGCAACTCTCAACCTCCCGTTGACCTATCGACACTGTCCGCCAATCTCCAAGTACACAATCGAGACCCAAGTCTCGGTCCTGATAAGCGAATCGCCCCCCCCCCTCCCTTCCAAGGCGCAGGTGTGTGGCGGACCATCCGCGAACGGCCGGGCGCTGAACATCTGACAGCGCGACCGTCAATCGCACCATCCGGCAATGATTAGCAACGCATTTCGAGGCGGAGGGCCAATTGATTGGCGTTGGGTCGCTTTCGGGTCGCCCGAGTCGTAATCAACCCCCAACAGCCAAGACGAGGAGAGATGCCTGGAGATGCCTGGAGATGCCTGGAGAGGCCTGGAGCGAGACGTCTCGACTCCATCATTCACGGCGCATGCCAGCGGAGCCTCACCGAGCCTCACGACCTCAGCAAGAGGTCCCGCCGGCAGGCACATGTACACTCTGAAGGGGCCGGATACACTTTGGAAAAGGGCGTTGGCGCACCAGGCGGCTTCTTTTGTGGACACGACGATCCTTCCATGGCATTCTCTCCCTTCCATTCTTTCTCCCTTTGGACTTCTCCCCTTAGATCCTGAAAAGCTAAAGCGACCTAGCCTTTGTCACCTCGCGTGGGTGTGCTCCATGACTCGACGGAACGGGCCTGCAGTTTGCCATGGCTGTTGGAAGAGTGAAAACGGCCTTTCGTCCACGTGCCCGCCCTCGGAGACACCTACTTCACGCAGGTTTCATCAACAAGAAGCGTCCCCGTGATCTGTGAACAAACACGGCCATGACATGACTGATTGGTGCCACCTTTTTCCCCCGCCGCATGTGCGCTTTGAGGCCATACGCCTACTGTAGGAAGCCCACCACCACGGCCGGTCTGATGAATCAAAACCCCAGCTTCTCGCTCTGTTTGCGAGCTGCGCCTCTGGGGAAAACAAAAAACCGCGGTGAGGCCCCCGCGGGTGCGGATTGGTCTGTCTCCCGTAACGGCGGGGGGAAAGCTGCATATACCACCGCTTCACTTGCATCAAAAGGAACAGCATTGGCAAGCCACCTTTTCGACGTGGACGAAATTCCCTCCAAGGTTGCGAAGTCGGCCATCTCCCGGGCCCTCTTTGCACGAACGCAATTGGTGCTCCCGTTGGGCCTGCTTGACTCTGACTCGGGTCGACCTTTGTGCAACCATGGCCGCCGTAACCACGGCCTTCTTCTGCCGTTGCCTTTGCGTGGGCTCTTTTGTGTGTTAATTAGGATCTGCGCGGCAGAGACCGTATATGCACCGGCGTAACCGCCTCTCTGCAGCTCGTGTTATGCCGCCGATGAATGAATCCTACAATCCGTCTCACAAATTCACGCTGGAAGACCCGGGAAAGGCCAATCGAGATTTACATTGTGCCGGAGCTGAAATGTCGGAATCGGCTGACCAGACAGGCGAGAGAGAGGTTCCCACGTGGTGATGAGGCAAAGCGCAAGTCACCCAACATGCAATTGAATCATTTTGATAGGAAACTCAGCGTCATTGTAGCAACTTGGCCGTCTCGACGCCCTCGGCAAATGCACCGACCTTGCCGTCTACCGCAAAGCCTTCGGCCTGCAGCTTCCTGCAGGCCTCGTACAGGTCCTTGAGGGGAACCCAGAAGCACTCGATGAACTCGCCATCCTCCAACGCCGACACCGGGTTCTGGTTCTCCGGTCGCGCGGGATCGATCTTGACATGGATCATGAAGGTCTTTGAGCTGGACGATGCCGGTGCTTGCCTTCCTCAGCGACGTGCATGGCGGGGGAGAAGCCGGGGGGAAAGACTCACAGCTCAGCAGCATAGGACGCACGCCGGTTGGATCCGGAATCACCTCACCGACGTAGCCCGTCTCCTCCCGGAGCTCGCGCAGGGCACAGTCCTCGGCGGCCTCGCCCTCGTCCAGCAGCCCGGCGGGGAACTCGATGCACACCTTTGCAGCTGGGGGCCGAAACTGCTTCTCCAGGAGCACCTCCGGGCCGGTCGGGCGCTGTAGGAGAGCCACGACCTGCACGGCGTCGACGAGGCCGTCCCTGGGGCGACCCTTTCGCTTCATGCCCTCCCACGTCCGGAGCTTGCCGTGTCCGTCCTCATAGTTGATTCTTTTTGGAGGGGCCGCGCCTTGTCAGCCGTGGCGTCGTTGCACTTTTGCGAGGTTTGGAGGAGAGAGCCTTACTTGACGAGACTGAGCCATTTTGCGTCGGCGTTGTCCTGGACACTGTGTGAGCAGGCTGGTATGAGGTATGAGGCAACGGGAGGGGGTTGGTGCGCACTAATTCCTCGACGGAGACGACCTTGGAAGTACCCGACATGGCCGTGTACGAATTGCGGTTTGTGAAGGAGGCTGGAGTGACGGAGGAAGGAATCAAGCTGGGGGAGATGGAGGGAGATGGATCTGCGGGGGCGGGGCGTGTGCTGGGATGACGGTCAACGTATTATTGGATGGAAGCTGGATGGAAGCTGACTGAAGCCGCTGAATGATTGTGAGAGGGATGAGGTTATCACACTACCTGCTTAGTGAGTAGTTGGCACTGAGTCCACGGAGTAATTCATGGCAATATTGCAGCGTCCGTTCCTGCGTACATACATCCTAAGTACCTTAGGTAACCTGAACTGGAAATGTCTACTAGTCGACCACTTTCTGCAATGCGGCGTCTATGCGAAAGGATTGGTTCGTTAGCCACGGAAACATCCATAGTCGACTTCAACGGGAAAGACGTCGCTCACGGCTACCGTTGCGAACCTTGATGTCATTCGATTTGTTGAGACCTTAGAAGTTGAGGCTGGGATTAAATTACATCATCGTCTACTCCCGAGGAAAGGGACATCAACTCCCACGAGACACCTCAGAACACTGATCGCACCATCCGTCACGACCTCGGCCATGGCTTCCCCAAGCAACAAGTGGGAAACCGCTTCCAGAAACCTCCTTTGTCTCTTGCAATCGAGAAAGCCAGACAAGGTGCATCATCCCAGGAGCGCAACTCCAGCACCGCAGCCTCAAGCAAACATCGACACCCAACATTCCTCATCATCTCAGCCTCCGAGTCCCGGTTCCCACGCAAAACCCCCGCGGGGTGACTCGTTCATCATGAAGAACTTGAAGTACGCGTTGCGAGCGTGCGATGGAAAAGCCCGACGTCACCGACGCCTGAAACGCGTGAGGCGCAGACTCGCTCGGACTATCGACGAAAGGATCGCCGAAGCGCGAGCCTACCCCGACAGATTCGAGGCCCTCGATCACTCCGGCGCCCATTCATCGAATAGGCAGACGTCGGAGAGGAGGAGCTCGGATGCTGCGTCGGTTCACAGCTCTCCGGCGCGCGTTCGCAGCTCTCCAGCGTACGCTCGCAGCTCTCCGGCGTCGGTTTGCAGCCCTCCTGCATCGGCTCGCAGCTTTCCCGTGTTGCTTCCCTGCTCACCGACGTCGCCTCCCAGATCCCCATCTGTTTCGGGCCCTGTCCCCCATATATCTCCGTTGATGCTACCCAGGCCAGCCTTCGATCTCTTTGGCCTTAATGGTTGCCAGGACGAACCGGACGATGCAGCCAAAGGCTTGCCGGAGAAAAAGCCGACGAACTCGCGACGAGATGGCATGCCCAGGCGACACATATCCGACCGCTACATTCGGCGAGAGGCCCCTCCCAGCGGCGAGGGTCGTGTGATAGAGAACCGCAATCCCATGTTTGACCTTATTGCTTCCACATCTTCGTCTTTCGAGAACCGCAAGCCCATCTTTGGCCCTTTTGCTTCCATATCTTCGGCTTTCAAAAAGCCCGATAAGCCTTCGTTTGCACCGCCAGTCGCATCACAGCAGCTGCCTCGTTTTCCTGCACCGCCGACGGCTTTTGACGTACCGCGACCTTGGGCTCAAACTCTCGACCTGAAGCGAAGACGAAAAGGTATAAAGTGGTTGTCCACAGCTTGATGGATTCCTGCACAGACAAGCAATGGCTGCTCATGATGGTGTCTGAAGAAATCGAACGCTTTGCTAATCGTCCCTCCTCTTAGTACCTGCAAATCCACCAGATATCCTTGCCCAAAGCCGTCGAGTCATGAATCTCCCAAAGGAAAACCATCAGTGGAAGTACACGCAGAGTCTTGCGGTAAGTTTTGATAGCCTTCATTCCATGAGCTTCAGTTTCTCGCTCGTGGAATTTGATACGGCCATGTTCTCGCGAAACTGACGAGTTCCGCGTTAGCAATCGACGTGCTTTCCCACACTAGCGGAAGAGTTGGCGAAGAGGACGTATCCCGAGTCCAAGCGAATGCGACATGAGCACTCGCACTTACATGACCTCTCGCATCGGATATCCAAGGCCAAGATAAGCCCATCGCCGCCACCGGCGAGACCAGACATGTCTCAATGGCAGAGCTACTTGACGAAACCAACACCCGACAAGCCTGGCGTTTGGGTCTGCGGCATGTGCTTGTACTGCCTCGAAAAGGATGATGTGCCGTTGAACCTTCAAAGGGACGCCGCGCGGGCACGCATTCGTCTACGACTCTGGCCTCCCTTTGAACGAACGCTGGAACTGACCGGGAAGCATGTGCAGTGTGCTTCATGCGGCCATATGAGGTTTTGTTACAATTATAAACAGTTTGACTGAGGGAAGGGAAGATGGGGAACTCGGGTGGAAGCTGCGGGGATGGAAAGAAACAGCGTTCGCGATAGCGATAGAGCAGAGTGTAGCGATTCATGAATTTGGCCTTGGCTTACTCTACGTCTCGGTTCTCCCGGGAGCTTCGACAGACACGGGAGATGGCGGGCTGCAGTCGTCTTGATAGGTCTCATCGACGGCAGTCACCAGCGTCTGGTTTCTCCTCTCGATGCGTCTTCGCCAGGGCTTGTAGATGATGACGGAGGCGAGGCCTACCAGGACGAAGACGCCGCAAATGCTGCCGCCGATGATGTCAAAGTGATCGCCAATGGCCGACACGCCGTCCCAGAAGCGGCCTTGGGGCTCGGCTACGTTTTGAATGAGGGACAGAATTTGCGCGATGCCGATGAAGGCGGCGACAAAGACGGTAATGCCGGTGAGGACGATGGAGTAGTACAGAATAGCGACGGTATCGCGGGCAAAGGCCTTGGACGTGTACAGGGCCATCATCAAGGCGCCGTCTGTGGTGTCGACGAGACACATTCCGGCTGCGGCTGGTCAGCATTTCGTCGCGGGTTTCCTTTCCTCGGGCTGGACTTGCCGGTGAAGAGAATGGGGAAGATGAGAATCAGCCAGATGCTGGTGCCCTGGATGGCCTGGATGCTGGCGATGCCGAGGATGGCAATCTCGGAGCTCGTGTCGAAGCCCAGGCCGAAGACGACGCCCAGCGGATACATCTTCCACGGGCGGTCGATGACGCGGAACAGGCGCTTGAAGACGCGGGCGAGGAAGCCGGCGCCCTCGAGGGCGAACTGGTCGCGGGCCATGGGGTCGGAGGAGGAGGAGGGGTCCCTGTGACGCTCGTCGGCGAGGACCTGGCGGAGGCGCTGGACGAGCTTGTAGAGCACCCATGCGTTTCCAAGGCAGAGGATGACGAGGAAGGCGGCGCTGACGCTGGTGCCGACGATGTTGCCGACGCGGGAGAAGCCGTCGAAGCGGTCGCGCAGGGCGCCGCTCGTGGCGGCGACGACGACGCAGGTGACGACGACGATGGTGCTGTGGCCGAGGGAGAAGAAGGTGCCGACGGTGGCGGGCCGCTGGCCCGAGGCGATGAGGCGGCGGGTGACGAGGTCGATGGCCGAGATGTGGTCGGCGTCGAGGGCGTGGCGGAGGCCGAGCGTGTAGGAGAGGGCCGCGGGGGAGATGAGGCGCGGGTGGAAGTGCAGCACGACGGCGGCGGCGATCCAGACGAGGATGTTGATGGTTGTGAGGAGGGCGATGACGAGGAGCGTGTTGGTGGGGAGGGCGCGGAGGAAGGGGGGTTTGGAGAGGGGGAGTTTGGGGAGGGAGAGGGGGGGCATGATGTGTATGGAGGTGTCTGTTGGTGTTGTGAGTTGTGAGGTGTGAGTTGTGAGTTCAGGAATGGTGATGATGATGGATGGTGTTGTTGTAATTGGGCCTCAGTCACCTCGTCCATCCAGTTCACAAGAGAGGGCAAGAAGAACAAGAACAACCTCGACGTTTAAATAAGTTCCCAGAAACTAAAGCCGCACGCATCCATTAAACCCTCATTCTCTTCTCATGACCCCGCCCCGACCTGATGCGTCCCGTCTTCTCTCTCATCCCGCCGCCGGGGCAGAAGAATGACTTTCCCCCACAGTCGAACAAGGCCTCTTTGCGTGCACAAACGCCCGTCGGGTTGGGGATGCGGCGAATCAATATGCGGGAGAGAATTTGCGCGGTAATCGCTCCGAGTAATGCGTGCGTGTGGCCGCCGGCCGCCGGCGCCTGGCGGGGTAGTGACGGGCGCTACAGGTGTTAGTGAGTTGTTTATCCATGAGGTGAAGGTAGAGTGGTAGTCATGGAGTGGCTGGTATAGTCGAGCAGTGGTGGAGAGAGGATAATAGTGAGATAGTCTGGTATAGGACGTGATGCTGTCTATTCTATATTTCCATGTCTATTGGTATATATTCTCTCCTCTCCCTACAGCTTCATCCCCGGAGCAAAGCTCACCATGTGCTCATCCTCGGCATCCACCTCAAAGTCGTACCTCGTCACATCTTCCGCATACGGCCACAAATACTGGCTCGTGACTCTTGACATGCATTAGCACTTGGTCCAACCAAAAGGAGAAGAAAGGAAAACAAGCAACCACTTCACTCTGCACTTACCGGTGATGCTCGCTGCTCGCCTGGTACTCGGCCAACGCAGCCGCGTCCGGGTGGAAGCTCAGCAGCGCCACCTGGAAGCCCTTGCTCCGGGCGATGGGGTCGGTGATGGACGGCCCTCCCACGACGAGGCGCTGGTCTTTGACGCAGGGGAGCGCCTTGAGGGTTTTGAGCTCTTTGGCAAAGGTGGCCCGGTGCGAGGGGGGGACGTCTTGCTTGAACTTGAACAAGACTGCAAACGGTCAGTCAAGGTGGTAGGAGGTCAAGGTATATCAATGGCATTACCAATGTGAACGACAGTCATGACGGATGGTCTGCTGTTGAAGGCTTCGGGTTTACCAGGTAGTCTGTTCAGAAAACCATTATTTCCTCGAGCCTTCTTGTATTTATGAGGCTGAGGCGACTTACACGAGACGGAGAAAGGCCGAGGGTCACCAGGCCACGGGTGACCCATCGGACATTGTCCGTGAGATGAGCTATTCGGGCCGTATAGACGGATGAGATTGACGTGATGGATGAAGGGATTATCGGATACTACGGAGTGTCATTAGGTGCCGGTGGTCTGGTAGGAAGGATGTCCATGTTTGGTGGTGTAAGTGAGAGTCACGAGAGACATCACCAGACATGACAATCAAGCAAAGCAACACTTGGAGAAAAAAGCGAAACAGGTGAGTAACAATAGTATTTTACTACACTAAGAGCCAATCTTCAACGGCGCAACCGACACCCTCCTCGCCTCCTCATTCAGCGCATCAATCTCGGCCTGCACCAGCGGAATGCCGCTCCTCTCCCGCTCCGCCTGCGCCAGCTGCTCCAGCTCGCCAGGGAAGTAGATGCGGTCCACGCCCTCTGCCTTTTCGGAGCCGACGACGCGGCCGTAGAGGAACTCCATGCGGTCGCGGAACTCGTCGAGGCTCATGAACAGGTCCGGCTTGATGGCCACGAGGAAGTGGCCGACGTCGGACGGGCGCGAGGGGTCGTAGGGGCCCGTCACTTGGCCGGCAAAGGCCGACCCGGAGAGCACGCCCGAGAAGACGTCCATCATGATGGCCAGGGCCGAGCCCTTGGGTCCGCCCATGGGCAGCATCACGCCCTCGAGCGCGGCGGCCGGGTCGTCGGTCGGGCGGCCTTCCCCGTCGAGGGCCCAGCCGGGGGGGATCTTCTCGCCGCGGCGCTTGGCCTTGTAGATCTTGCCGCGGGCGGCCACGGACGGGGCCATGTCGAGGATGAAGCTCGCGGCGGGCGTCTTGCCCGGGGCGCCGCAGGCAATGGGCGACACGCCCAGCAGCCGGCTCCGGCCGCCAAAGGCCGGCAGCGCGGGGCTCGAGTTTGTGAAGACGAGGCTCATCATGTCGGCGTCGAGGGCCTGCTGCACCAGCCACGCGGCCATGCCAAAGTGGTTCGAGTGCTTGACGCTGGCCATGCCGATGCCGAGCGTCTTCGCGGACTCGACGGCGGCCGCCATGCCCGCGTGCGCCGCCACGAAGCCGAAGCCGTTGCGGGCGTCGACGTGGGCCACGGCCGGCGTCACCTGCACGAGCGAGGGCTGCGCCGCGCCGTCGAGGACGCCCTGCCGGAGGCGCTCCACGTACGAGGGCACGCGGTTGATGCCGTGCGTGTCGACGCCGCGGAGGTCGGCGGCCACGAGGCAGCGGGCGACGATGGCGGCGTTGGGAGGGGGGACGCCGTTTGCCGCGAGGACGTCTTGCACGAAGCGGCGGGCCTCGGAGGGGGAGACGGGGAACTTGGGAGGTGGTGCGTCGGCCATGGTGTTGAAGGGCTGGTGTTGAAGTGTTGGTGGTGTTGAAGTGTTGGTGATGTTGGACGTGTTGGTGATTTAGGCTAAAGTGTAGATGTAGTTGAACAGGCAGTCAAGTTGAATAAGAGACGAGGTGAAATTAAAATCATGAGATAAATAGTCAATAAGTATTAATCAAGGAGATTCATCACTCGGGCAATGCCGAGTCTGACGCCGCATCAATCGGCTTATATCCGATGCACTCTCACAACATTGACGCAACATTACCATCACCGCAACCCCCAGTTCCCCAGCCTCTCCATGACTTGGTGGTTTGATGATGCGGGAATTCCCCGCCACAGAAAACGGCATTTCCCCGCGCGGCGTCGGAACATGGCCACTCTTCCCCCTTTCACCCTCACCACCGACTCGTCGTATCCACGCAACCTCCACAGGGGGCCATCACATGGACGAAGGAGCCCAGGAGGTCATCTATCCATCTACCCATGGCCAGCAACGACAACGGGATTAACTCCCGCGCTGGGGCAGCCCGGTCGAGGGGCGAGGCGCCGAGGAATCCTCGCCTTCGCCTGGCCTGTCTGCGCTGCCAGCGGCGGAAGATCAAGGTCAGTCTACCACTGTCTCTCCACGGCCTTTCGGCAAAACGATCAACATCCCGAGCTAACTCGTGCGACAGTGTGACGGAGATGTCCCGACCTGCAAGAACTGTCGCAACGCCGGCGCGACGTGCACCGACGGGGAGAGCGCCCGCCTGCGAGACCTACCGAGAGCGTGCGTTCTTGCTGCTGGACGAGTAGTGTTGTTGCTTACGGTCTTAGGTACATTGTCGGCCTGAAGCGTCGCATCCTGTGGCTCGAGTCCATTGTGCGGGCGAGATGTCCCGACGTCGACCTCTCGCGGGAGATGCCCCCCGTGGACGCGACAGACCAGGACCCGGCCGACGAGAGCGGCGACGGCGGCCTCGCGCTGACGCACTTCTCGCCCGACGGCCCGGCGCGGGACATGGCCGCGGCGAACAGCGGCAGCAACCCGTCGACGTCGACGCCCCAGGAGCCGACCCGGTCCGGCCCGGGGCCTCCGGCCGGCGAGGCCAACGCCCTCACGCACGAGATCGGCCTCGTCTCGCTGGTGACGAACCAGGACCCGCGCTACATCGGCCCGTCGAGCGGCTACTTCCTCGCGCGCGTCATGCTCGACTCCTCCGCGCGCCTCGACGCCTCCGGGCCGCCGCCGCACCCCGTCCGCGACGCGCCCTTCCCGACGCAGCTCGTCGAGGCCATCCAGGCGCCGCTGCCGCTCCCCGCGCGGGACACGGCGCGCCAGCTGAGCGACGCCTACTTCGCCGTCGTGCACCCGCAGTTCCCCGTGTTGCACCGCCCGACCTGGCTCCGGATGCTGGAGCAGGCCTACGCCCCGGGCGAGACGGACCCCGTCGTGGGCTTCCACGTCTTCATGGTGCTGGCCCTGGGCGCCGCCGTCCTGTCGGCGCGGCTGCGGGCGCGCATCCCGGGCGAGTCGTACTGCCTCTCGGCCCTCGAGTACTACCCGCGCCTGCACCTCGAGAACTCGATCCAGGGCGTGCAGTGCCTGCTGCTGCTGCTCATCTTCACCCTGCACAACCCCTACGTGCGCCTGAATGTGTGGTACCTCAACTACCACTGCCTCGCCGCGCTGCTGGACTTGGGGTTGCAGCGGAACATTAGCACGCGCTCGGGTATATCCCTGCTGGAGCAGGAGATGAGGGCGAGGATATTCTGGGTCATCTTTTCGTTTGACCGCATTCTTGCGACCATGATGGGCCGGCCGATTGGGATACGAGACGAGGCGTGCGAGCTACGAGTGAGTCAAGTGTCTCGAATAGGGGTAAACCATAGGGGCACGCTAACACGCCTAGATGCCAGAGGGCCTCAGCGACGAAGACTTAATCACCCACACGCCCCAACCAGACGCCCTCCGGCCGTCCAAGGAGATGCGCTTCGCCATGCACCTCTTCCGCGCGGCCAAGCTCAACTCGGAGATCAAGTACGTGGCCAACAGCATCAACCGCAGCGCCCCGAGCTACGCCTACCCGCCGGTCCGCGACATGGCCGGCTGGCAGGCTGACATGCTGCGGCAGCTGGACGACTGGGCGGCCCAGATCCCTGCGGGCGATGCCTCAGACCAATACCTCGTCTCGACGTGCCGGTTGCGCTACCACGGCCTGCGCATGCTCCTCCTGCGTCCCTCCCCGGCCATCCCCAAGCCCTCGGCCGCGGCGCTCGACCAGTGCCACGACAGCGCGTGCGAGAGCGTCCGGCTGTTCGACGCGCTGTACGGCGCCGACCTGCTCGTGCACAGCTGGATCACGTTCCACTCGCTCGTGCTCAGCACCATGACGATGCTCTTCTGCGTCAAGGCGTCGCCCGACGTGGCCCGCCGCACCGACGTCGACGACCTCATGGCCCTGCTCAGCGTCGCCCTGAGCGTGCTGAGCGCCACGGGCGAGCACTGGTCCGGCGCCAAGCGCTGCCGCGACATACTCGACCGCCTCGGCCGCGCCACCGTCCGCTGGCTGAGGGGGCTCGAGGCCGGCGGCGGGGAGTATCGCCAGGGCGGCTTCGGCTTGCAGACGCCCGTGGCGGCGATGCCGTTGGCAGCGGTAGACTCGGCCGTGGGCGGACTGGCTTGTGACGCCGGCGTGGCGGGCTTTGTGCAGAATCCGTTCGACGACTTGATGGGCAACGACGCGTTTGCGGGATACTTTGAGGCGAGCGAGTCGGTCAACGTCGACACCATTGTGCGGGATCTGTTCCAAGACTTTATCCCCATCTACCCGAGTTTTGCATAGATACACCTCGTCATGTACTACCATGTACACTAAGACTACACCTGCTTGGGGCCTTGGGCCGTGAGAAAGTCAAAGTCGGCACCTCCCTCGGCCTGGTTGACGTGTCGCATATAAAGACCCCGATACCCGCGCGTGTCCCTCCTCGCCTCCCACGGCAGGCCGCTCCCCTCGACCGCCGCCGTCCTCTCCTCGATCCTCCGCCGGATCTCCTCGTCCGCAACCTCCAGCTGCAAGAGCCGCCGGTCGACGTCGCACGTAATCACGTCGCCGTCGCGCACGACGCCCAGCACCGACGTCGGGTCGGCTGCCTCGGGCGAAACGTGCAGGACCACGGTGCCCCCCGCGGTGCCGCTCATGCGGCCGTCGCTCAGCCGCAGCATGTCCAGCACTCCCGCGGCCGCGAGCTTGCGCGGGATGGGAACGAGCCCGGCCTCGGGCATGCCCGGGTTGCCCACGGGGCCGATGTTCTGCAGCACCAGCACGCTGTCGGGCGAGACGTCGAGGTCGGCGGCGTCGACGCGGGCCGCCATGTCGGCCGAGTTGGCAAAGACGACGGCCGGGCCCGAGTGCCACAGCAGCCGCCGGTCCTTGGACGCGCTGGCCTTCATGACGGCGCCGCCGGGGGCGAGGTTGCCGCGGAGGACGACGAGCGACGAGGCCGGGTAGAGGGGCGCGTCCAGGGGCTGGATCACGCTGAGCTCCCGGGGCACGGCCGTGTAGGATGCTCGGGCGAGTTCCTGGCCCAGCGTTTGGCCGGTGACGGTCATGGCGTCGAGGTGGAGGAGGGGCTTGATCTCGTGCAAGAGGGCGAGCATGCCACCTATATGACATCAATAGGGGTCCGTAGGAGCCGACAAGGAGAACGCACCAGAGTTGTGAAAGTCGGTCATGTAGTTGTCGCCGCTCGGCTTCAAGTCCACCACCAGCGGCGTCTTCCTCCCAATCTCGTCAACCGTATCAAGGTCAACCGTCCCCGCCACCGCGGGATGCCTCCCGGCAATGGCCATCAGGTGGACCACGGCATTCGTCGACCCCCCGATGGCCTGCAGCACCGTCATGGCGTTGAGGAACGAGTCGCGCGTCAGCAGCGCCTGCGGCCGCAGCCTCTCGGGCCGCTCCGTGGCGGCCACGGCGAGCCGGCCCGTCTCCTCGGCGACGCGCAGCCGCGACGACGACACGGCCGGGGCCGAGGCGCCGGCAAAGGGCATCATGCCCAGCCCGACGAGGATGCACGCCATGGTGCTCGCCGTGCCCATGACGCCGCACGTTCCGGCCTGTTCGTCAGCTGGGGACACACGACGACAACCACGTTGGGACGTACCGTGGGAGCCAGCTCGTCGTTGATGGCCGCAATGTCCTCCATGTCCATAGTGCCAGCCCGGAACTTGGCCCAGTTGTTCCTGCAGTCGGTGCACGCGCCGATCCTCACGCCGCGGTGGCTGCCGGGCATCATCGGCCCCGTCACCAGGTGCAGGATGGGCTTGTTGGCCGAGATGCCGCCCATCAGCTGCGCCGGCGTGGTCTTGTCGCAGCCGCCGATGAGCACGACGGCGTCGCACGGCTGCGCGCGGATCATCTCCTCCGTGTCCATGCTCATCAGGTTGCGCAGGTACATGCTCGTCGGCGACGAGAAGGACTCGGCGATGCTGATGGTCGGGAAGTCGACGGCCAGGCCGCCGCTCAGCTGCACGCCGCGCTTGACCGCGTCCAGCAGCTGCGGGATGTTGGCGTGGCACGGGTTGAAGCTCGAGTAGGTGTTGACGATGCCGATGATGGGCCGCGAGAGCGCGTCCTCGCTGTACCCCAGCGCCTTGATGAAGACCTTGCGCAGGAAGAGGGAGAAGTGCGCGTCGCCGTACCCCGCGAGGCCCTGCCGGAGACCGACTGTGGACGTGATGGGCTTGTCGAGGTCGTAGTCGGCGTTGGGCCTGACGGCGTCTTGGTCCTTCATCTCGGCCATTGTGAGTCCAGTATGGAGTGTTTGCGAGTATTGTGGCCAAGCTGCATCATGTAGACGCCCATCGAACTGGCCTATCATCGGTTATGTATTACCAGATCAATACTCGGAAGGCGTCATCGTCGGCGTATCATAACGCGTTGAGCGACGACGGAGTATGCCCGTCTCGGCGTGGGCTGCCGACGGAACATGTCCGACGCTCACTCGAGCCTGTATGGGGACATAGGTACGTAGATAAGAACTCGAAGTAGAACCATGGTGTAAGTGGAATTGCATTACATCCGTCCATTCAAACGACTCTCTCCATCCCATCCATCAACGCACCATGTTGAACCTACAAGGCAAAGTCGCCCTCATCATCGGCCTCGGCCAGACAGGAACCAACGGCTGGGGCATCGGAGCCGCCTGCGCCGTCCAGTTCGCCCGACAAGGCGCCATCATCTTCGGCGGCAACCGCACCATTGCCTCAACCCAGCGGACAAAGGACACCATCGAGGCCGAGGGCGGCCGCTGCGACGTGCTCGCCACCGACGCCACCAGCTCCGACTCGGTCAAGGCCCTCGTCGACGCCTGCGTGACCCGGCACGGCCGCATCGACGTGCTCCTTACCAACGTCGGCCAGTCGCAGCCGGGCGACGCGGCCTCCATGCAGGAGCGCACGTGGGACGCGCAGATGGACGTCAACCTCAAGACGGTGTACCTGGCGTGCCACCACGCGCTCCCCGTCATGGAGAGGCAGGCCACGGGGGGCGCCGTGGTGTGCGTGGCGAGCGTCGCCGGCATGCGCCACATTGGCAAGCCGCAGATCGCCTACAACACGGCCAAGGCGGCCGTCATGCACTTCGTCAAGGCCACGGCCGTCGAGTACGCGGCCCGGGGCGTGCGCCTCAACGCCGTCGTTCCCGGGCTGATGGAGACGCCCTACACGAGGGCGCTGGCCGAGCGGTTCCCCGTCGAGGGCGGGTACGACGGGTTCAAGAGGATGAGGGACGGACAGGTGCCCATGGGGAGGATGGGGGATGCCTGGGACGTTGCCAATGCCGCTACCTTTCTTGTCTCGGATGAGGCGAGGTATGTGACGGGGCAGAAGATTGTCGTGGATGGGGGGATAACGTCTTCGACCGGGAGGCCTTAGTCCGTGTACAACAGGCTTTCTATTCTATCACGCCTTCCTTGCGTGTCTTTCCCTTGTCTATGCTTTAGGGTGCCACTGTCTGTGTCTTCTGCTGTCGTCCATACTTCGTGTGCTGGCCCAGCGTCACCAAACTCAGGCTCCCATCCTCCACGATCCTCGAGATGCGAATCGTCGAAAACGACAAGCTCCCCCCGACCTTTTCCGCCGTCGCCACAACCTCCAGCGTGTCCCCCACGCCCGCCGTGCCCAGGTAGCTGATGTGCATGTCCACGCTCGCGCCCGTCGTCTCGCGGAGGTCCCACGACGCCACCGCCAGCCCAGTGGTGAAGTCGATGATGGTGGCCGAGACGGCGCCGTGCAGCGTCCCGCGGCTGTTTACGTGCTTCTCCTCCAGCTGGAGGCGCGTCGTGACGCTGCCCTGGGCGGCGGAGACGAGCTGGATCGAGGAGAGGAGGAGGGCGTAGATTGGGCTGTTGGTGATGAGCCGGTTTATCACGGCCTGCACGTGGGCGCTTCTCTGCTCGGCGGTGATGGTGGTGACGGGGTTTTTTTCCAAAATGAACCCATTCAAGTGTATTTTTGAAGTCATTTTGTCGTAAATGAATGTGTTGTTAAAGAATTGATACTGTTGCTTGAGTCTGAAGTGACTGAGTCAGATGGTGAGTTTTCTTCACCAAACACAGCGCCATCTCCAGACGGACAAATCCCGACCCCGGTTTAAGAATACTTTCAATTGATGCATACCAATACTCTACTCAACCTTGTGAAACACATCCTTCAAATAATCCAGCGCCCCAAGCGGCACGCCCTGCGTCCTCAGGATGCAGTACGCCGACGTCAGGTGAAAGTGGAAGTTGGGGATAATGTACTCGGACACGTAGCGCTGTCCCGTCTCGAAGCGAAAGTCGCCCATCTTGGTCTCCATGACGACGGGCTCGTCGACTTTGCCGTCGATGACGCCCGGTTCCGTCTTCTCGAGGAGTTCAATGGTGGCCTGGATGCGCGCCTGGAGCTCGTCAAAGGTGGCCTCGTCGTCCTCAAAGTAGGGCACGTCCGGGGCGCCGAGGCGCTGGATGGCAAACTTGGCCGTGTTGGAGCATGATTGCACCTGGTAGGCGAGGCTGCGAGTGGTTAACGAGGGGGTGCTGTACGCAATGTATCGTGATTCTCACCCCCTCATGTCGGCAATCAGTCGGTAGTTGATCACGTCCTCGGGCTTGACGGCCTTGTCCTCGCAAAACTTGGCTCCCTTCTGGACCATGCCCGACAGGTTCCTGAGGTACTTGATGAGCACAGGCACCGACTGTTGGTAGAGAGACGTCATGGTGAAGGATGCTGAGCAAACGTGGGGGGGTGGCTGTTTTGCTATGCACCATCAACGCCGGATGGTCGGACACTGCCATTTTATATCTACTACCGTCACTCATTCGGGCAAGGCGGCATCCCGGATGCTAATTTCTGACTTGAATCCAACCGTCACCGTCAAGGTGTATATGTAGTATGTGTGTAAGCACTTACATCTCACTGGCGGATGGGCCTTGTCCGTACCATCCGAATGCCGTCGCTTCGGCCCAGTTGCTCTAGAAAACGCAGTCGATTGCCTTGACCTACGTTTTTCAACATCTTCCAATCCACCGAGAGTCCTGCGCTCTTCCAGGGAGGAGATGCTGTACAGAGCAGTGAGTAACTCCACATGATTGCCCAGCTGATTCTCTAGAAAAAACTAACGTTCCTAGATCGCGACAGCCCCTTGGGCTCAATCGCTCGGCCGGGCGACCAGTCGCCTGTCTGGACGAACTCTCTGCAGCCAACATCTCGTCCACTTGCAGTGCCACCAGCACTTCCCCCGCCGTTCATTGAACACTACAAGCGTCCATCGAGCAACGGTTTCATCTGTGAAAGTGCGGCTGTACCAACCCACGAAGCTCCGATCTTAAGGCTGCAACCAAGGTTTTCCAGGACGCCGCCAAGCCAACGGTGGCAAGGTTCCGAAAATCGCGGACCATGTCAAGCTATATATCGCGGCAGCTTCGATCAATGAGCAGAACATCGCCGAGGATGAAGGCAGCTGGCAGATATTACTTGACACTGGGGCGATTCCTCTCGCTGCCGCCTGTGGGCCTTACATAGGATTGTGAACGGGCTTGGAGGATGGCGAGGTTGGAATCTCGGCCTCGAACGGCAATTTCAAGGGCCGGATGGGTTCAAGGCGTCAGTTCTTCTTCTTGGCATATTCGATCGCAGAAGACTAATTGTGCCAACAGTCGCTCACGCGTACCTTGCCAGTCCCGAGGTTGTGGCCGCGAGTGCTCTAAGCGGCAAGCTCTCGGGCACCGGTGTATACGAAGCCCCGAGAACCTCACCGGCGTAGAGTTCGGTTATGGTACTGACTTGCCGGCATCCCGTCTTGTTGAGCTCGACGGCGCTGTTGAGTAACTGGAGTCTCTTATAGACCGGGTGGAGTCTTCTGTACCCAAGGGCGACGGCGACGATGCAAAGGCAACCACTCGGATACTTCCGGGTTTTCCAGAGAATATCAGTGGGGAGCTTTTGTTCTGTGATGCCGACAACCTCGATGTGAGTTCCCCCGATTCAGTATATGAAGCTTTCATACTAAGTATTCTTTCTCCAGACCGACAACATCTATGCGGGAAAATGGACATATCAGGATGATATTACGAAAGAGGGCATGGCAAAGGTCTGCATGGAGAATTATGACCCAGACTTCAGGTCAGTCGCCAAGCCCAACGACATGCTCGTCTCGGGGGCAAACTTTAGGACAGCTTCATCAAGAGAGCAAGCAGCAACGGCCATCCTCGCCAGTCAGATCCCGCTCGTCGTGGCCAGTACCTTTTCGAGCAACTTCGCCCGCGATAGCATCAACAATGCGCTCTTGGGATTGGAAGTACCGCGACTCGTCGAGCGCCTCCGCGCCAGATTCCCCGCGTCGGAGAGAGTGCCGACACGGCGTACCGGCTGGACTCTGACGTGGGACGTCTCTCGGAGTGTCGTTGAGGTGCAGTAGGGTGAGGATGGAGAGCGCTGGGAGGAAAAGGTGGGCCAATTTCCAAAGAATCTGCGAGATCATTGCGAAAGGGGGGTTGACGAACTGGACCAAGCACGAGATTGCAAAGGCCGAGGTATAAAATCCTACGTGAGAGTATGTGGATTTGTAGTCAGAAATGTGTACAAGAGCAAAATGAGCTTGCAAATATGAGAACAATTTCAGCAGGAAACTTGGATGTTCCGGTGCCAGACAGTCTTTTCATCTTGGTAGACCGGAAGAAACGCAATCCCAGACAAGACGTGGCTCATCCTAGAACCAATCGTCGCCCGTGGGACTCTCAACGAAACCCTTCACCACACATCTCTCCTGGATGGCTTGGTAGGAACGCGGTGCGGTAAGTGCCGAATTTTGCTTGAAATCTCTCTACCCGGAGTTTTGGTGCGAGACCAGGAACAGTGTTTCATCGGATACTAGACAATACTAAGCACGCAATACCATGACGCGATCCGCTTACAAGATGCGTCCCCCGCATGTAGAAGCCAAGATACCTATCTCGGAGTGCATCCCCGTGCCTCATGATCAAAGGAACTCTGTAACTTAATTCACGCAAACATAAATCAGAAAACACCAGACAGACACCATCACCGTCAAAATGACGTCCCAAACCACCCCCCGCCCAATCATAGACCACATCGTCATCCTCGTCCCCTCGGCCACCCTCCCCGCCCTCCCCGACCTCCTCCGACACGCCTTCACCGTCATCCCCGGCGGCCAGCACGCCGGCGGCCAAACCGCCAACAAGCTCATCGTCCTCCCCGACGGCTCCTACATCGAGCTCATCGCCTTCGCCGCGGACCTGGCCCCCGACCGGCGAGCCTCCCACCGCTGGGGCTCCCTCGACGAGGGCCGCGTCATCGACTGGGCCTACACGCTGCCCCGCGAGTCCGACTTTGCCCCCGTGCAGCGGCGCGTCGGGGCGAGCGAGGCGCGCGTCGTCTACCACGACCCCGTGGCGGGCGGGCGCACGCGGCCCGACGGCGTGGTGCTGCAATGGGCCGTGGCCGCCGCTCAGGACGACGGGGGGAACCCGGCCCGGCCCGGCGACGCTCCGTTTTGGTGTCTGGATCGCACGCCGCGACACCTGCGGGTGCCGTACCGCGACGGAGACGGGCTCCCGTCGGCGCACACGCGGCATTCCTCTCACGCGCTGGGCGTCTCCAAGGTGGCCGTCTCGGTGCCCGAGGGGGACGTGTCCAAGTGGACGCGCGTCTACGATGCGATTCACCAGACGACGGCGGCGGACGGGGGATGGGGATTTGATGCTCACTCTGGTTCTACGGCTGGGAGTCAACGGGTTGTCATATCCAGTCTGGGCGGTCGGGGAAGCAAGTCGGAGATTCGGCTGACGCTGCTGGGGACTGAGGAGAGTCCCAAGTCGGTTGAGCTGCTTCCTGGATTGGTGGTTGACTTTGAGGTGGCATCGTGAGTTAGCACGCTCCCATTGTTTACATTCACGGAATAAGAATATCCTGTCCAAAACAAGTGTATTAAAGCAATCTGTCCGTTACTCCTTCATGCAGTGCAATTCCAAAACGCCTCGCAGATGCCCATCACAACTCCAAAGAAGACATATCCAACTCTCCTCCACCATGCCCACCCCACCCCTAAAGAGGCGACTCGTCCTCGTCACTGGTTTCTCCCCCCGCTGCTATCACTGTCCTCCTCCTCGTCGTCGTTGATATCACCGAGGTCGAATTCCTCGATGTGCCGCGTCGTTCGGACTTCCCGAGAGACGCGCCCCTTCTTGCCAGTCCCCAGCATCTCTGGCACGTACTCCCAGAGCTCGAACTCGGGCTCCCAGTACTTCTCCAGGCCCCAGCCGTTCTTGAGGAGGTCCCCGACCTTCTTGGCGAGGCTGCCAATCAGCTCCTCCAGCCCGGGGCCGAAGTCGTCGGGTGCCTGCAGCCGCCTCGTGCGGCGCATGCAGGCCGCGGGCGACACGGCCATCCGAGCGTCGGGGTTGTCGACGAGCTTGATTTCGACGCCCCCGAGCTTCAGCCTGATGCCGATGCGCCCCGCGGGTTGGACGCAGAAGGCCTTTGTCGTTTCCAGGGCCGCCGCCATGGTGCTGCGGAGGGTGCACTCGTCGCACCGGGGCGTGAGGCTGCCTCCCTCGCCGATGACGGGGGGGACAAAGTCCCGGCTCGCCCTGTAGCGATAGGGCAAGTCCTTCCCCGGGTTGGGGTGGCCGCACCCGTGGGTCCAGCTCACCCGGCAGTGAGGGCACTTGAAGGCGTCTTCCGTCCTCTCCTTCCAGGTCCTATTCACGCAGCCAACGCAGAACATGTGTCCGCAGACGCCGATGCAAACATCTAGCTTGCCCGCCGGGTCCCTCCTCGACGTGGTTGGGGGCCGCGTGGTGTTCATCCTCTGGTAGCAGACGGAACAGTCCAGGTCCAGCCTGTCCCAGGGGAGTACGCCGCCCTCGGTGACGATGCGGTCGTGCTCATCGTCTGAAAGTGCGATGAGCTCCCTCAGCGCCGGCCAGTAGGTGATTTCCGTGATGGGGCCCTTAATGACGCGTCGAGGCTCCCCGTCGTCCTCGCTCTTGACGGACTCGGCAGCCGTTGTGCCAGAGGCGGTTTCCGCAGCAACGCGGGCAGCAGCGGCGGCCGCTGCGTTATCCTCCTCCGCTCTGCGTACCGCTCTGCTCAGCGCCTCTCTGGTTAAAAGGGGAAGTTCGTCCCTAGGACGGATGGTATTGACTACGCCCCCGGTAAAGGGGGACACGGGCTGGCGGACGGGGATGTCGCCGGCCACTGGGATGGGGACTCCAGGGGTAAGTCGAAGGGGGCCGGGGTTCTCGCCAAAGACGGGGATGGCGTTGGAGTTTCCGGGGCTATCAACCGGAGGGAAACGCAACGCGAGAGGAACAGGGCCTTCTGAACCCTCAGAGTTGGATGGAGCAAGACCTGAACCCGTGTAGAGGCTGGCAAGTTGAGTGCGACGGAGGCTCTCAAGTCGATCAGACACCTCACGAGAGTGAGGGGCGGAAGGAGTTCGGTCAGTCATCTTGGAGAGATGTTAGTGTTGATGGAAAGCGTGTTTTGGGAAGAGGTCTGACCTTGAATGGGTGTTTATCAGAAGAGGAGTGTGGTGAGGTCTTGACGAGAACACTCTGGTAATGGAGATTTGAGATGAGAGGGTGACGAGAACAGTGGTGAAGTGGTGAGCGGAGCGTTCTTCAGTCAAGAGGCTTGGTGAGATGTGTGTGGGTGCAGGAGAGAATAACGGAGAGCTCTCCTGTCGAGGCCATGGCCTTGTTATATACTCTTCAACGGAATAAAGTTGTCAATACGTGTCCTGGACGGCATTCGAACAAGCCTTCATGCCTGGAGAACTCCATGACTGAGTTTGTGGTGGATGGCCATGTTCTCGTGAGCCATGTAGATTTGTCGACGAGACTCGCCGGTGGAGGCGGCACGGCATCTTTCGACGAACAGGAAAGACTAATATATAGGAGGGGGTAGTATAGTATATAGGAGGCCGAGTGTAAAGGTAAACTCCAGCAGAACAGAGTTGGGCGAAATGTCGAACAGAGTTGGCCAATATATGGCAGACGCACCGACTCACCGCCTTTGTCTCTTCCCAATCAGGCAGCATGGTGACACTATGGTACCTAGTAAGCAAACAGCGGTTATAGACTGCAGCTTCTTTGTTTGCTATTTGCCAGCAGATGTATCTTTCCCGCAAACACTCGACGAGAGCTCCTCAAAGTCGTCACATTGTAAGCATACAACCACACTACGGGAACCTCCTCATTATACACATCACAGAGGAGTCATGGCATTGTAAACATCGCATAGCAGCCGTTGCATTATAGACATTACATAGTAGTCATCACTCTGCACACATGATGGAGTAAAAGTTGGAATGGTGTTGCAAACCTATCGAGCAAATCGCCAAATATTTGGGCAAGTCTCGTCCCAACATGCCCTACAGCCACTCGAGTATGGACGTCCACGCACCCTGACGAAGCGAACAATAAAGGTCTCCCCGCCGACGTCGTCGGGGTAGTCCCGCCAGCTGCTGGTGCGCAAGTTGTTGAGGATGCGGTCCTTCTCCCTCTCGACCGTCCTGGGGGGCCTGATTATGGGGTTCTCGGGCCGCGCCTGAATGTCGCCCGTGAAGCAGAAGCAAGTGCCCCATTTGGAGAACCAGCACGTCAAGACGCCGTTTGTGGCGTAGAGGGCAACGTCGTCGTCGATGGCCGTTGTGACCCTCTCCCTGGCGCCCGTCAGCTGCGCCATCCGCGTCAAGATGGCCCAGTACGCGTCCCTCGTGCAGTAGTCGGGGATGCGCCCGCCCTCCAGATTGGTGCGCGGGACGCGGTTGATGTCGGCCACCTGCCACGCCATGTTGTAGAACTCTGCATGGTGTCCGCATTGGCGGTAGCAGCACCGGGTGCCGCAAGGTGGGCATGTCAGCCTTTCGGGGTTTGCATTTATCAGATCATTCGCGCAGCCGCTGTGATAGAGGTGCCCGCAAAAGGACACCTCGAGGTCCTCGCCTGCCACGACATCTTCAGCACATGTGGTACACCTGGGTCGGTACCGGTCATGAGCCCCCGCGATCATGGCATTCTTGATCTGGATCCAATTGAATGTTTTCTCAGGCTCCGGTGGGTTAGTCATGTTGGCGATAACTCAGCAGCCAGGGTTGTTGAAGACGGGTTGAAGAGATGGAGGTGGATGTTATAAATGTAAGGAGATGTTGAAGAGATGGAGATGGGATAGATGTGGAAGTGATGGAAAGAGACGTGTAAGAGATGTGGAAAGAAAGAGACTCCCAAACAGTCGTCTCTTATAGTTTATGAAATCGAGTGAATGAATCCAACCTGCTCTTCTTGGCTGCGAAGGCAGTACTCTTCATCACTGGCCAAATTTGACCCCATTCATCCCGACCTTTCTAGACAGCTCCATTGACATGTATTCCAAAAGCTTCCTTTCGCCGAGCCATTCTAAATACCAACACATTGTCCTTCGCAATCCCTACTGCTGAGCAGCAGCCTTGACCTCCTCTTCGCCCTTTCTTCTCTCTTCCGCGATAATCTCCTCCACCGTCTTGGTGCTTACTCCGTTTCCAAAGTACTTCTCCGACAGCTCGACGCATCGAAGGTTGGCCGATAGCTTGTTCATCGTCTCCATCCACTCGTCCGTCTCGTCACTGTCGAACACGATGCCTCCGCCGGCCTGCATGTATGCAACGCCATCCTTGACGAGCATGGTTCGGATGGCGATGCACGTGTCCATAGGGCCCTCGTCGACGTAGATTCGGTCCTCGGAGCTGGCCTTGTCATCCACCCTGACAATGTCGTATCCGAACCAACCAGCAGCGCCAGCATAGATTCCGCGCTTCTCCTGCTCCAGGTCATAGATCAACTCCATGGCTCGGATCTTGGGCGCACCAGATACGGTTCCGGCGGGGAAAATGGATCGCAGAGCATCGAATCGCGTACACTCTGGGCGCAACACTCCCGACACCTCGGAAGTGATGTGCTGGACGTGAGAGAAGCGATCAATCTTCATCAGGCGGTCTACCTTGACAGTATTGGGGTGACAGACTCGGTTCACGTCGTTTCGGGCAAGGTCAACCAACATGACGTGCTCGGCTCGATCCTTCTTGGACGCCAGAAGCTCGGCGGCCAGCTCGTCATCCTCGGCTGCGTTTTTTCCACGGTGAATCGTGCCGGCAATGGCGTGGTTAATAATGCGAGGTCGCGAACGGACCTCAGCAGGCGTATAGCCGAATCGAGGGTCGGACGGCAGCGCAGCGTAACCATCCGTCTTCATAAGACACTCAGGAGAGGCGCCGACGATGTAAAAGTCGGAGCATGAAAGGAAGAACACATAAGGCGAAGGGTTCAGAGTTCGAAGTGTCCTATAGATGTTGAATGGATGCAAGTTGGTGCTCCGAGAGAAGCGCTGCGAAGGGACAGCTTGGATGATGTCACCTTTGACAATGTACTCCTTCAGCTTGGTAACAAAAGTTTCGTATCCCCGTCGGCCAACATTCGAGGAGTACTCGAGGTCGGAGCTGGAGTTGGAGGCGATCGTTTGCTTGGGAAGAGGCGTCTCTGGTTGGTAAATGATCTCCAAGGTCGCTCGAAGGGAGGCACAAGCTTCGTCGTACGCTTGCTGGATATCGTCGGCGGGGTTTTCAGGGAGTGGCATGTGAGTAACAATGGTCAGAGTCGAGCGGAAGTGGTCGAGGGCGATGACGGTGTCAAAGAGCATGAATAGAGCCTCGGGGATCTGAAGGTTGTCCTTGAGGGCGCGTTCGGTCTTGGGCTCAAAGTACTTGATACAGTCGTATGACACATAGCCAACAGCGCCGCCAGAGAGCTTAGGAAGTCGTAGTGAAGGAATGTCGAGGACCTTGTGTTGCGAGAGCTCGGCCTCGAGGGTACGAAGAGGGTCGCCGGTGTGTTCATATCCAGGTCCAGTTCTCAAAACCTTTCTAGGGCCTATGGGTATTGTCAGGACTCGACTCTCGGCGTACTTGTCGAGATTTCTTACTTGCGCCAATGAAGCTGTATCTTCCGACCGTCTCTGTGCTTCCGGTCGCACTCTCGAGCAAAAATGAGTATTCGGCAGTGGCCCTAGACGAAGTCAGAGTGTGTTACAGACGAGACGGCGGGGTAATTACCCAGAGGAGAGCTTGAGGTAGATGGCAGAGGGTGTGAGGAGATCGGCGGGGGTCGAGACGCAAATAGGGAGGAGTGTAGGGCGATTCGAGTCGGACCAAGCCTGGTCGATGGCATCCCGAGCTTCGGCGACGGATGGCCGTATATCGAGCTAGGCAAGTCAGTTCATGTGAGTCAAGCAGAAGGAGCAGGAAGAGCGTACTTGGGCAGCTCCGTTCATCTTGTGAGGTGTCAAGCGGTGTCCAGTTCGGTTGTTTGAGAAGGATAGAATGTCAAACAAAGACTAGAAAAAGAGACGACTGGGAGCGTCGGTGAGTAGTCGGCCGCGCCGGTAAGTCAATTGAGGTCGGTGACTCGATCAAAGAAATGGACAGACGCTTGGTGGGGGCGGGGCAGACCACAAAGTCTGGGTTTCTCCAGGGTAGGCTGGTTGGCAGGAGCAGTGGGTGGGTGTGACCTTGTAAGAGAGTGAAGGTCTTGGGTTTTCTGAGGAGCTGTCTTCAACTTAAATGCATCTACAGATCTTCGGAATCCTACCGCTTATCTAGATTCCTGTGGCAATCTGTCATGTCCTTTCGGGTTCCGAGAGGCTGTACATCCTTCCGTCTCTGACATGATATAAGCTGACAAACACGGGTTGGGTATCGCCCAATTAGAAAATTTGAGCATGTAAAAAAGTTCCAACCCAGTTGAAAGACATTCCTTCGAGATCTACGAATGTTTCACCATTGATTGATGACAGTCAGCCAACACACCTCGCAGGCAAGCCTGTCGCGAAGGCCTCAAATATGAGGCACCACCTCCAGCTCCTAGCGCGACATAGCGCGTGCGGGGCCTGGAAGGAGCTCTCAAGCTTGATCCACTTTGGCTCTTGCTCCAGTGCTCTCCTGCATGCGACACACTTGTACTTCGCAATTCGTCCATCACCAACTGTGCCATGTCCAACTCTTTCCAAGTTCAACCTCGACTTTCTTCCTAGGCGCGAATCGCCTTTGTCCACTCGCTTTCTGCGCACAATTCTTGCTTAATCATATTCATATCCCCGACGATCACTTACGCTACTCGGCTCCGCCTGCAACGCGCTCATCATGCCCTCGATAGAACAATCCCAGGAAAGCATCGCCGACGAGACGGCTACCGGCGCCGATGTCGAGATGACTGAATCGGCAGAGCCTACCCAGGGTGGCGACGCGGGCGACGGCGATAATGGCGAGCAGGCCCTCGTCGAGACCGAGCCGAAGCTCGAGCTGCGAGTCACCTTCGCGAGCTACCTCATGAGCCCTGTCGTCACCCTCAATGTCGGATCGACAGACCAAAGCTCAGCTTCTCTTACCGCGCACCAGGCCCTGTTGACCCAGAGTCCTTATTTCCGCGAACTCTGCAGCGCCTTTGCCGACGATGGCAGCGTTGGTCGCCCTTCTAGGCCCGCGGCTGTTCCTTGTTTACATGTCGGCTGACCCGTCGCGCAGCCGCGCCAGATTGAACTCTCCGAATTCAACGTCGACGCCGTCGGCTGCTTCCTCGAATACCTCTACACAGGCGAATACTTCCCCAAGAAGATTCCCGGCCAGCGAACCCTCGAAAACGACCCCACGGTCCCCTCCATCGACGACACGGGCGACCAGCTCCTCAAGCACGCGCGAGTCTATACTCTGGGCGAGAAGTTTGGCGTCGCCGGCCTTCGTACTCTCGCCAGCTCCAAGATTCACTGCGTCAACTCGACGGCCAAGGGCGAGATCGCCTACGCCCGCTACGTCTACCAGTACACCAGCACCGACGACACCACCATCAGAGCGCCCGTCGCGAGCTTCTGGGCGACGCGGTCGCACACGCTCCGTTCCGAGGCCGAGGAGGAATTCAAGGCGCTGTGCTTGGAGCATCCTCAATTCGGTTACGATGTTCTTAGTACGTTATTCGACGGTTCGTGTGATTGGTGTGGTCCTAACTGTCCTCAGCTCGCGTTCTCGACGACAAGCTCAAGCGGGAACGCAACGAGAAGATGCACCCCTCGTCCACCAGCCACCGCAAGCGCGCGCGCCACAGCAGCGGATCTCGCGACATTTGAGCGCCAATCGACACATGGCCGACGTTGGTCTGTATACGGGAGTGCAAATGATAATTGGTTTGTTCGTTACATGGCCAACTTGGTCACTGTACCTGTACCGGAGTTTCGTCTCTTCAGCTTGCCAGGACGAATTGCTCTCTGGACCGTTGTTTGTATAGTAATAAATGCGCACCGTAACCTAAGACGGAACGACACTGAGTTTGGATCGAGCTGGAGGGTTCACTTTGGGATTGGTGACTTTCATTGGTCAATGAGTTGCAAGAACAAGGAACGCGACTAGTTCGAATCGGCGAACATGAAAGACGTGGTCATTTGTTCGAGGCCGGGCGCACGTAGACGACAATTCTTTGTGATTTGTCTGATTTACTGACCAGGGAACACTTTAAGAAGCACGATATATATCAGCACGACCCATTCATGGCCAACTCCATGACGAATCACGACTCCAACACCCTCTTGAACTGTCTTCACCCGCGCGCTACGCTGACTAATTAGAGCTCGCAGGAGAGCTCAAACGAAGATTCACGAGCTGTCGACCTGCGTTGGGATACAGCCTACAAACTTTACTGACCATGGATATGGCTACGAACCAGTCCCCGAACCCTTCAAGCGACGACGGGTGGACCCTCTCGGCCGCCGACCTCGAAACTATCATCCGGCAACGGGAACAGATGCTAGAGCGAGCGCATCTACAGCCGCAGGGGCTGCTGGGGTTGCTATCGCCGCCGGAGGAGCGAGAGGAGCTCACGCAGATGGTGCCAGTGCAGGAATTGCAGCCAGAACAGCTAACGAATCCAGCGCATTCGGAGAATCCAGAGGCTCCAGTCGAAGACTACTGCTACTTCCCAGCCATCCGTCGTCGGCTTACTGAAGGCGACACCTCAGTGGTGGCGACATGCCCTATCTGCTTCGACAATCTCAACGTACCCGGCCTGAACGGACCAGACAGCTCGAGAAACCAGAAGAAGAGGAAGAAGACGGTGGAGAGGGCGGGGGCGGATGAGGATACGGACGAGGAGGCGGATGACGAGTCGGACGTGACCAGCATTTCGCCCTGCGGCCACATGTTTTGCAAGCCCTGCGTTCGACAAGCGTTGGCGACCCAGGAACAGTACAAGACGTCGTGTCCCATGTGCCGCACCCCGCTCTGCTGCTACCGGTGCGGCCGGTGGGTTCGCTTCTATCATTTCCGAGCCGACGCCGCCTCATGGGTGCCCGGCGGGCAGCCGGACTCGGGGCGTGCAGCGGCGTCGACATGGGGAACGGCATCGACGTCTTCGTCGGCATCATCATCGGCGTCATCGGCGTCATCGGCATCGACTTCGACGTCGGCGCCGGCGCCAGCGTCCAAACCAGTCCCGTACAGATGCAAGAAATGCGCGGCGAGCGACCGGTGGATGGAGCGCATCCGCTCAGGCGACAAGCCCGAGGCCGCGAAAGGGCTGGAGCCCGCGTTGGTGGAGTACGTCTACTACCTGATCGACGACATGACTCGGCAGCGGAAGCAGCCGTCCAAGGAGGCGGTGATTTCGCGCTTCATCAAGACCATGGACGAGGAGTACGACAAGCTGGACATGGCCCGGCGGCTCTTCATGGCGCGGGAGCTGCGAGAGGCGAGTAATCCCGTGTTTTGAGGGTCGGGATGAAAAGACTGGACTGGGCACCTACCTGTGCCGAGCAGGGGAAATATTTTCTTTTTCTTTGTAGAGACGGATTGAATAGATGATGAGATACACGGATGACCTGACAGATTGATAAACGCCCGAGGTGAAGGCGACGGCCGAGAGGGGGCCTTACGTAGGGCCATGGGGCTATCGGCCGGGAAGAGGCAGAAGACAAAGCCAACAAGACAACAAAAAGGGGCGGGGAACACTGGCGCCCCCCCCGTCGTGGCTGCATGCTGTGTTACCTTGGGGGAATTGAACCGTTTTCCCTTTTCGCTGGCGGCGGTCAGAACAAATTGGTCGACTAAAGACCTCGGCGAATTTAATTTGGGCTGGCCATGGATGGGAACGGATGTGAGGTGCCGAGACGACGACTGACTTTGCCGTGTGATTGCAGAGGAGTGTTTCTTTGTATAGATTTACGAATGCCCCTCTCAGGATACTCTTACATATATCGTCCCTCTCCCCTCCCCCTTGTCGGCGATTCGCACACATCCACGTAAGTCAACTCCCGTCGTCTTTCCCCCTCCCCCACCCCCCTCATCAGCTCAAACCCAGCCGTGACAGGGCAGAGAGAGAGAGAGAGAGACGACTCGGAGTGATGAAACCAGCCGCCGGAAAGTGGGCTTTCCTTCTCCTCCTCCCCTCCTCCCAAAACCCGGTGACCCAGGGGAGGGAGGGACCGGGGGAAGGGCCACGGGATCCACGCCCTCTAGCACTAGGAGATCCCGTGTTAGCCGGGCTTGGCTTTGCGAAGTTTGACGGGGAACGTCTCTTGTTTGCGCCACGCCCCCCCCCTTCAATTGGGGTTGGGGGGGGGGGGGGGGGTTTGCAATATCACGATTGACAGCTCGTCTTCTCTCTTGGAAGTCTCCCTCCAAAAAGAAACACTGGGACGCCCTACTCTCGGAGACGCGAGAAGCGCCGGGAGGTGTACAGGAGGCATCTGCGTTGCCCGTGCTGGGCGCCAAGTCAGCCTCAATGCCAAGAAAGCGCAGAAGAAGGAGAAGAAGAACTGAAAACCGGCCCCGTTTTGGCCATCAGGAACGTGGTCTCTTCTTGGCGCAGCCGAACGACGACGAGCGACGAAACAGAAATGATGAAGTAATTCATCGATCCAGGTACTCAGACATGTTTCCCCTCGGAATCGCGGCACAGTAAGGCAACAGCCCGTCATTGACCATGACGATTTCGACTTTTTGAAACAAATTGAAGCATTTCATGGCGCATGCCATCATCTCACCTTTTTTTCTTTCTTTTTTTCCTTTGGTTTATTCCCCCCTTCCTGCTGTGCCGGTATCCGATGGCGCCCCAATGGACCCCGGCAAGTCGGCACGCTTCATCTGGTCTTATCCACCGCGAGACAAAATCGCCAAACACGGTTGATGGGATGGATTTGGTTTTGGAGGAGTGGCAGAGAGAGGGACTGTTTTTGTTGTGATTTAGTGGTTTGTTGATTTTGTTGTCGTCATGGCTTCTCGTCATGGCTTTCTCATCGTGTCGACCGCGGTCATGGCAAAACCAGAATAAGTTGAATACCCCGAGGCCCTCGATAGAATCATTCACAACTACAAGTCCCCTTGGAATCCACCGAGAAATAGCCACTTCTGCGCCCACTTTTCCCTTTCCATTCGGCACCCTTTCGCCGCGCGCCTACATACGAATGCCATCTCCGTGTCAGTCAGTCTCCCGTCTCTCTCTGGTCACTCACCTTCTGTCACTCCTCTTCCCTTCCTCACTCCTCCTTACCTACTCCTCATCCCCCCTCCCCTCCCCTCCATAAGGCTTGTGCGCTCTTCGTCTCGGAAGTACGGCTTCTCCCCCCCCCCCAGCTGTCACCTTTTCTCCCTACCTAAACCTCGTACGCACACGCCATCCTCCTTCCCCCATCCCCCTTCGTAGCCGCTCTGCCGTCTTCCATTCCTATTCCTGCATTACGTCGGTTTTTTTTCCTAGTCCCAATCCTCACCAATACCTACAGCCACACGCACACACCCCCCATCGTCCAGTCCAAGTTCAGTCCGTTTCGCCGCCCGCCGCTGTTCCCTGGGCATGCCGCTTCCCGGGGCTTGAATTCTTTTTTTTTTCTTTTCTTTTAATTCCTCTCTCGTCATTTCTTTTCCTCCATCCTCGGTTTATAATACCCAGCGCTTGTCCCCGGACGCCAAGCCTTTTTGTCTCGTCCCTCCCCGCCCATAATCCGACTTTGAACTGTGAGGATGCTGTCGAGCATTTCGCGACATCGGCATATCGTCTTGTCCGTCTCGACCACTTGAAGGCGCCTTTTTTTATTTTTGGTTTTTACTTTATTTTGGGGTCATTCTTTTCCTTTGTAGGGGCGAAAGGGAAAAGGAACGAAGAGAAAAAAAGGGAAGACGAAGGTGCCAAGCGAAAGACATCAAACGAATCAACGACACCACCACCACCAGCAACACCACCATCACCAAACCCCCCCATGGACGGCCTACCCGCAACCGCGGCCATCGCCGGCCTCCTCACCGTCAGCGGCACCGTCATCGACATCCTCTGGGACCTCAACACGTCGCCCAAGCACTCGACGGCGGTGCTCAACCTGGCGCTCCGCGAGGTCAAGGAGCACCGGTCGTCGGTGCACGCGCTCACAAAGGCGCTCGCGCTCGTGGCGTCGCGGCAGGCGCCCTTCCCCGACCGGGCGGGCTGGATCGCCGTCGACGAGCTCGTGGCCACGCTCACCGACGCCGTGCTCGCCTTCTCGCGCCTCTACGCCCTCGCGTCGAGCGTCGAGGCCGAGGCCGCCCGCTCCAGCCCCGCCGACGCCTGCCGCAAGTACGAGAAGCGCCTGCGCGCCCTGTGCGCCCGTCTCAAGTGGCATAACCTGTCCATTGCCATGATGATGACCATCATCAACTGGTGCGTCTTCCTCCCCCATCTATGTATGTGCCCGCGTTGCTAACGACTCCCAGCCCCGCCGACACCGACGCCAAAAACTCCCGCGACGAACTCGTCCACCGCATCACCCGCCTCCTCACCTTCAACCTCGCCCTCTCGGCCCGCATGCAGCGCGGCCTCCCCTCGTCCGACTCGGCCGCGTCGTCGTCGGCGTCGTCGGCATCATCATCATCATCCTCCGGGCCGCCGCCGCTCACCCTCTCACCAACACTGCCAAGCATGCCCTCCACATCGCCTCCCGCCGCCAGCATCCGCGTCCCGACCGCCAAGTCGGCCCATGTGGGTCGCGTACCCCGATCGTCCCCCGGCTGCGGCTGGCCCACCACCACCACCACCACCACCACGGCCGCATCATCCTCCTCCTCCTCCGCTTCCGCTCCCGCCGCCGATCCCGCCCCCGTCTCCCCCTCCTTCTCCGGCTACACCCTCGCCGACACCGGCGTCCTCTCCATCATCCGCCTCCCCGTCAGCATCACCGAACTCCGCGACGACCGCGACTACTACCCCGTCTCCTACCTCCCGCCCGCCGGCCCCCCCGCCCCCGTCCCCGTCGCCGGCTACGACTACCGCCTGCCCCTCGGCCTCGACCACCACAGCCACCTCCGCCACCGCTCCTCCTCCAGCATCCGCTCCGCCTCCGCCTCCCCGAGCCCCCCCGGCTCCAGCTGGGAACCAAACGACTTGCCCCCCGCCGTGACCGCCCAGCTCGCCGGCCCTGCTTCGCGGTAGCCCGTCTGAGCCATCTATTATAACATCGGTTGGGGAGTTGTCTCTTTTTAGCTTATTTCGAGCACGGTTGTCTTTTTCTGCGCCTTCACTGCCCACGGCAGCCCGCACGAGGTTGGGATTTTTTTTGGGGAAAATATCATGGCATCTTCTTTGATTAGGCGACGGTGTATAGACGGGTGTTACTTGCTGTTGTCTCGTTGTTTCTTTCCGAACTTCTTACCCGTACAGACAGCTAAGCCTGGCTGGTACCACGAGATTGCTCATCAGACAAACCGACTTGTTCCTTGACTGAGGATTTTGGACATAGCTCGCATAATATGACGCATTCATCTTCATTACATACTTATCCAACTATCCATAACATGCTAACCCAAACCAAATTATGCCCAATTGTAGATCCCAACCATCAATTTAAAATGCTTAGATGACCAGTTTGCTGCCGTGATACTTGATCTCCTCGCCGTACGACTTCACCGAAGCCTCCTTGGTACGCTCGGGGAAGCCCTCAAAGGACAGGGCATAAGTGGCCACAGAGTGAGCAATCAGCTGTACAGTGTTAGTCGCTTTCCCGGCGTCGGGCGCAGAGCTGCTTACCTTGGTGTTGACGACCCAGGCCGTGTAGTTGACATTGCCGAGGTCATCGCAGAGTTGGTGGTAGCAAGGATCGTACCAGTCGCCAGCCTTGCCGCCAAACTCTTCGGCTTCTTCCTTGGTCTTGACGCCCTCAGCGCCAGTGGCAATCCCTCCGGCGGGAATGCCGCCGCGGATGAAGCCGTCATAGTCACTGCGACCGTCAAAGGGGATGAAGGTGTAGTTCAGGCCCTGCTCCTCATACCAATCGATGTACAGGTCTCGCAGCTCCTCGGATCCGGCGGGGCTCTCGTCGTTCGTGGCATTGTAGATCTGGTAGGCAAAGTTGGGGCTGGCCATCATGTCGTAGTCCATGAAGAGACGGATCTTCTGGTTCTCGTCTTCGGGAAGCACCTCGACGTAGTGATCGCTGCCCAAAAGACCCTCCTCCTCGGCTGTTACATGTTAGTCCCGAGTTTCGTATGCGAGCCATCATCACTTACCAGCCCACCAGGCAAATCGCACGCAGTTCTTGACCTTGAACTTGGCCAACTGAGTTGCAACCTCCAGGACCGAGATACTTCCAGAGCCGTCGTCGTTGATACCAGGGCCCTCCGTGACGCTGTCGCTGTGACCACCGAGCATGACGCAGTTCTCGGCATCGCCATCGCGAGTCTGGGCAATGATGTTCTGGGTGGAAATGGTCTTGACCTCGGCATCAATGTACGCGATACCATCGACCTTTTTGCCGTCCTTGAGGCGCTTCGCGAGCGGCTTGCCCTCCTTTCCGCCCAGACCAAACGTGGCGACGTGGTCGGGGGACGGGGTTCCCAGAGTTCCGTGAACCTCCTCGTCATCGTAGTTGTAGACGACGGCAGCGACAGCACCAGCCTTGCCGGCATTGCCAGACTTGGTGCCGAACGGACACGTTCCTCGCAAGATGAGGGCAATGTTGCCCTTGACGGCCTCGGGGAAGTCGGACTCGTCGCAGCCTTCCTTGTCCACGAGGACAATGTCCCCAAAGACGGGCTGCTTGTTGGGGGTGGGAGGGGTCAATCCCATGGGAGCGGCATCCTTGGGGACCGAGGAGCCGAGAACCAGGCGAGACTCGAAGACATTGCCCGAGACGGCGGGAAATGGCTGGAACGAGACGCTGTAGTAGTCGCCGAGCTTGGCGAGCTCGGAGTTGATGTATGACAGGGTTCCCAGATGGCCTGGTCGCTTCAATGTCAGCATGCTGCAACAAGACTAGATGCGCATTTCCGCACACAACGTTGTCGGGGGGAATTGGTGTCGCCGGACGTACCCTTGCTGCCAATGACGCGGGTGGGATGCCCGTACTCCTCCTCGCCTCGCTTGGCAATCTCGAAAAACTCCTTGGCGCGCGACTCGAGGTTGTCGGCAGAGATGAGGCCCTGGAGAGCCTTGGTGTCGATGATGGGGAGGGCGTCGGAGCTGGGGCCGGAGCTTGACGACCAGGAAGGGACCTCGGGGGCGTCGAGCGGGACTTGGGGGATCTGGAGAGCCGAAACGCCCGACAGGGCCGTCGCGGCGACCAGAAGGCCCTTGGGGAAGGTCATTGAGGTGGTGGTGATCGGGGGGGGGAATGCGGCTGGGTGCGGTTTTGAGGGGTGCAGATGGGAGAAGAAGGAGGAGAAGAAGAGTGAGGCAGCTCGGGTGCGAGCCTAGGTTATGAGGTGCTCAGCTGCAACCCTGACGTAGCTTCGACGAGCGGGTGTTGCCCTGCGACAGTGCGGCAGTGCGACACCGGCCGGTACGACCTCGGGAGGTACCTGGCTGAGCTAGCAGCCGTGGTACCATCTGTGCGACGCCGTGACGCAGGTACTCCCGAGCTCTTATCTTATCATTGGCCCGTGGGCGGCTGGAAATGCAAATTGGGCGTGAGTCATGCGCATCAGTCTCTTGGCAGCAGGGATAAGGAATGTCGTGGTTGGCACGTCTTGTTCCTGGATCCGACCGGGACAATGACATGGATTTGATTCCGTAGGGAATCCCGTTAGTTGATCATTGAGCTTGGACAGAAGACGGTTGATCAACGGGCGAAGCTAATGCCAATTTAGGTAATTGAAGTTGGCCATCTCCAACCGTTCGGAGTCTTCCGTACTCCGTACCTACTATCCGTAGTAGTAATTAAACACCAACTCCAATTCATAAGTCCAGACATATTACCATTAAACCAGGTCTATATTCGCCTCCATCACTCAACCGCCAAGTTCTTCTTCCTCCCCGTCGTCGGCACCGGCTTCTCCACCCTCAACAGCCACAGCTGCCAGTCCTCGAGCGGCAGAAACACCTTCAAGCAGCGATTGCACAGGTAAGCAACCACCACCACCACCGTCGCCGCCGCCGCGTCCAGGAAGTAGTGGTTCGCCGTCGCCACAATCGTCAGCAGGATCCAGCACGGGTACCACACCCCGAACCCGAACATGGCCCACCGCGCGAACCGGCTACGCTCCGCCAGGATCTTCTCGTCGTTGTCGTCGTCGTCGAGCGCATCACCGCCGCGGGACCGTCCCGCGAGACGCCGCGACACCCACGACCAAAGACCGCTCAGCACGCCGCTGTCGGCGATGAAGACGGCCCCGACGCAAAAGGCGTACCCAAAGTGCATGCTCGGCATGGCGGCGAGCTTGTTGACAAAGTCGCCGCTCATCCACACGGACTCGGCCTCCTCCAGGTTGACCGTGTCGACGAAGCCGTACTTTGAGGGCAAGAGGCGCGGCGGCATGGTGGGCATGGTGATGAAGATGGCAAAGGCCACAAAGTTGGTCAGCGTCATGGTGCGTCGGACGGTGCAGAAGCGCGAGTGCGTCGGGGCCGTGGCGTAGTAGTAGGCGATGAAGCCCACGGTGCCGGGGATGTGAATGAGGGCGTAGCCGCGGTTGAGAACCGTCAACCACCAGCCGCGATAGTCGTTGACCTCCATGCCCATCAGGAACCAGCGCTCGATGCGCCACTCCAGCCAGCGCGCAGGGCCCTCGTAGTCGCCGCCCCAAAAGGTGGCCTCGAGATCCAGCAGGTACAGGCCGTGGACCTGGGCGGAATCCCACATGCTGCGACGGCCGCCGTAGTACCACTGGGCAAGCGTCGTGGTCAGGCGGTAAAAGCCGAAGCTGATGCCCCAGTACCACATCTCCATGAGGAAGGGGAACTTTTGCAGGATGCGCGAGTGGAAGTTGCGGGCGAAGCGGCTCGAGTTGGGCGTCTCGACGCGCACGAGGCCGCACAGCGAGCGCACCTTTGGCGGGTGCGGGCGTCGGTACGGGTCGATTTCGAACTCGTGGGATCGACGGGGCGAGTCGGGGTCGGACTCGTCGAGGAGGGAGGTGCTGTAGCAAGAGGAGGCGTCGTTGATGGGCTGGTAGCGGGCCGAGGAGCGCTTCCAGATGGCGTAGTTTTTGCGGCGGGAGAGGTACATGGACGTGAAGAGGATGGAGACGATGAGCTGAAGCGGTCAGGGCGTGTCGACGAGATACAGTTTTGCAATGGGACATACAATGGGTTCAACCCATTCGGGCATTCGCCAGCCACGAGAGGCCTTCCATCCCCCATCAGGGACGTCAGGGAGAGTGTCGTTGGCCATTGGAGCGTGGCTGGCCGTCGATGGAGGGAAATGCAGGCGAGAAAAGTGCCAGTTCAGTCTGAGACAGAGGACGGACGCGGCGTGAAGGAGGAAAGAGCCGGGACTGCAGACGTGGGGGCCGTCCAGTCCAGGTCGAACCCGAGAGTACGAATATTGCGCGGCGGATGCAACGAAGACTCTGGTGGACAGGCGCTACAAGGCGATACCAAACAGACGCGAAGGTAGACAAGACATGCTCTAAATGCAACAATCGTTAAGTCATTCGAGGCAGTGCAAAGCCAATGAAGGAGAGACACGACGAGCAAAATGTCGAGGAAACGACGCAATACGAAAAAAGAGACGTCAACCCGACGTCTCGACTCCCCCGGCGAAAAAAAGGGACCTGCGCCCACGGCAATCTCGCAATCTCGACCGAAGGTCCCAACTGGAGTAAGACGGCCTTGCTTTTTATTCCCAATGGCCGCACAAGATTGGCCGAAGAGGGGACAAGCTTTCGGGGGGTGTTCGAGTCTCACAGTGCACCAGACGCAGAGGGACTCTGGACTGGACCATTTTTGGGGGAGGAGGAGATTAGGGAGCTGTGATTGGCGAAGGGAGGGAGCGGAGAGACAGATCTGGGGGATCCAGGGCAACTTCATGGTTGTCGGGGGGCGGGAGCGAGAGAAGGTGGTGGGCGCGGGTTTTGGTCATGACGAGGAGAGGTACGCGCGTCCAGTACAAGCCACTGCTGGCGGGAGGATGAACGAGGGTCAATCGAATTGCACGTGTCAGAGGACGACTGTTTATACGATGTGCGTTTATTTATGTGACATTCTCTGTAGTTCTGAACCTCTTCCCTTCAATTGTTATTGATTGCACCTTTCAACTCACCCTGACGACGTGAACTTTGACCCCCCGTCGGCGCTAATCTCAAAGCCCCAACCGGGCACGCGACAGGGGAGCGACTCCGCACTGTGCGGGTCTCATCCTCCCGCTCTCGGCTGGCTCTCTCCGCACGGGGGGGATGGATCCATCCCTTCAAGGAGCTTTCTCGACGGACAATGACAAACGGCTGCATTCACAGCGAGGTTTACGAAAAGTAGTCATGAAATTCAGCCAAGAACCGGTCATCATTCCATCATGCTTGCCTCTTAAAAAAGAAAAAAAAAACGCTCCGCCGCACATGGGGTACTGTTTACATCCATCCGTGTCGCGTGCTCGCCCTCTGAGAACTCGCGTGACGCCTCTCTCCAGCTCAACTGGACTGCGCGGGAGCCGGCCGCGCGCCGTAAAAGTAGAGCAGGTTGCGCGACGCTTCCATTTCCCGTCGACGACGACCTTCTTCGGCGTCGCGCTGCGCGTCGGCCACACGCGGCTTCCTGTTGGTGTTGGTGTTGGTGTTGCTGTTGTTGCCGATGCTGCTGTCGTTGCTGCCGGTCATCTTTTCCCCCACCACCACCGAACCGTTAGCTCGTGCCCGGCAGTTTTGGGTATCACCACATTTTCACGCGCGCAACGCTGCAACAGAGAGCATAATGAATGCGCATGAACAGCGGGAAAATACGCTCGACTCACCTTTCCTCGCACCGTAAACGACCGGTCCACGGCATTGTGAATGTTCTCCTTCCACACCGTCACCGTGGCCTCGATGCTCATGATGATGGTGTAAGCGGGACGCATCTTGACCGACGGCGGATACGCAACGTTAAGTAAGGGTATGTTGGTTTGAGAAGAAAAGAGGCAGAATATTCGTCTTGTTTACGTCTCTAATAAAAGCAAATAAAAAAACAGAAGCAAGCCATTTATTCCTCGGGGGGAATCGTCTGTCTTTAACTACCTCTAACCTGACTACCACGAGTCCAGCTTCGTCTTCGCTGACCCCCCCCCCCCCCTCCTCACACCAGATAAGCACCACCCGCTCCCACGACCACCGCCGTCAACGAACACAAACCATCAGCCAACTCCTCGCACCCAAAACCTCACACTCCATCCATCCATCCTCCTGGATCCCACTCCTCAAAACCGGCCTCAAAACCGCCAAGGACAAATATCTGACCCCCCCTTCATCTCCTCGCCGGGACCTCCCTTCCAGCCCGCGCCCTCGTGACGAAGCGGCCCGCCCGTTCGCCGTCCAGTGACGAGCCTCGCTGCAGCCGTCGTCATTCCCCATCCATCGGCGACGGCGCGGCGTTTGATCGGCCACCCGCCTGCCTGCACGCGTGCGCCGCCCGTCCAACCAACCGGGGGGGGCTGCGAACCTGTGCGTATTGGACGCATAATAACGTCAGCTGACGGGAATTTCGCTGAAACCCTGAACTGAACCATTTGGAACCATGTTTGTTCCCCCTCCCCTTCGCCCCCCTCGTGGTCTGCTACTCCGCCTCGATGCCATGTGCGTCACCCAAAGAGGGAGCACCCAAGTTGCTCTCATCAGTGCCTCCTCGGAAACTACCCGTGCTTTGGAATCATGTCCATTATTGAGACCGTATCTTCTCTGCTGCATTCCAAAAATACATCGCTCTATCGACAAGAAAGGCAGGTAGTAACTTGAGTAATATGTACCGGGTAGCCTGTGAAAAGCACTCGTTGCGTCCGCCCTGCGATAGTCCAAAACACCCGAAACCCCCCCACCTCGTGATACTCCTAAATAATACAAGCTGCCAACGCGCCTCCAGAAATATCTTCAAGAAACATCTTCACGCTCATTCACCGCCCGACCAGCCTGCTGCTGACCCTCCTCGACCGTCCACTCCGTCGCACTTCCGACGACTCTTCTGCGACCTCTGCTGGTGCCCCACGCCGCGGTCGCCTCCCTCGCTCGGGCTCATCAGGCACTTTGGTGGTTGCCTGTTGCGCCGTGAGCGCGTTCCTGCTGCGCACTTTGCGCTCCTCTTCCGTGTTGAGGAATCGATGGACCGATCGATAGTCCAACACTCTCTCTTCCTTGTCGTGAGGGCCAGCCCTCGCCGTCTTGGGCCAGACGAACCCGTAGAGCTTCGAGTGCCGCTCGCACCTTGGGCAGTTTGCCTTGGTAAAGTACGCATCCTTCTGCACAAAGTATGTGCTGCAGTTTGTGCATTGAATCCATGCCATCTCGGGCTCGGAAAGGAGTAACCGGGTCAGGATGTAGTCGCCAGCCGTTCGCGTTCGCGCCGGAGGCGTGTTTTCCCTGACGTGGACGCGGCGCCGCTGCCTCGGCTTCTTGGCTGCTTGTTCCTCCGCCTCGGCTGCTTGACTGGGCTCGACCGGCTCGATGCTGATGGCAATGGCTGTAGAAGGGCTCGTATCGACTGCTCCCTGTGGTGTCTCGGTTGGCTCGATACTGGCCATGGCTGGAGAGGAATTCGTGTTCTGAACGGCTTGTGGCGCTTCGGTTTCGAGGCTGATGGTTACAGTCGAAGGTTGTTGCGCCTCTGCTGGTCTCGGCTCTTGTAGTGCCTTTGAATCTCGGTCGCGCCCAGACGCTTCCTCGGCATCAACTTCTGAAGGCGTCGGCGCGTTTAGAATAGCTGCGATGGACATGCTTGCCAGGCTGCTAGAGGAACTGATATTCCTGGAACCAAAGTCACCGGCCTTTTGCGGGCTCGGTGTCGGACCCTGCATGCTTCGGGGAGAAAGCGGCACATGTGCCAAAGTTCCATGGCTGCTCCCGTTGCTCTCCTCCCGCTTCATCGAAATAACCGGCCTCTTCGCCAACGTGTCCACCGCGGGCGGAGGAGTTTCCTTCTCGGGCGAAGTCATGTCCGTCTCTGCCGCATCCCCGCTGCCAAAGCTTTCGCTTCGGCTCACCGTACTGCCGCGCGACGAAGACCGTTCGGAGTTTAGGAGTGCTGCCACCTTGAGCCTTTTTGCTGGTGTTTTTGGCGGTGTGGCCAGAGCGTCGACTGATCGCTTGCGGCCTCGGGGCGGCTCGTCTCGTGGCGGAGAGGCGAGAGCTAACGTATCTCGGGCACGACTGAACCGAGAGCTTTTGGACGTCGCCTTGGAAACCCGCGGTCGGATATCTGGAGTCACTGAAGGAGTTCTCGACGATCCAGCAAGGCTATCGTCTCGTCGCCGCCGTCGCAGGGAGTAGCCCTCCTCCTTCTTGAGCTGCTCAAAGCTCGTCTTCACCGCCAATGCGCCGCCCTCGGGCGCCCACCCGTTCCGCAGCCCATCCTCGCACGATTGACACAGGCACTCGCAATTGTCGTCCCCAAAGTAGCTCTCGCCGTACGTGACCGTGATTTCGTCTCCGGGTTCGATGGGGCGGGTTGCGATGATTTCGATGCCGGCGTGGCCCGTCGTCACCAGCTTGGCATTGGCGTCGCAATCGTGGTTGGCGAAGCGCGCGGGTCCCATGAACAAGCTCGTGCATTTGCTGCGCGAGCTGACCACGATGCTAAAGTCCTTCTTGTGGCTGGATATTTCCTTTTCCTCCTCGGGGCTGATGGTGACGGAGATGCCCGAGAGGTACTTGATGGATTCGTTGCGCCGGATTGACCGCCTCGCGGTGACGGCGGCTTCGTGGGAAACGATGGTGTATCGGTTGGTCGAGTTGACTTCCCACGGGCAGTCGGGAAGATAAATCTGCAAGTAGCGCCGGAGGTGCCGGCGAAAGTCGTCCTTTTCCTTGTCCGTCTTTACGCCGTTGAGGAACCTCCGGATGCCGTCAATCGCTAGCAACCGCTCCTCCGCATCGTCGTAATCCTCGCCCAATGCCACATCTCGGAGGATCTTTGTGATTTCCTCCTCTCGAATGCCCCGAGACGGGTGGTAAGAAGTGCGGTTCTTGGGAACAGTTGTCCAGTAGAAAACCTTGGAGAATCAGACATGCGCGAGCAAAACAACCGGCTCACCCCCCAGAGAGGCGCACTCACATGGTCGACGAGAGCATCAGTGAGGATATCGTCGTACGCAGACAACTGCGCAAACGTCAGACGATGCTTCTTGGCAGCCGCATTCCTGGAAGGTGCCATAACTCCGAGTTTTGAGCGGCAACCAGACAAAACGGAACGAGTACGTGGTCGAAGCGAGGAGTTAAATGAGCGTACGTGTTCCTCACAGCCGAAGAGCGAAAAGAGCGGACAGCCCAGACGGTCGCCTTCACCCTCGGAGAAAGCAGTCGACCAGATACCCCAAAACGCAGCGATCCAAGCAACGGGCGGACGAGCTCCAGGGAGAGGCGTGACGAACGAACGTTGAATCAGCTCAAGTCCCGCAACGTCATAGTCTTTGGGATTTGAGAGGGACGGGGCGCTTGGGTCTGGAGACTCAGGAGAATGAGAATGAGGGAACAGTTCCCGTGCAGAACAGTGAGCGCTGAAGAGGGAAGAAAAGAGGCTGAAGAAGAAAGGAATTGTTCACAACAAGGCTAGACTCGGCCTCACGAGTTCGAAGGATGTAAGAGGTGGAATGACATCTTGAAGCCGGGGGAGCTGGCGTAGGGGGGTGCATTCAATGGGCTTAGTTTGTCTCAATCAAGCCCCGTTTGTTATGGCTGACCTGGCGACGAGGTGGCTCACGGCTGACGATTCTGCACCCCTGCGGTGGCTTGAGCCGGGCTAGTCCGGGCTTGGGAGGTGCTGTGGCTGAGCGTGTAGCTGCTAAATCCGTCGACCAATCGTACCCTGGTTCGATGGCCGCGTCACGTGATTCGTCGAAAATGTTCAACCCGCTTATTGACTGGCCGCATGCCGAGCTGGATCTGCGGCGAGAGAAGCTATTCAGACGTCACCCCGTGAGGAAACGCCTTCAATATGATTCAATTAAAGGTCTGTTTGGACCAATCCTGCCGCAGCGACGGGCATGCTGACCATTATAGACGATGCTCAACTGCATCGACAACTCAGGCGCCGCCCTAGTTGAGTGCGCCCTCGTCGTCGGCCAGAAGCGTGCCGCTCGAATCGGTACGCTACAACACCCAAACCCCTCGACCGCCTACCCAACCACCCAATTCTATGCCACCCCATACGACCATCTATCGCAAACTTCCCCGGACGCAGCTGACTCTCCGTAGGTGACCGAATCGTCGTCGTCGTCCAAGAACAGCGCGGTGCCTCATCCTCCGGCATGGCTGGCATCTCCGCCGCCAACAAGGTCAAGCGCGGTGACATCCGCCACGCCGTCGTCGTCCGCACCCGATACCCTACCCAGCGCCGCGACGGCACCGTCGTTCGGTTCGACGACAACGCCTGTGTCCTCCTGAACAAGTCCGGAGACCCCATCGGCTCTCGCATCAACGGTGCCGTGGGTGCTGAGTTGAAGCGCAAGAAGTGGAGCAAGATCCTGTCCATGGCTCCGATGCAGGCATAAAGGGATGTAGGACTCGGGGAGTGTGGTCATCTTTGTATAAAATTTACGGCGTGAGGGGGCCCATGTACGAGGGGGAACTGTACAACTACGATATCAGGCATTGCGAGGCGTTGAGACGCGAATATGAACACCTTCTAAGCCAAATGAATTTATGAGCGAACGTCACTTGATGCAAAAACTTAATTGAGCGGTGAAATGATGAAAGGTTGCGGTTCCATTCCTATCTTCTGAACCTATGCAAGGTTGATACCCTTAAAACTCCGTACCCGTCTTCCCTTGAGGGAGCTGCCCTCTCATATTTTCCGGACGCCAATATCATGAACAAAAGCAAGACAGACAACCAAGTAAAATTCCCACTCTCCATGCAAGAAGTCGCTCTGTGGATGCATCCGTGCATTCGGGTATCGATACAAGAAAGCCTTTCTTAATCAAAGATGTGACCGCATTCGCAGCAGACATAAAACAGTTTCTGACTACAGTTAGACACTGATTGACGGCAGGTGGTGAGAGCGACCACATACCATGCCAGTTTCGGCGCTGCGTTGTTGCGATTGGAAGAAGACGGCTTCTTCGTGCTTGCAGTTGGGGCAGGTCTTGTTGGATCGTGGGAGCTGTAACACGACGAAGAATAGATTCTGTCAGCCAAGCCTTGTGAAGCGGGGGTAGACGAGATCCAAAGGACGAGCGCACACTCGAGGCTTCAGCTGAGGTTGGTGATCCAGTGACAAAAATAACAAAGGGAAAGTGTTGTGACGGTAAATCCTCGGGAGCAAGAGCATATGCCAGTAATGAGAATGCCGAATCAATGTCGTCGTGATGGTCGTAGCAGTCGTAGATTCATGTCGAAATGCCGCGAGGCATTAGACGTCCACAACCATGGCGCCGTCATCAGCGACGGCTTCGGACCCATAATCCGAAGTAACCGTCAGATCGATGGTCTTGTCGTTCCAGGGTTCCTCGTCGTACTCGGCAAAAGGGTCGTGGAAAATAAACTGGCACATGCCCATACTCCCCGTGTTGACGCTGGTGTCGCTGTCGCTCGTCTCCTCTCCGCGAACGGCGACAAAGATGGTGTCGGAGGGCTGTTGGCAGGTATCACAAATGATGACACAGCCACAGCCGAGGCAAAGGACGGGTGCGAGGTCACTAACCGTAGGATCAGAACCGACGTCCTGAGTGACACCAGCAGTTTCGCCAGCAGACGTGTTGAGGACGTTGCGGAAGACGCAAGTGGACTGGGCCTCTTCGGTGTATTGGCAGGTTCGACAGGTGAACATCAGCTTGTTGTCGTGAGGGTCTTCCTTGGGGTAAAGCATATTAGAGCATTCCGAACAGAATCGGAACGTGATCTGCTCGAGCTTCTTCTCGTCGGGGGCCTCGTACGAGGTGGTCGATTGGGGAGTAGCCATTTCGAAACCGCAAATCGAGGTTGATATGAGTGGGTGAATGGTCAAAATGTATGGAGGGTCGAGATGATGAAGGCGATTCCGAAGATGCCGTGCTCGAAAGCGGATGATATGGACTTGTCGTTCGTGGTCGTGGAAAAAGAAGTTGAAGTTGGGGGAGTGAGGTTGAAGAGGTTGAAGAGGTGAAAGTTGATTGTCGACCTGAATGGAAACTTGGGAAAGCGCGTGCGCGAGCCCGCTAACTTTTTTGGGTGGGGTGCGTGCAGGTACAAAGTACCTCTTTGGAGCGGAGGGGTTTGAAGTTTGCAGAGTAAGGTGCTGATTGATGTGATGGGACTGTGAAGTGTAGGAGAGAAGATGGAAAGCCGGAATCTCAGCAGAATGCGATGGAATGTTGAATAGTAAGGTACCTAAGTACTTGAGTGACTGATCTGGGTATTGAAGAAGGAAAGTTTGACAAGAAAGCACTGGGCATGTCAACGGGTATTTTATTATTTTCATGGTAAGGGTAGGATTTCTTACCTGACCTGGTGTGCTGGCCTCGTGTGCGGCGGTTGGTCATACTCCTCACTGCCAGGCACCAAGCCAGCCTGGAAATCTTTCATGTTCCCTACGAGTGTGGCGATGACTTGGCCATTTGCCAACAAACAGAAGCGGCCAATAAGGTTGCGGTGTTTGATGACTCATTCTGTGAGAGGTTATGACCGAGAGGGAGGCGAGGCATTGCCCGGGTTGTTTGCACGGCATTGAACAGCCGCGATCGAAACAAGAGCTGCCGGTCTGTGATGTGACGCGGGCACGGTGGCTTCCCAACAAAGGGACTGTCATAATTTTAGATTCACGGGAGACGGAGAGACGGGTGAGCCATGTCGATACCAGTTGCAGCATCGTTAACGTATGGGTGCCAACGGATCCTCATCTGCACAACTCCTTACTGGCACCGACACCCGATCTTGAGGCGGCAGTCCCGTACCTGCGTCAGCTCGCTGGCCCGTCGCCTGGAGCGGCATCCCTTATTCGTAGACAGTTGGTGTGGTGAATCGTGATGTGTCCACGAGGCCTCGTCCCGCCCACCCCGCGCTGCCTTCCCATTCACACAGCCAACCTCGGAAAATAGGAAAGCCAGACGGCCCGGCTATTCCAGGCCTTCTGCAACTCACCGCCCGCATGTTTGGGATGCAGCTTCGCCCATATCCTCGGTCCTTCAACTGCGCCAACCATGTGTGCTGCGTGCGGGATGAAGCAGCAAGTCATCTCGACCCCTGCATCTCCATGCACCAACTTGGCGGGCCGCATGACCTGCGAGGTGTCTCAGCCTCGGCCGTTGAGAGGCTTCGACGCGGGTCCATTGACTTCCAGATGCTTTCCAGGTTGCTCCTCGACGGCCATGATGGAAACACAGAAGGTAGCCCGGTACCGAGACGAGACTGTCTCCTTCTCACGTAACCCGAATATTGAGAAGCCTTCGTTCGGCACAGTCTCCGTAGAACTCGGGATGGCACGTAACCCAAACGAGCCCTCCATCCCCGCAATCCCTCCATTCCGGTGGAATCCAATGGACCATTTGCATCCTAAATGCAACCCCGCCCGCCACCTGGCGCCTGAACAAGTTGACCCTGGCACGTCATCGCCCTCCCGACTGGGCTCTTGGCTGCTCTTCACCACCTGAAGCTCTCCACAAATTTGTATGGCTTCGGCCTCTTGCTCTCCATTGTTGCTGGGCTGCATCTCCTTCTCCCCCCACACACTCTCGACGCAACACCACCAACTTTGCATCGTCCGCCCGACTACCGTTCGCTCGCAGACATCCAAATATCCCTCGATTGTAGGCCTACTGATCCTCTTTTGGACGGATACAACTGTACACCGTCGTATTGGAATCGCCCTCGTCTTATTCATCGCACTCGTATCCTCTTTTGTTGACTTTCCCCCTCGTAACTTCCATAGCAACCATGGTAAGCCCCCTCAGCTCCAAGAAGCCAGCAGGCAGAGCACCACCACAATAGCCCACCAACCCATTCACCATTCACCATTCACCATTCACTCATCTACACTCCCAAACCTCACCCATGACCTCGCTGACAACCCATTGCCAGTCCGACACTGGCCTTCCCGCCGGCTGGGAGGTTCGACACTCCAACTCCAAGAACCTCCCCTACTACTTCAACGCCGACGAGAAGAACTCCCGCTGGGAGCCGCCCGCAGGCACCGACACCGAGAAGCTCAAGGTCTACATGGCCACCTACCACAGCGTTGGCACCCGCTCCGGCGAAGTCCCCGATTCCACCGACGGAAAGATCCGCGCCGCCCACCTCTTGATCAAGCACCAAGACAGCCGCCGACCTAGTAGCTGGCGAGAGGTAAGCCCCCCTTCCTCGAGCGATTCGAAATATCCAACGGAGAACACAACGAGGCTAATTGTCACTGCCTGCAGGCCGAAATCACCCGCACCAAGGACGAGGCTCGCGCGATCCTCGAGCGCCACCAAGAGCAGATCAAGCTGGGCACCAGCCTCGGCGACATCGCCTCCACCGAGTCCGACTGCTCCTCGGCCCGTAAGCGCGGCGACCTGGGCTACTTTGGCAAGGGCGACATGCAGAAGGAGTTTGAGGACGCCGCCTTTGGCCTCCAGCCCGGCCAGGTGAGCGGCATCGTGGAGACGGCGAGCGGCCTGCACTTGATTGAACGGTACGTCATGCGACCCGCGTGCGACTCTCTCGAGTCTGCTGAAACTGTGCGACGTAATACTGACACTGCTCCCTCCTTTTAGCTTGGCCTGATATCCTCTGTGAGATGCAAAGATTACGTGTGATGAGATGAACGGTGGGTGAACGTGTCGGCACGGGCGTTAATATCCCGAAAAAGTACAACTGGTAGGACTCTTGAATTTGTCCTCGTCAGTGTTGAATGAATAGTGAATACAGAACATCGATCACGTCCGAGTCTGACGACGTTTTTGCTTGATCTATCCTTACAAGCTGGGTGATGGGACTAAACCAGTCCCTGGCTACTGATAATTCGTGGATGTATTCCACGCATCTCCCATGTCCCTTCATCATCATAAAGCATGAGAGCCTCCGTCCGTCATAGCAGCCCCTCTCAACGCAAACATCCAACACAATGCCAGTCCAACAACCATATCCAACACGATTCTATCAAACATCAACGACTTGCCAACCCAACCAATACACTTTGAAACGGCTCGACTGTCGTAAAAATAACCGTCATGATTCCAAAGACCGTCATTGCTAGAGCAGCGTAGGGAGCTGATCGACTCCTCGTTTCGTAGAGGTAGGAGACGCCCATGGCTGCTCCATTGATGCCAATGGCGATTCCTGCCGCGATGGTGGCCGGGCTATCACCGCAGGCTAATAGTGCATCTGCCTTGGAGGCGCATCTCTCTTCTTGATACGAGTCCTCTGAATCCCCAGACGAGTTGGTGTCGACTTTGGTTCCCACACACAGCTTGCTCAGAGCAAAAGGGTACATCAATTGTCCAAGGATACCGTTACTCACCACCAGCGCCGCGTTGGCGCCAATGTTTCCCCCGACGGCCTCGATAGCGGGCTTCGCGAGGGCGAGTGTAGTGCTTCGTGCTGCGAAGGACAGGGCCTCGGGAGTATTGAGCCCGAGAAGACGGCCGGATAACGCCGACAGGAACACGCTTCCGGCAGCGTAGAGAGCAGAAACCAGAACTGTAAGTAAGCCGGCAGTGCTAAAGAGTTGGCACTGACACTCGTACAACTTGAAGCCCCATATCAGCATGCCGCATTCCAAGATGGAGAGAGCTGCATCTCCAGCCCCGAACCAAGATGAGGTGCCCGATGGAAGAGGCTCAGATGTTGCGGCAGCGGTCCAAAGCGTATATAGTGGCGTGCCACCGGAAAAGGTATCCAAGACATCCGACAGGCTCTTGGTCTGGTCCGCGGCGGCCTTTGCTCTGACGTAGGCTGTCATAAGAAGTGTCGTCATGAGGACCGGGTTCATTAGTGTGACCAGGGCATTCTTCACTTTTGAGGGTTGAAAAAGACGATTGGACTTGCCGAACTCTCGCTGAATTCGTGTCGTCGAGACCCAGACGAACCAGAGGACACAACCGTCGAGAACACGTCCCTCCTGGGTAGCTGCTGCGACTGGGACACCAACCAAGAAGGTGGCCGCAAAGGAAGCAATGAGCGGGAAGTATGAGACGAAACTATCCCACAAGGGCGACACATTTGAGAGTTCGGACGGGAGCTCGTGAATGGACACCCTTGGTGCAGGTTCCGCAAAGAAGTCGGATTCGGTGCGAGTCGCACTTCGCAAGCTCTTCTCACGCTTGATGCTTGAAGAGCTTAGACCGTGCCGAAATGTCCAGTCGGAGGGCCAACGAGCGTTTATGCGGGTTGTAGCGAAAGGACGAGGATGTGGACGAGCCGTTGGGAAAGTCGCCATGGTCATAACCAAGAGCGAGACGGCAAAGACCAAGGTCCATGAGGCGAGGTTAGTGATGACTGATGAACAATTAGCCAAGCCAGTAAGATATGAGCAAGAATACCGACCGAAATTGCCAATGATGCGACCGATGTCGCCGCTTTTGAGAATTTCTCCTTTGTTGAGCATGACTAGGGGAATAGGAAACCCAAGGCCGAGGTGCGAGTTTATAAAGTCGATCTGAGTCGGTTTTTAGTAATAGTTCCCGCTTGAGCTTCTCCGCATCCGACCTTTGGTTTGATGTGCTGCAGATACTTCTCGTTGACGGCCCGGGACCAGAGACAGACGCTGGTCATGACGGCAAAGGTGAGGACCATTCCGCAGATGGAGGAGAAGAATTCGAGCTGGGCAGGGGCAAAGACTCGACTCAGGCCCCAGATCAGGAGCTCGCCCATGAAGAAAATGATGCAGATGCATAGATAATCCAGCGCCTTGTCCACAATGACTGCCAGTCGTCTTCGCCAAACCGTTGACGGAGCTGTCATGTCGGAAGTGTCTCGGCTTGGTTGAAACAGCATCAGGGACCATGGCCTCAGTTGTCCAAGACGGGAGAGAGCAGGAAGAAAGGCTCCATATGAGTGTCCGAGACAGCAGCTCAGACAGCGCATTAGACAGCGGAGGATTTTGCTGATGTCGGTCTTGGGGGTGGCCATTGTGCGACAGGCCCTGAGGCGACACAGCGAGGAGAACGAGAAGGAGGACAACAGGAGGTCCTCGAAGCGCAGCAAATTAGCATATCCCCGACCCTGATCAGAGAGGTTGTACACGATCCTCACACGGGGAGGACAGCTTAAATGGTCATAGGACTCGGGAAAAGAGTGTCTGACACGTCATGAGGGGCCAGGTCGAAGCCGGTTTCCGAGGAGGCGCGATGTTTGCGAGCGGGAGGGAAGACTCCCTGGCATGGAGACGCGGAGCGGTTTGAGATGTTGACGAGATGCGCTGCCCGTCTGCCGATGGCATTTGGCAGCGCAGCGGCAGCTGGCCGGTTTTCCAATCATCTCAGTTGACTGGTTGGATGGACAAGAGCTGATCCCACCACAGCGTTTGAGAGAATGCCGCAAGTCTGCACAAACTCCACCATTTTAGATCGAAAGAAGTATAGAATTGGTGAGTTGCATTTGGGCACCTGCATCAAAAGAACCTGACCGCCACCGTTTGTGCGAAGCACTGGGCGGGATACCAGCACCTGGTTTCCGGGAACGGGATCAAAAGTGCTCCCGCATCGAGGCCCTCCAATCGGGCTCTCTCCACGTCGACGAGACTTCTCATCGGCCTGTAGATAACTGCCATGTTTGCCATCGGTCGGGCCGCTCCCGCGAGAGTAACTCGTCAACCTGCGACTTGAGAATATCAGCCCTGGCTCGCCCACTCGAACACCAAACGCTTGAAAGCCGCAACAGGCAAACACGGGCCTGTAAATAACCTCTCGATACCCAATTATAGGTCGGAATGTACCAATGACTGATACACGAGGTCACAGCAGTGGATATTTCCCGGGAGTTGAAGCACAGCAAATGAGATCAGCTCAATGGAAACGAGGGCGAGAGAAGGGTTGTTGCGATGGCAGCTGGCAGCAGGGGAATCGATGTTGCAGAAAGACTCATGGATCTTGGAACAGCAAGGCCGACCCCTGGGTTACAACGTCGATGCTGAGGGACGTAGGACAAGTTGCAAACGGAGAGAAGAAGGGGGTGGGTGATTGGAGAAGATTGGACCAATCGAAACGTCCGTTTGAAGGCGATGCAAGTGCGGGCTTGAATCTGGCATAAGATGTGGCGTCCCTTGCTCAATAATGGATTGATGGGTGAAAAAAAGGGTAGAAATTTTCCGAATTATTTGAGTTCTAATGGGAGGAAGTTGAAGTCATCTTGAGCGGCGTGGGGAGAACACAAACACTGCATCTGAACGATCGCACCTGCCTCAGTGGACGATGTAATTATGGAAGGCGTGGGTCATCGGGCGCACCTTCCCTCAGCCAGCCCAAAGCCCCTCCGCTGGGCACACATGCACTGTTACAGTGCCACCAACAATTGAGCCAATAGGGGCCTTGACAACTGACCGCCCAGGACGCTGTCTCGGATCTTGGCCCAACGACGTCTGTTATTTTCCTTTTCCTTGGACGATTCGAGCCCGTGTTTGCCATCCCGACGGAAGGGTTTTACTTTGTCTCAGATAAGCTGGACGAGCCGAAGTGTCAACGCAGGGTCTGATTGCTTATTCAGCTCTTGTCGCCGTCCGATTCCAACTTCATTTATCTCGGCTCAACCCAACTCGTCCCCAGAACGGATCGACAGCCACCGCCTCGTCTAGAATTGGCCACGGCCCTCCTCTTCTCGTACTTGTGCATCCTCTGTCAAGCCTCTTTGGGACTTACTCCCGCTCGAGGGGGCCCAAGGCATCGCAAAAATTCGAGATTCGGCCTTGTGCAACCCCAATACCCCTGAGAGAACCCCCCCTTCCCTGGCTCGAAAACGCCACCTCGCTATTCCACAGGACCACAATGGATCTCAGCCCGGGCGAACATGCCGAGACCTTGCTGCTCAGGGCTGCCCGCGTGTACGGCGTCAATGTTGCCAAAGACGACGTGCAGCGGGCCTTGGCCGACCCGGATCGCGGCACCGCCTTCGTCGAATGGGCGAATATGCACCTCTCGTCCGATAGCCTCTTGACGGCTGATGAGTTGGCATTGTAAGCTGCAGCATGTCTCGGAGACGGTGTCTCAGAAGCCTGTCACTCTTACTAATGTTACTTGTCAAGATATACGGCCCTCGACAGGACCGGCCAGGTTGACAAGTTGGCAGACGCGTACGACCTGGGCGAAGTGCGGGCGGTGAACGAAGATGACATTAAGGCTGCCATCGAGGAGCTGAACCGATCCACAGTCACAATTTCTAAGCAGACCGAGACCCTGCGTCAGCAGCAGGATGCACTGTCACGCCTGGTAAAGAAGCGCGGTGAGAATGAGGCTCAGCGGCGTGATCTGGAGGCAACTCGGCTGAGCAAATCCGAGTCCGAACGGAAAAGGCTCGCTGCTCAAGTAAGCACTGCCACTTGCCAAGAATAAAAGTCATTGGCTAATGTTCATCCAGGTGGAGGACATGTCACAAAATCTTGGATACCGGGTGGCAGATCTGGAGCAGCAAACCAAGGATACTAGGACTATCCTCAACGAAACAGTAGATGGAATCTTCCGCTCTGATGACAGGCTTCTCTCCAGTCTCCAGAAGCTTGGTTGGGAACTGGACCAGCAAGACCCAGAAGAACAACAGTCGGTAGAGAAGCTACGGGAGATTTGCATGCGGTACGTATCTCTCGAGATCTACGTGATGTATTGCTGATTGATTGAAGCTTCATCAAAACAACCGTGGAGACCCTTCGCACCAGGCTCGATAGACTTTACATCGAAGCTCTTCTTGCTGCTGAGCGGTCAGGAGAGAGTAGGTCAGCCAGTGGTGATGACGTCAAAGCTCTCGAGGAGGAGCTCGAGTCTCTTTACTCTGAGATCTTGCCCGTGGCTCAAATGTCTGTCGAGCAAGAATATCTCGAACCAGCGCTAAAATCGAGGGACGCCCAGAGCGGGCAGAGCCTACGCCGTTCCGCCAAGGCAGTCGCATATGTTCGTTGCTCTGCACCTGTGAGGACTGCACCTACTAACACCTCGTAGGTCAACGAATGTCTCGATTATGTGCTCGACAGAATAGACCTTTTAACGGACCGCGTGGAAACGCTCAATTCACACCAGAATGCCACCTTTTCCGTCATCGCTACAGCCAAAAGCGAAATCTCATCTCCCGTCCTCCCCGTCCAGAGGCCAGCCAAACAGGCCGTGCCCGCCTCGCCCGTCCGCAGGACATCCCCCATCAGAATGCGCTCCAACACTACCGGCGGCTCTCGTCGCGGAAACCGGAGGCGATCCTCGGGGATCCAAGACGAGCCCGCAATGGAAGCCCTCTTGCGCAACCTCGCGCTCGCGCTGCCGCCGGCCGAAGACGCCACGGCCTGCGAACAGGCCGCCGACCTCGCCCAGGCCCTCGCCGAACGCTCCCAGAAGGCGGACGACGTGGCGAGGAACGCCCAGGAGACGTTTGAGAGCACCGCCACGTCCAAACTGGACGATGCTCGCTTGGCCATACAGCTCCTGCGGGACAGCATCCTCGCCGAGAGCCCCTTTAGCGAGGTCAGGCTGGTGGACCCGGAAATCGAAGCGTCGATCCACGTCCTCGGGCAGGAAGTCGACAAAGTCGGGGAGAAGCTGGACGGAGCAGACGTCAAGAAGGGAGCTAGGAGCACCAAGAAGGACGAGTTCGTCCAGCGCTGGGCGCCGTAATCGGGGTTTACTGCACGCTGCGCGGTTTCCCGCCGTTCATATGTCATGCCATTACGGGGCTCCTCTTTGAGCAGCCGTTGCGAGACGGGACAGCCAAGCCACGGATTGGATAGACGGATGGCATCAAATTTACAAGGTTCCCCCAAAACCGCATGCGCCTGTATTGTGAAGTGGTCTAATAGTCGAAAACACATCTATGTTTTTTTTCCACGGGCAGAAATAACGCCTCGCTCGCCACGGTGCCATGCTTTCTAATAAATGGCTGCCCGCTCGGACTGGGCAGCTTTATCAGATGTCAAGTCCTGGTCCGAAACGGGGGTCCAAGAGGGTCAATTGTCGCGTCTGTCCGCTCGAAGGGGCCCCCAAAGGTGAAATGGCCTGGTTTATCCCGGCATCATTGTGGGCTGCGCGATGCCATCCATTCCATCCAGTCGTACCTCAACGCCGTTTCCTCGTTCCTGCGATGGTACCTGTTCCGTTGCGACGTTCCTCGCCGAGGCGGGCTCTACCGATCTCGGCCGAGGCGCTCCTCGTCGTCGTCGCGGAGCTCGTAGGCTGGGCGGAACCTCGAGGCGTTGTCGTCGACGGCCAGGGCCGGGTTCGGCCGCGTATCCGTCACACCGCCCAGGGAGGTGAAGCCCCGGTTGTACAGCTCGCAAAAGGGGATCTCGAGATGGCGGATAAACTACCCACGCACGCGCAGTCAGCAAAATGGGATCCTTTTTTTTATTTATATAAAGTGTTTCGAAGGGATCCGAGACAGGCACCGGATTGTGCCTGCATCACCCGATACAGGGTCCACATGTCCTGAGTTCGTGGGAGAGGTGGACTGGGGGGGAGGGAAGGGGTGAGAGTGGGATGCGGATGGGATGCGGATGGGGGGCGTTCAAACTCACGGCCCAGATCTCGACGTAGTGCCAGTCGATTACGGGGTGGACGCGCATGAATTGCGGCCAGTCCTCGTCGGTCATGTCAAAGTGTGTCAGCGACTCGGCGTGCGGATCGGTGCGCCTCGTGCCCATGAAGATGGCCTCGACCTCGGGGCGCTTGGAGAGGTACTCCTCCAGGGCGGGTCGCATCTTGGTGGCGTAGCGGTCGAGGTCGAGGTGGTACTCCTTGGACGTCTCGGCGACGAAGTCCTCGACCTCCTGGAAGGGCTTGGAGGAGACGATGTAGAGGGCCTTGAGGGGTTGGGGGTCGGATCGGTCGGCGTCGGCGTCGGCCGCCGTCGAGGAGGGGTTGTGCACGGCGGGGAGGCAGGCGAGGATGAGGATGAGGAGGACGAGGCAGTCCTTGCCGCCGTTGTAGGAGATGGAGAGGTGTTCGCTTCTGGAGGGCGGGGGGGCCACAGTTGTAAGCAACGAGGGCTCGCGACAGCTGCGTCGGCGGGTAAGGGCGGAGGTGTTCTCGGGGGCATCACTCACCCGTATCGGCGCAGCGCATCCTCAATGACGGCGTTTGAGACGCGGACCTGCTTCTGGACGTTGACGAGGGTGGCGTCTGTGAGGGAGTCGTCGTCGAGGAAGGCGAGCACCGTCCTGCGCAGGGCGTGGCAGATGTCAGGGAGGCGGCGGGCGGCGGCGGCGGGCTTTGCGACGACGCCGTTGACGTGATGGGGGTGAGACTCGGACATGGTGTCTGCGGTGTCGGGGACTCGGGATGGGACCATGGGGAGTGAGGAGTGGCTGGGAAAGAGATTGCAGAGTTTCGGGGGGTTGAAGGAGGAGGAGGAGTCCCCGGGACAGCTGTCCAGCGTGGTAGGTTTGGTGAGGAGATCGCGTAGGTGGCCTTTACGAGGGAGAAGGGCTGGACGACATCGGACGGGGAAATAAATGGTGATGGGTGGAAGCGGATGGAGAAGAAACGGCGCCCCGCAAATTCCGAACCCCGCGGCGGAGGCCGTGGCAGTGGCTCCCACGAGGCGCCCGCGATAACGCTGCCTCGGTACCGGGAATCCGAGACTGCATACGGATATTATGTGAGATTTGGGAGGGGTTGGCTTCGGCTGACTGAATACGTCTAGTCTGGCTGGCTGGCGGCTAATCATTGCCATTCATACGGCGAAAACCCATCGAGAAGATTAAAGACACTCGAGAGTGTCGTCGTGCATTATAAAAACGATTGCTTGTCGGACCAATATAGTACCCATGAGCATCGAGGCCATAGTAAATACCAGCTACCAATACTTTTAGGACCTATTCGCCGTCTTACCCCTCCACTACTAGACCAGAGAAGCGCACGAAAAGGCATTCTTCACCGTACCAGCCTCGTACTCGTTGATCTGTCTCACGTCAGTAACCATGCACTCCTTTCCAAGACCAAATCGACTCACAATGCTCTGAATCGACGCATATGTTCCACCGGCCAGGAGGACCAGCCCCAGGAAGAAGATGATACCATTGACGACGCTCCAGAAGAGGTTCTTCCGGGCGTACCATTTGCCCTCCTTGAGGAGGAAGAACCACATCAGCGACGGGATGTACAGCGTGAAGCCCGAGTTGAGCAGACTCGACGTGATCGCAATCAGGTCGCTGAAGAAGGGGATCGCCTCGGCAATCACGAAACCGAGCCAGGAGAAGATGGTGATGAGCACCAGCCACGTCACCCAGCCCTTCTTGGTGTTGACATACTTGGTCACGCTGTCCTTGTATATCCTGCCGTGGATGTATCGCGCCGCCACCGTCGTGTTGATGGAGCCGCTGATGAAGATGACGGGCAACGCGACGCCAAAGGCGACCTTGGCTACGAGGCTAGACGTCGACAGGATGGCCGGCGACTGGACGTCGACTCCCACAAAGGAGTAAATGAGGCCTCCGGTGACGGTATAGATGACGATTTCGATGCCGCCCAGCATCCAGATTGCCTTCATGTAGTCGGTCGGCGTGTGCATCTCGTCCATGAAGGAGAACTGCGAGATGGAGAAGCTATAGGCGAAGAAGATGTTGCAGACGGCGATAAAGGCCGTTGCGAAGCTGAGGTCTTCCTTGGGCCACGCCGACCACTCGGACGGAGCGCCGTTGTTCGTCTTTTCCACGCCCGTGGCGATAATGGTGATCCCAATGGCCAGGATAATGGACACGAAGTCGACGTAGCCGAGGATGGCCATCTCGGCAAAGCTGGGGGGGATGGCCAGGACGAGGAGGACGAGGGCGGACACGACGCCCCAGACGATGGCGCAGACGGAGCTCTCGGTGAGCACCTCAAAGGCAATGGTGCCCGTCAGGCAGTGCGACGCCGTCAGGAGCAGCAGCTGCAGCGTCAGCATGACGCCAAAGGCCTCGTAGCCGAAGCGGCCGAACATGAGCCCCCCCGCGGCGGGGTAGTGCTCGACGTGCGGGAACGTCACCTTGACCTGGCCGACGATCCAGGCCGTGTAGATGGCCATGAGGCCGATGCCGACGGAGCAGATGACGCCCGCCACCATGCCGAGCGTGGCAAAGGCGGCGGGGATGGACAGCGAGCCCAGGGCGATGGCCTGGACGATGAGCACAATCGTGAGGCGCTTCCACCCGAGGCGGTGGAACTTTGCGTCGCCGGCGAGCAACTTGCGCCTCTCGAACTCGGTCATCTCGCCCACCATTTTCTCGCTGGTGGCGTCGTCCGGGGCGAAGACGCCGGGGGCATAAGGAGCGGCGGCATTGGCCTTTGTGCTCTTGTGGTTGGGGTCATTGCCGATGAGGTCGACGGCCGTGGCCGTGTCTGCCGCGGCGGGCGGCGGCGGCGGCGGCGGCGGCATGGTGGTGGAGGGCATTATTGTTCAGGGGCGAGTTCAGTCTACCATGGTCACGCAGACGTGTACGGAGTCCAGAGCTCGAGGGGAGGAGGGGGGAGGGCCGAGGTTGGGAAAGACGGGGTGTTTCCGCTCGGCAGGAGTGAATTGGGGGGTTGTATAAGAGGAAGCAGGTAAGAATAAGTGCGGCAGAGGAGGGGGGATCCGGGCTGGGGAACGGAAACCTTTTAAAGGGAAAAAGACGACATGGCTGCCGGCTGGCCCAAGTCCTCGGAGAGTCCCCGTCGAGGGGAGTCGACGAGCCGAAAGTCTGTTCGTCTGTCGATGATGGCCAGTCATGAGCAGGACCCTTTTCTCCATCTGGAGTGTCTCGCCTCGACCCGGCCGCCCAGCCATGATGCATGGGAGTGGACCTTTTTCTATCCTGATTCTAGAAGGAAAGATGCATGAACTGGTGGCGAGCATATGCGCTCCGTCTTGGCCGTCTCCATTCTCGCAAGTGTATAGTACATACGTAGTATGTAGTGTAGGTGTAGTAGTCAGCCTCTCACACGACACGACTCCCAGGTAGAGTTCCTCGGTAACTTCCCCGTCCTGCTCCAACACCACAACGACAAAAGTCAGCAGAATACACCCAAGAAGTCCCAAAAGAACCCTTCCTTCCACAGGAAGCGAAGTTTTCAGAGAAATTAGCTTTTGTGGATTCTGTTACGCAGGAGTCGGTCCATTTTACATAATGTTCCATGCGGCAGCGGAGCAGGCGCCTGAGTCAGACGACGATAGGGAACCCGTCACCCGACGATTTTCGACAGTTTGAGTCGCAGGTGAAGCAGGCGACCGAGAGGGAATCTCCGTCTTGTGGCCGGCAGCGCCTTCAGGTGAAGAGGTGAGCGTGGTCAAGGTCCGGGTCCGGGTCCGGGCCGGTGGCGAAGAAGGATTCTAGAAGAGAATTCGTAATGGAGGGGGAAGCATTGGCCACGACGGGGTTTTTCTCTCTCCCCTCTAGGTATTGGTATGGCTGCTCTTCCGAGGAACCGGAGGGGGTTATTCCTGGTGTTGACAATGCATGTCGAGTACTCCTCAAGTAGACGCCCGTCCCAATAACCCATTATTCACCCAGGTATACTTGCACGATACAGGCAGAAACCAGCCTCGGACAAGCCTGAAGAGCCTCACCTCCCCAAACACCAGCTCGGGCCATCGGGCCTCCATAAATCAAACCCGTGCTTGAGGCAAATTTTTCTCTCTCCTCCCTCATTTTTCTCCGCCTCGTCTACAATTGCCATCGAGTCTGGGGAACGGGCCTCGTGGACTGACTGATCCGGGGCTCGCTCGCCCTTCGTCCCCAGTTCCAGGGTCCAGCCTCGCGTGCGTATTTATTTTCGGCTTGTATAGCAGACGTGATTCGGTCGGTTGCGGAGGGTTAGATAATGGTTTGCAGCATTGTGTTTGTCATGTAAATGCTCTCACCTGTCGAGCTGGGTTGCTGGTTATTCTATCCTTGCAAGGGCAGCGACGGAAAGACGATAAGAAGGACTCAAAGGGAAGCTGCTTTGACCCGAATTCTTCTTTTCAGAATCCTGGGGAAAGGTTTCCAATGCTTGTTCTCAAATGAGAGAACGCATGCTGATCACGTCGATTCCCGGCATCATCACCCGTCTTCTTTAGAGCCAGCTTCATTTATCGTCTTGACAACTCGTGGCCAACATACGTTCCTAGCAAATATCGAAACTCAGAATTGCTCATTTCGAAGATGCATGTAATCATTATTCATCAAAATCGCTCATCTTCCAGTAAACCCATTAGTCCATAGATCCCATAACCCGTCCATTTCCCACATAACCGGCCATATGCCATCCCAAACAAACCCGACGCCGTCTCCTCCTCAGCTCCGCTTGGGCCTCCGTTGATTCAGGACCATGTACAACGGAGCCAAGACCAGCGAGCCCAGCACGAGCATCCAAAAGCTCCAGACGCACCAGGCCAGCCACAGGCAGCGCCCGAGACCGGGAACTAGGAACTCCAGGCGGTCCGTGACGGGGTACAGGTCTTCTTGGCTGGCGATGTAGTACTTTGGTTTCCTGCCGGCCGGTTTCCTCACCCCGGGCCCGTCTCTGTCGTTGCCGGCGGCTGCGTGGTGCAAGTTCTCGGCCGGCGGGGGACTCTGCTGGGTGAGTTGGAGGACCGAGACGAGGCGGACGGGTGCTTTGTACAGGGTGATGAACCACAGGGCGAATGTCTGCCGCAGCGAGACGTACAGGAGGCCGCTGCGAGGATCGAAATCTGCGGGCAAGAGTTAGCCGGTTTGTTCAACACTCACCACCACGAGCCCAAGATACTGACCGACTTTGTCCACCTTGATGTCCAGGTGCGGGCTGAGCGTGCGGTACCACTGGTACATGGCGATGACGAGCCACAGGGACTCGGCGCCGCTAGCAAAGGTGGTCGGGGTCCTCTTGCGCGACGGCGAGCGGCCGCGGGGGTGCTGGAACGAGGCGTTCGGGAGGAAGTACCTCGACAGGGCCGTTTCCTGCTGCTCCGTGTTGCCTTGGGTGAGGGCTCTGATGACGCCCCCTATCTCCTTGGCTGCGAGGGTCAGCTATGGCGGAGGGTTGTTGAAGACGGAGTGGACTTGCCTGGTTGTTCCATGGTGTGTATATGCTTGTGGTGGTGGTGTTGTGAAGAGGCCGTTTCTTTCTGATGGCAACGAGTGATGAGATGAGTGATGAGACGAGCGCAAGAGAAGATGGATGGAAGTTTGACGTGGGAGCGAGAAAGAGATGCCCAAGGATCCAAATAAATAAACAACAGAGACCAGCTCATTACATGTTGGAATGTGCTGTTTCACTCCTCACTCCTTGCAATGTCTGCATTACTGGGCAACATTCCATGGGCGGTGCTGAGCAACGGAGGCAATACTTCACCGGGGGATCAGCCATCGTCCGAAGATAAGAGTTCCGCGTGGTTTGATTGCGACAAGACGCCACCAATCTGTTCTCGCGGCGGATCGAAGCGGCCATGGCTGACGAGAGAGGCGCGAAGAGAGCGAGGCTTGCAAGGCGTACGAGCTAGACTTGCTGGTGAAACCCGTGTTTGCCGACGGTCCAAGACGCCTTCCTTTGGTGATTTCAAGAGCGTGGGCTTATCTGGCTGTTGTGATGCTACAAGCGTCTCCGAGATGGTATCGGGCAGACTCCAGCCTACAAACGTCACTATTCAATCATGCTACGATGCGCGGCCTCATCACGACGCAGGGGGAAACGACTAGTTGAGATGACTAAGGTTTATTATTATTCCATTTTTTTTGTGTATGTTTGCTTCGTTATCTCATCAAATCCGTCTCTTGTCCGGATGCGCTATATACAATAAGGGGTATGTAGTGTTTTTATCATCTTCTGCTTCCTATAGGCGTCGCATCTGATACTGTTTTCCTCAGCGCAAAACTCGGGGTATTTTCTCGTCTTTTTCTTGTTTTTTTCTGTTTCTTCTTTTCTCGTGCTCAAGCAGGACCGTACGTGATCTTGGTCTCGCTGACAATGTGAATACCGCCAATCGTCTTCTCGCGGCGAGTAGTAAAGCCCACGACGGCAGGATCGGGCTTGGGCGGCATCTCAATGTTGTCGGCGACGGTGTCGAACGTGTCCATCTCCTGCACGGCGTCGACCGACTTGAGCTCGGCCTTGTCGCTGTTGTTGTTGCCGTTGCCCTTCATGGACCACAGGCGGGCCTCGTCGTCCTGCAGGGTGCTCTCCGACACCTCGTCGCGGCTGGGCATCTCGTACGAGTGCGTGTAGGGGTTGCGGGTGCCGCGGCGCTTCTTGTCGCCGCCGTGCGAGTGGCCCTTGGACGCCGAGCCCTTGTCGCCGCCGTTGCGCAGGCGCGACGAGATGATGAAGGGGATGTATCGCATGCAGAAGGGCTTGAGCGCGGGCACCGACGCGCAGATGACGCCGGCGTTGATCTCGATGAAGCTCCAGATCATCTGCTGCGGCACATTCCACGTGTAGTCGTCCGACTGGAGGAGGGGAGCCACGATGAGGGTGCGCTTGATGGAGGCGATGCAGACGCTGTGCGTGTTAGTCACGAGGTGACGCTCGTCAAGGAACAGGTCAACTTACAATCCACCAGTGGCAAACAAAAAGGCCAGCGACACCTTTTGTCGCAGGGGAATCTGCAGAGGGATGACGATGCGGATGGGAAGGACGAGGATGAGGGCGTCAATGACAATGTTGGCGATGCTGAGCGTCAGCATGGGAACCAGGCTGTCGATGCACTGGCCCTCGACGGTCAGGTCCCAGCTCGACGCGACGGGCCGGCAGCGGAAGACCATGAGGAAGATGTACAGGAGCGTGTAGACGCAGACGATGGCGATGAGGGTGTGGACGGCGCGGCGGATGACCCGGTCGGGCGAGATGCGCAGGTAGAAGCCGAGGACGGAGAGCTTGGAAAAGGCAATGGAGATGGCGAAGATGAGGATGCCGCTGATGGACGTCTGCCAGAAGTAGGGGCTGAACTTGCTCATCAGGTTATCCCACATGTGATGGCCGGCCCCGACGGTGAGCACTATTCCTTGGGTCAGCGTCTGCGGGAAGGCGTGAGTCGATAGGAGAGGTAACATACTGTGCATCTGAAGACCCAGGAAGATGATGGCAAAGCCCAGAGCACAAATACACATGTCTACAACAGTCAGTCAGCAACACCTCCCACGAAGCCATTGTCCAAGACACTCACAGTCGTCGATGCCAAGAACACCCTTGACCACGTACTTCCTCGTAAACAGGCGAAGGGCCACGGCAACGCAGGCCAGCACCGTCGTGGCCACGCCGGCCGACAAGACTCCCTGGGCGCTGCTCGGGGGGTCGACGACGGTCCTCACCTCGCCCTGGGGAGGCTCCATGACGTACAGGGGAGCCATTTTGCTGGGTAGTAAGAGGGACGTTTTTTTTGTTGACGAGTCCGGAAACGAACGAAGAAGAGGGACTTTGTTCAACGTTGTTCTCTCAAGGACTTTTGCTGAGGAAAGGACTGGACGTGATCGAGGCGGCCTCTCTCAGTGTGGGCAACGGACGCCCATGAGTATTTATCACATCTTGCATCTCTTTGGCCCCTCTCTCTCTCATCGCTTGAAGAAAGAGGAAGGGAAGAGAAAAAAGCAAGACAATGGGACAGAGAGAAAAAAGAAAGGAAAAAAACGTGAGTTAGAAAAAGGAATAACAATACAGACAGCGGTCCGGGTCCCACCGTGGCATTGCCATGTTAGGAATCTTTAGGGAGCTTCTCGCGAAGTCTCTCCTCCCCTCTCAACTCTCGTCTCGCCTCCGCCTAGGGCTCTCCTCTCCTCCAACAAGCAAAGACAACGGGTCTGAAAACTGGGGAGGGAGGGCCAGACGACCGTTGACAATGGGCCAGGGGCCAGGGCTCCAAGGCTGAAGGGGGACCGAGAGAAAAAGGTGGTTCGACTTGAAACTGGCGTCTACGACGGAGGGGCTGATCCAGGAACGAAAAGTGACGGCTCACGTCGCTGAAGAAAGAAGAGGAAGAGGAAAAAGCAAAATCCGCCTGCTCCATCGGCGCGCGTCGAGGCCCCCCTTGTCAGGGCGAGAGGGAGTGTGGCCCGCGTGGGGAATAAGCTGGGAAAGAAGGAGAGGAATTTCCCTTTTCGCGGGCGTCTTCGGTTCGACGGTTCTTGGGGGGACTTCTTCAGCGGGACGGAGCAGAAGAGGCGAGACGAAGACGGTTTTCGGCAGACGAGGGAGGGTTTGGCTCCGTCGGGTCCGGAGTCACCCCCCGGTCCCAGCATCCCGCTGCTCGGCGGCGACCGGGTTCCACCGCCTTGGGGGGGAGGAGGAGACGAAGGATATGCACATCACTTCTCGCATGGCCAGGTGACGAGGGCAAAGGAAAAGAAAGCAAGAGAGAGGCACGTATGGTGGTGATGACTCTCCGCCACTGCCGCCGGCGTTGCACCTTGAAGGAGTGCCGTTATCGGTTGACCAGGCAAGATACTGTCTGCATGGCGGTATGGATGCCTACCGCAATCTATTCAGAAAGGCTGAATATGTGCTGCAACAGTACTCCATCCACATGCAACACCCGGCCCAGTCGACATGTCACTTTCTCAGCCAAGGCAGAGCTTAGAGCTTATCCATCCAGCAGGGCAAGCATGATATGTACATCTCATCAACGTTGCATTCCAGCTCCCCCCTCGTCTGTGGAGAGAGTCGCACTCCGGATCTCAACCATGGGAGCAAATTACTACCCTCTTGCTACCGGCACGCGGGTTCAACCAGGGTGTCTACCGAGATTCGCTGCTGTGAGGTGTGAGATAGGGCCATCACGGGGAGGGGCGAGGAGGAGGGGGAGGGCCAATATTGCAAGAGGGCGCGTGGTATTATCGAGGTCCAGAGCGAGTTCGATTATGCCCCCAGCGTCGCAGTGGCGGTGGTCTTCTGGGACCTCTTTGAGACAATATGCGGCGACATGGCCTTCAGGTCATGTGTGACGTCGAGAGAAAGTCCCCCGTCCCGAAATGGGAAACGGGACGAGGATGGATGCTGTTTGAAGATTGGGATGATCCCTTCATCGAGACTTTTGGACTGCCGCGGCATCAATGGGATGGGCTCTCTCTCGTCGTCTCATTGGCAGCACGGCCGAGTCAAAGTCCTCAGCATAATTTTCCTTTTTCCTCACCTCATTCTCGCCGTGTCCACGTTATGCACGCCTTGTGCTCTGGTGGACTCTTTTCTTCCCTTGTTTCCTTTTTGTTACTCCTCCTTCCTTCACCGATCTGTGGCCCTGGAGATGGAGGACGCCAAAAGATGCGGAAATGGGGTGATCTGATCAAATGCGATATTGCAGCAAAGAGATGAAAAGTAAATCCAAGCCAAAAAGACCAAAAAACCCGGGGTCTTCCGGGGCCCGTATCGACGCCTCCTGCGCGGGTCATGATGAGGACTGCAGCAAAGAAAAAAGGCCTTTTTTTTTCGTGTCCTCGACGAGCTATGAGAACTATTACCTACAGGAAGCTCCAGAAAGACCACAAACGGTCCGCAAGACACCACGCCATTGAGCAAATTAGCCACTGCCGCCTTTTGTGAGTGAGAGGCGAGTCCTGTTGGTTTTAGGAGGGGAGGGGGGTTTCTTTGCTTTTTGGCTTGCTCGGTTGGGGCTCTTTGGAGCGACGGGATCCCTGTCGGGCTACAAGGCGATTGACACACAAGGAGGACATGTGAGAGTCGGAGGACTCGAGGAGAGAAGGCCGTTGTTTGACTTGGAGAGGGAGAGAGTGAGAGAGCCCGTGTTAGCTTGGAGAGTCTGAGGACAGACGCTCGAGTGAAGCAGCCAGAGAGAGAAATGTGAGAATAGCGGTCACTCTCACGTCCACAACTCCTCCAAGCATCCGAATGCAACACCAAGCAGTCATCATCGTCATCGTCATCTCTCGGCACGGACATAGACGGCGGGAATAGTCCTTGGTCCTCTTTGTCCCGTCTGGTGCGGCGGCAACGCGGGATGCACATCAACCCCCAACGGCGCTGCATGGCAAAGCATCTCTCCTCTCCCTCTTTTTACTCGCAAGTCGGACATCCAACCGGGGGGGGGGGGGGGGGGGGGGGGGGGGGGGGAGGGCACAATCATTATCCACGGCATGCATAACCGCTTCATGTTTGAACCGTCGCTTCAGAAAGAAAGACGGCCCCAGCTTTGCCCGCGCACGAGAGGTCTCACTCGTCGACTTTCGCTGCATAGCCGTCCACGGGGTCTCGCGCAAGCCCTGGGAAGAAGAAAGAAGAAAAAGCAAACTGCCCCCTCCATGACCACGGCCAGCCAGTCAATCATGGACGTTGTCTCTTGTCTCCAAGGGCCCCCCAGGGGTGCCCATTCTCGCACTAAACTAACTCGCGGGTGGCTGACGGGGAGCTCCAGAGGACATCAGGCGATTTTCCCAACCGCGCCCATCATCAAAAAGCAAAGCCTCCATGCGTCAGAATTTTTTTTTTTTGCTGCCGTCTCGGAAGACGCCTGTAAGCCAAGAGTGGGAAAAGAAAGCCACGAAAAAAAGAGGAACCTACAGACAGAACCGGGACTGGGCTACGGATCGGGGGACAGGGCATGCAAGGTACGGATCGGCACTTGATTCTCTCTGGTCTGGTCTGCCTTGTGCCTGGTGACAGACTGACCGTCGAGACGGAAACAATAAAAGTGAGCTCTTTTCGTCGGGCCGTTCGGAGAGAGAGAGACGACAGGCCATGTCCGTCTCGGAGACAGACGCCAGCCGAGACCGCTGGTCGCCCTTCACCGGAGACGCTCCTTGCGGTCCTGTCAGATATCACTTCTTCTTCTCTCACTCCGTCTCGCCCAGCTGAAAGAGTGTTACATTGCATTTCACATCTCAACCCACCAACCCGGGTTTTCATTCGCAATCCCCCCAAAGATGAGTCGTCACATTTTCTCTTCCCCCTGCCTCGAATCCCTTAGCATTGCCCCCTTGCATGAAATCCCCTCTGAACCAGAGACGTCTATTCGCACGCTCCGAGGCCAGTCATCTCGCCGTAGTATTCGTATCTTGACAATGCATTTGTTGGACACAACCGACGGCGCGTCAACCCCGTTGCCCCTCCTGTTATCGCGAGTTCCAACCAACAAACTCGACTTGTCACTCACCAACTCCCTTCGTCATCTCTGGCGCGTCCCCCCCCCCCCCCGGATGCGACCGGATGGGAACTCGACCGGGGGCTTGGCCACACACCGCGCTCGGCTCTCCAGTTCATGTACATTGCAGCCCTCAACCGCCGACGCTTGCCAACCCGCTGGTCCAAGCTGCCCGCCCGCCGACCGCCGGATCGTCCATGTACCTACCGACTCTTGTGCCCGTCCGTCTTGCTCGTTGCCCTTTGGCGTATCTGCAAATAGCCTCGTCTTGACAAAACCGGCTCTACTACTACTACTACTACTACTACTACTACTACTACTAATGAGTTCCAAGAAACAGCGCCCGACGACCATCAGATCATGACGAACCAAGCGAGACCAGCCCGAATTAGGCCTCGCAATAAACGTTGGTGGCGCAAGATTAACGACAAGCGTCGCCGCCAATCCCCCTCGTTTCCAGCTGACAGACTCACACCCAACTTTCCTTTCATCCCATCCCAATCTCCGACACCACCACCACCACCACGTCCCAAGTTTTGTGGCGTTGGGCGTCACCTGCCAAAAGGACGTATCGGACGAGAGACGCCGAGTTTCAAATGTGACAGGTCAAAACCTGGCTTCTTCGCACTTGCGGTGGGAAGTCCCAGAGGAGAAGACCTCCCGGGTAAGCTACCGACAATAGCAACCCGGGAACTTCTCTAGACGACGACGACGACGACGACGTCAAGATCGGAATGTGCCATTGTCCAACGGAGCCGGCCACTTCTCGAGTCACGGCGAGTGACCTCCGAGTCTTGCTCACAACACAACTAGGTACCAACCTACTCGAGTTGGCGATAACACCATCGGCCAAGCCGTCACAAGCCTCACAAAACCACCCGCTCACTCGCAAACACTTCCCTTGCATTGTTCCGCGTCAGAGTCATGACATTAATATTACATGGCATGTCGTTGTACAGTTTATTCAGTCCCAGTCAACCAGTCCCCATCACAATCATCTGGTGCCCAGCACTCCGTCTGTCAATGTATTCGTTCGCAGGCTTCCTTCTGTCCGTCTTTCCCGCATCTGTGGCTTTCGAAACACGCCAAGACCTCTTTCATATGTACCAAAAATACAGTGTCGTGCAGGCCGTCTCATTCATCGAACAGGTTCGTTTTTCTGTTTCCTGTTTCCTTTACAGGTCATTTATCGAGAACCAGAAGCTGCTCCTCAGACATCCTCCGTGCCAACCGCTTCGTAGCCGCCGCGCTCCCGTCTTCCCGTCAACTGCATCAGCGTCGGGCTCTCGTACATGGCAGTGTAGTCAATCTTCTCGCCGCCCAGGACCGCCGCCCCGTTCTCCCTCTGCCCAAACACGGGAGCCGGGTCACACCAGAAATCCTTACAGTTGGTCATGCAGCCTCGGCTGTACGGGTTCTTCTTCTTGCGCTTGTTCTTGGTCGACGCCGCTCCGCGGCCCGTGATGGTCTCGATGAAGGGATCGACTCCGAGAAGGCGGCTCCACGACTTGAGCATGCCCTGCTTGTGCTTGTGTCCGTGGCCACCCTGGCCAGCTGGCGCAGACAGCGACGGGTGATTGGGATCCAGAGGAGTGCCTGTCGAGGTAAAGGCGCTGGTGGCGGCACTGTCGCGGACGCCATACATGTTCTCGAGGGTTGTCATGGCCTGGGACACCTGGAAGAACTGCGTGAACAGGAGCATTGTGACCCAAAGAAGTTGAAGCGTGATCCAAACACCCAGGATTGCCGTGTACGCATCGGCATTGATAATCTTGCAAAGATTAGGGCTCAAAAGGTTGCAGCTGTCTGGTGCTGTTTGCGAAACGCTGTCGAGGTCTGGAGCGGCTGTTAGAGCAGAGCAAGCGAACAACAGAGGTGACACTCACAATAGTACAGCAACCAATCATACGAAATGATGCCAAAGGAAAGGGCGATGATGTAGAAGAAGAAATGTCGGTGGTTGTTGATGCCGATACAGTTGTGAACCCAGGGGCAGTGGCTAATTACGGTCAGCATGTCTCTCACGATTCAACTCAGGATAACCCACTGATCATGCTTGGCAACACATCGCTGGCACCTCCTACAGTGCTTACTGCGCAAGGGAGTCCGGATCATGCACGTCACGCAAAAGTTGGACTCGTCAAACTTCCACTGCTGAAGTAGTTCGTCGATGACGGCCTTTTGCTCGGCAATGCCGTTCATCTTGGGGACGAATCCGGGGTCATATCGCATGCTGGCAATGTAGAAATACGCAGTGAGGCTAAAGAAGACGCCAAAGACAATGTTGAGCAGGGTGTGAGACTGGCCCTGGGTCGCGCCCGTTGTCGTTGCCCAGAATACCTTTGTCAACCAATTGACGCCTGTGAGGAACAGCGTCGCCGAGAAGATTCCTGCCAACCAAGGCTGAGGTCGTTAGTAAGCGGTACACAAACGTGGAATGGGCTATACGAACTGTCTTATGAAAGTGTCGCATGTCTGACGGCGCGTGCTCGAGCACCTGCTGTGCACACCATTGGATGCCATACACGCAGGCAAGGGCTAAAGGTGCACCGAGGAATATCGGTAGCACCGACACGATGAGGATGGCCGACCATACCAGCACAAACGGCCACAGAAACAGGAACCGTGTCACGAACGTTCTCTTGTCCTTCAGGAAATAGCTCGCACCAGGCCATGCCGGAACCGCGGGATGGCCGTCTTCGTCATAGCCGCATTCTCGAAGCGCACGATGCCACGCACCCTGCGTGTTCAGCTCGCTGGCGGTGGCGGCGGGAGTCTTTCCGGTCTGCGTCTTGGCGAACCGGTCCGCCCCATACTCGATGAGCTTGAGGATGCATCCCGGGTTGCCCTTGACCAAGGCCCAGTGCAGCGCAGTAAATCCCTGCTCGTCCGTCGCATGCACGCTGGCGCCCCATCGCAAAAAGACGTCGACGCATTGGGGGAAGCCCTTATACGCCGACCACATCAGCGCTGTGTGGCCGTAGCTGTCGAGGACATCAACCGGGATGCCCTGGTGGAGGAGGAGCACGATGAGGAGGACGTTTCCGTTGAAGGTCGAGATGTGTAAAGTGTTGTATCCCTGCGCATCCGTGATGAGAGGGTCGGCGCCGTGCTGGAGGAGTAGGTTGACAGTGTAGTAGTGACATCGCTGGGCCGCCCACTGTAGAGGCGTCGCGATGGAGTCGCCGCCCTTCCTATTGATTTCGGCGCCGTGCTCGATGAGGAACTTGCACATCGCATACTGGTTGTTAATGGCAGCCCACTGCAGGTGATGGAGTCAGTCATGGCCGCTACCAGATGGCCTCGTCGCGGAGCAGCCACTCACGTGTAGGGGTGTGATTCCTTCATCGTCGGTATATGTGGCATCGTACTCGCCCGACTCGAACAGCTTCTCCATGGCGGGAACATCCCCTATCCGGGCAATCTGCATGATGTCATCCTGCTGGTTCTGGCCGTCGCTGGGTAGGCTGCCCATCTCCAACTCGCTGTTGAGCTTCGGCGCGGCGGTCGTGGCCTTGTTGGAGGGCTGATTCGGTGCTGCCGAAGCACCCGACGTGCTGCTGGCGGTCGTGATGCTGGCCATGGCGATGACGGGCCAGGGGCTGACGACGATCGATTGGACGGAAGACACGTGGGCGGAGATGGATAGGATAGAAATGGTAGCAAAAAGGACGAAGAAGAGAAGGGAGGAAATACAGATTCACAGCCTTATCATATCGAAGGAGGCCCACGGATCGCGCCAAACAAGGGGAAGAACAGTCAAAGCAGGCAAATGCTGACCCGAATGATTGGCAATTTTGCTGAGGAGGGCGCGTGGAGTGCCTTGAAGCCGTGATGCCGAGCGCGGCTGAGCACCGCCCCTCGAGGCCTTTCCGGAACGGGCATAGCACCACCCCAATTCCCCAACTGCCATCTCAGGGGACCCCTGTGGCTTAGCAATCTCCCCGGTTTCGAAAAGGGCCGCGCCTCACGTGTTGGCTGTGGCTGAGGCAGATGTGGCGGGCCGTTTGTCGCAGCTTATCCTGTGGCTTGGCGTGCCTCTTTTTGGTGGCCACATGTTCGGTTCGCGGCATCGCCTCGAACCTTTCCGTTGCGACTCCAGTCAACTTATCGCAGGTCGCCGCGTCGCTCCAGGCTCCAATTTTCCTTGGAGTCTTTCTTGGGCACATAGAGTTTGCATCCCCAGCAACTCCCTCCTCCCACTGCCACCAATTCCTTCCGCCACATCCTCGACTCCTGCTGGCAGCGCCCGCTTCGACATCATGGCCACCTTTACCCAAGTCTTCGAGGCCATCATGACGCCTTCGCTGCCCACCATGGTCATCGGCGCCCTCATCATCCTCGGCATGCCAATCCTCCTCCACATCATCCTCTCCTCGTCGCGCACGTACACGGTGCCCCCCTCGGTCCTCCTCGTCGGCCCCTCCAACGTGGGCAAGACGTCGCTCCTCGCCCTCTTCGAGCGCGGCGCCACCGGCACCGAGACGCACACGTCGCAAATATCCCACGCGGTCGAGCTCAACGCCTCGACCGACTCGGCCAGCAAGAAGTCGTTCCGCAACCACGACGCCACCGACGGCACCTACACAAAGTTCCTCCTCATCGACACCCCCGGCCACGCCAAGCTCCGCACCGCCGCCATCGGCAAGCTGGACCGCACCGAGAAGCTCAAGGCCGTCGTCTTCATGGTCGACGCCGCCGCCCTCGGCGAGCGGGACGTCCTCGCGCCCACCGCCGCCTACCTCTACGACGTGCTCCTGTTCCTCCAGAGGCGCGCGACGGCAAACTCGGCCGCCAAGGGCTCCATCCCCATCCTGATTGCCGCCAACAAGGTGGATCTCTTCACCGCCCTCCCGTCCACCCTCGTCAAGTCCAACCTCGAGGCCGAACTGACGCGAATCCGCGCCTCCAAGAGCAAGGGGCTGCTGGACTCTGGCGTCGGGACCGACGAAATCGGCTCCGAGGAGCAAGATTCCTGGCTGGGAGAGTACGGCTCGTCAAAGTTCACCTTTAGCCAACTGCAAGAGTTTGACGTCGACGTCGACGTGATTCCCGGCAACGTCACCGGCGACGGCCCTGGCGTGGACAAGTGGTGGTGGTGGATTGCCCAACGCATATAATCGACCTGCTTGGCGTCTCGGTTTCCTTTGAATATGGCGGTTGGGGCACGAGTTATGATATCCAACATTAATAACACTTAATTCCTCAAGCTATCAAATACGCTACAGAATACCTCGTAGACGTTGAGTCTACTGTCCCAGTACAAATCCAAAACCCTCGCTTCTCCCATCTAATCCTAGGAACGCCAGATTGAATGTCGTTGAACACATGAGTAATCGTTCCGGCCTCTCGCGAGGGCGCATCTACATGAGCTTACAGCTTCTTGTTGACCATCCACGTGAGCAAGTCAACCTTGGTCACGACGGCAATGGGCTTGGACAGCGACTTGGCGTCGCCCGTCCTCTCGGTGACGACGGCAGCACTGTTCCACTCGAAGAACTTGCTGAGGGTGCTGAGGGGCGTGTCGATGGTGATTTCGACAAAGTTCTTCCTCTTGCCGGCGACCTTGGGACCGTGAATCTCGCGCGGGTCGGTGACGATCTCGTCGAGGCGGGCAAAGTCGAACATGACGTCCTTGACGGGGCTCTGCGCGGTGGCGCGGCCGCGGGAGATGTAGCTGAGCAAGTTGCCGAGGGTGACGAGGCCGACCAGCCGGCTGCCCGCGTCGGAGAGGACGGGGAGCTGGTCGAAGCCCTTGTCGCGCATCGTCTCGATGGCCTCGGAGCACGAAGCCGAGGCCCCGACCGAGGTGACGGGCTTGAGGCGGAGCGAGGCAATGGTGGCGCCGTCGTAGGGGTCGGCCGACTTGGCCTCGTGCGTCGACTCGGCGCCGTTGACGGGGAGGAGGTTGTTGGCGTCGAGCCAGTCGTCGTCGGCGAACTTGGAGAGGTAGCTCCGGATGCTGTCGGGGAGCACGACGACGACCACGTCGCCCTTTTTGAAACCAAAGTCCTTGACGGCGAGCAGCATGGCGGCCATGGCGGAACCGGAACTGCCGCCGACCAGGAGGCCTTCCTCGGCGATGAGTCTCCTGGCCAGGTAGAAGGACTGCTGGTCGTCCGTCTTGTACCACTTGTCGACAATCTCGCGGTCCAGGACCTCGGGGATGAAGTCGTAGCCAATGCCCTCCACCTTGTACGGCTCGTTCTCGTGCTCCTTGTTGAGGATCTCGGGCAGAGCGAGGACGCTGCCGTGAGGGTCGGCGGCAATGACCTTGATATCCTTGTTGTGCTTCTTCAACCCCTTGGCCAGGCCAGTAATGGTGCCGCCGGTGCCGGCTCCGGCAACAATGGCGTCGATCCTGCCGCCCGTCTGCTCCCAAATCTCCTCGGCGGTGCCGAACTCGTGGGCGCACGGGTTGTCGACGTTGCTGTACTGGTCGAGGATGTGGGCGTTGGGAATCTCCTTCTCGAGGCGGCGGGCGACGCCGATGTGGGATTCGGGGCTGTCCCAGGCGGCCTGCGTGGGAGTGCGGATGATGGTGGCGCCGAGGGCGCGGAGGACCGAGACCTTCTCGGCCGACATCTTCTCGGGGAGGGTGATGATGGTCTTGTAGCCCTTGATGGCGCCGACGAGGGCGAGGCCGATGCCGCTGTGGCGTGTTAGGCTGGCTCTCTGATGTGGAGGAACAATGCTCACGTATTGCCACTGGTAGGCTCGATCAGCGTATCGCCAGGCTTGATCCGGCCGCTCTTCTCGGCCTCCTCAATCATCCTCAGGGCGATTCGGTCCTTGACGCTGCCCCCGGCGCTGAACAGCTCGGGCTTGACGTAGACATCGGCCTCGATGCCCAGCGACTGCGGCACCTTGTTCAGTCGCACGAGGGGAGTGTTGCCGATGAGCTCGGTGGCGGAGAGGACGGTGGCGGCGCGCGGGGGGTTGTGGGGGATCTGGGAGGCCATTGTTGCGATCAATGGGATGGGATTTGGAGCAGGCGGGTGTGACGATGCGAGAGGGAAGATCTTGTCAAGGTGACGGGAGAAAAGAGTGCAAAGTCGAGGTGGGCAGTTGACTTTGAGCACGCCACGGCGGAGACTCTTGTGGAATAATTGACCATTGTCGGCCCCTCTCTTCAAAGTACCTTTCAACGTGCCTCCATCTTAAAAGTACCCCGCCAATGCCGAGACTATCCGAAAGCGAATCTCTTAGGGTCCATACCAAAGCCGAAAGCCGATTGAAACGGCTGCTGAGTCACTGTCAGTTGGCATATGATCTAAGCCGAGATCCGAGAGTCTGGCGGTGTACGAATAACTTTGCACGATTATTGTAAGGGGAGCGAAAGAATAAATTCGCTTTGGTGTGGATGTAAATTTGTGGAATGCGGCTGAAAAGATAGCTGCAGTTAACGTTACGGAAGAGATCGCCTCGATTCATCTCGCCCTGATCATCGTGCCGGATTTCGGATTCAGGGGCCATCAGCCAACGGCTAACTAAATGTCTTATGTAAGCAGACATCTCCCCTCAAACACCGAGACCCCGAGCGGAGATGGTCTCTGAGTGACTGTACGCATACGAGGCGACCGTATGGAGACTCTCGCCTGTGACATTGGGCACCGCGGTCTCTGCGCATGTAGCTCATCAAAGTTGGGAATGGTTGGAATAGCATCTCAGAATCATGAAGCTCCTTGGCTCCGCTGGCGGCAGAGGAGACGGGGAAGAAGTTGACTGCGAATCAAGTTGGAGGGGAAACTGAATGGTCCAAGTACGTATCGTCCTGAAACGAGATGCCTTTTTCACCCGGACTGACGAAAATCAGGCTCAAGAGCTCTCAAAAGGCTTGAATAGCACCGCACTGGCGAACGATGATAACCGAGCCTTTGGGGTTTCCAGCTACGAAGCTTCTCTCGAGTAGGTATATCCTCGATCAATGGCAAGTACCTCGCAAAGTACTTCGGCACCACGGTCCGGCCATTCAACCACACCTGTGAGAAAACCCGGGACATTTGGCACCGAAGACTAGACAGGGAAGACGCATATGTACAACCACGCCACACCCACTCCCGACGTCGTGACGGGATCGCTCATCGCTGTGTCCGAGGACCAGCGGGAGGGAATCGACGCCACCGACAAGATTTTCCCCCGTGAAGCACGGCGTCTGCGCCATCTCGGACAGTTGAAACTGGCAAAGACCTACGAAGTAGAGGTTGTCGTCCTCATCGACTAGACTCCCGACGACGCCATGACTAGCGCTACGCTGTCTGCTGAGAACATTGTCATTTTGGTCCCCGTTGTCGTGCTATGGGCGTTCAAGCTCGCGCGGGCATCAAAGACGATGGCAGCGGCACGGCGACGATCCTGGAGACTGCTTAAAGTCTTGGCTAAGGGCAAGGGAAAATACTATCAAGGTTTAGTTTACTTGGTGGGAAACTGAGGAGTGAGGGAATCACAGTGCCTAAAGGTGCGTGGCGACTGACGGCACTACGACGCGCGATTGACGTTTGAGGAGGCTGACAAGATCTGATTTTACTTCAACTACGATATGGTTTGACCTACCAACCCAATCTATGCCGTGTATGCCAAGAACGACGCGGATATGGTTGGTGGCGACATTCTCATCAACTGGCCCCAAAAGAAGGGCAAGGATACCAATGTACCTACGACAGGTGAGCAAGCAACTTCACTCTAGACTACGGGAAGCTGGGGCTATAACATGGCGAATTCGGCCCCTTGTCTGACAAGGTCGTATTCCTGGAGCTCGGCATCCCCTCATCCAGCCCCTTCACCGGCGCAGGCAGCCCGACCGACCCGTGCTACCACTAGGCGTGCGGTGACATTCACAACATCAACTGGGCGGTGCTCACGCTCAACGCCAAGAATGCGGGCAGAACGTCTGCTCAGTTGGCGCTCAGCCTCGTGGGCGTCCCGGCGAGGGCTCGGAGGAGCGCCAATTCCAAGAGCAGGCGGGCAGTGGCCTTGAGTTTTGAGAGGTGAGAGGCTAGGGTGAGGGTGGTTGAGAAGGAGGATAGTTGTGCGTCGAGCGAGAAGGCTATTGTGTAGATGAGAGATGAGAGGGAGAATATGAGCTGTTGAGCATTGATGGCGCTCGTGTATGAGGTTGGGTGATATGAGGCTGCTTACTCCATCATCGCGTTGTTCCCTCTGTGACGTAGTTTGAAGATTTGGTCTGGCGATGACTCACTCAACTATCCGTCGAAAGGAACCTCGCCTCCCAGAAATAGTATTTATCAAGTGGTACAGAATAACTTGCATTAGAGGTGGCACGCCTTAGTGTCCAACTAAGGCATCATGTACTTGTGAGTCGCCCGAGATGACTCTGGTGGAAGCACCACCTCGTCCGCATCAAGTACAGCAGAGAAGTCAATCGCAGATGTTGCCAGCGAAGTGCGAAGTGCCACCGCCACATCATAAAACGCAACAGGGGGAAAACGGATACGCCAAGGAGACACCCCCTCCTCGAAGTCTGTCTCAAACTGGGCTACACGGGTGACACAGGACAGCTACGTGGTCAAAGGCTCGGTGAGTGTACTCGGTGACGAGCATGACTCTTTGACTTTTATTGTTTTAGGATACGAGAAACAAATAAGATTTGTGCTGAGCGAGTCACTTGGGGGACTTGGACACGTGTCGGCGCCGGTGCGATTGTAGCATTCGTCAACGGCAGTATATAAATGGCCAGATGGGTGATTCACGTTGAACTTGGACCTTCAATCTCTGTCGTTATTTTGTAGGAAACATCGTGCCTCGTGAGAGGCTGTTTAAGAATTTACCATACTAGGACTCTCGTGGATGACGAAGCTCCATGTTGTGCTCGAGTAGTCTGAATGTAATTATCTTATTGCAGTGACACCTTGAAGGTGAGCCAGCCTCCCAACACTGGACTGGAATGAGCCGTGCGATTGGGGGAAGTCGAGGCACCGAGATATCTGTACCTCTTCTTTATAGTTTCTCTAGTTTGCAACATTACCTCATTACCTTGGCTCTCATCATGGAAGTTGTTATTCTACCAAGTCCACTCGGGTGTAACTCATCACCCGAAGACAGGAGTTTATAACCAAGAACTCGCCGCATTTAACATGGCGGTGGATAAATACTACTTGATATTTGCTGTCGTGTAGAGTCTATGTACTCATGTACCCGGTTATTTGATACTGGTTATCGCAAAAGTCCACACATCAACGCTCCGAACCCAGTAGAAGACGAATGGATGACATTCCTTCGTGTATACATTACTTGGTAATTAGATAGTAAGAACCTTGAGCAATTATCATGAGATTCCCTTTAGCGTTCCATCTTCATCCCGGTGGCCTGAACGGAAAACATGCAACACTGCATCTGCCGCTCCTCGGATTTGTAAGCTCTGAACTGCCAAGTCCAACTCGCATCGCAGCTGCATGCATCTCGGCTTTTTCTCTTTCCGATCATTCACTCTCGGAAACATCCCAACAGTCAAATGGCATGATCATGCATCTCCCTCCAGACCACCCCCCCCCAGAAGCTCAATAAAAGACCATGTCGCTCACATCCCAGCCCTCGATACACCGACTCCCCAACGCCGCATCAAACCCCCTCCCCGGCAGCCCAGAAGTCCTCAAGGTCGATGTACAACGTTGGGCCGACGGGGATTCGGAATCGGAATTGCGCGGTACGTGGGGAACTTTGGCCCCCCGGGGATGGGCGAGGCGACCGGGGGCGGCCACTCTCCTCCATACGCAGAGCTCGGCCGGGCCACGGACGACGGCGTCCGGGGGGGCCTGGGCCAGTGGAACCTCGGCATCGCCATGGACGGCGCCGGTGGTTGTGGTTGTGGTTGTGGCTGCGGCTGATACTGCTGCTGTTGCTCCCACGCCGCGTCGTCGACGATGAAGGTGCTGCTCGTGTAGCTCGCGCGGCTGCGCCTGTCGCCGCCGCCTCCGCCGCGCCGCCTCCCCGGGGGCGGCGGCCGCTGGCAGCAGCAGCACAGGATGACAAGGGCCAGGACGAAGACGCCCACGACGGAGCCCACGATGGCGCCGATCTGGGCATTGGTGAGCCCCCCCGCGCTGTCGTGCTGGGCCGCCGTGGCCGTGGCCGTGGCCGCGGGCTGCTGCTGCTGCTGCTCCGTCGACGTCGCTTCCGCCTGCCCGCCTGCAAAGGCCGTCTTCGCCGGTCCCCCCAGCGTAACGTGCGTGGTGAAGGTGGTATGTTCCCAGGACAGCACCTGTGTGATGACATGGACGTCCTGGCGGATTGCTAGCGTGCGGAGACGCGGTTCGTCTGCTGGCGATGGCATTTTTGCCCCCTTGGAAAGACTCTCTCGCGTCTCGAGTGCCGGGACGTGTGAGTACAACGTCGTTTAAGCTTGCTGCAAGGAAGAAAATGCCTGTCCGGCGAGGGCGTTCCCTTTTGTCATGCTTTATTTTCTCTCAACTGCGGCGCAGGGACGCTTTCGTCCCACTCCCGCTTCGTCCTTGGAGGCAGCCATTTACAGACGCGCGTGGGAGAGTCATCTGATGTCCCAGCCGGTTACTCTGAGGAACCGAGGGGGCAGACAAGACTCCTTTCGCCGTGGTGGGGAAGCACCCGGAAGCGGCGTAATGTTGCCAGAGGTGCATGTTCCAAGGCGGCGTTTTGAGGTCTAGCCGGAGCACAAGAAGAAGGGAGGGGGGGGAGGAAAGTGAGTGGGTGGGCTGGTGGTGAGAGTCAGCACCAACGAGAGGGCTGCGCCGTCACATGGCGCGATGCAGCCTGGCCAGGCAGTCCTCCAGGCTGAAGACGAGAGGGGTTTGCCTTGTTTGGCGCCTCATTCTCCCGGTAGCATTCTGCCAGCGCACAGATGAAGAGATCGGTGCGCGGATCGACGTGATGCCAGTCCCCGATTCGATTCTTGGATGACGGCTTCCTCGGAAAACATCGACCCACCGTCGCCTCTGCACTGAGGGGCAGCTCGTGAAGCGTCCAGTGTTATCAATCTTCAAGGGGGAGTCATCATCATTGGTGCTTCAAAGTCAGGTCAGAGAGGTGGATGCTACGCCTGCTTTCCCTTGGGTACTTTGGGTGTCGCCGGATGGACCCCATCTCCGGAATGCGGACCATGCGGACCTCTTTTGGGCACCTCCGGAGGCCGGGCCGGACCGCATCTAGATGTGGGGGTTTCGGGCGAGAAACGGAGGTCGGCCGAGAGGGAGGGGGCTGTACTGGCTGGCAAGCATTGCACGTCATCCGTCATTGGGACTTGGGCCGTCTTCTCCCTCTCGCAAACTTGACCTCATCATCACAGGTCTGTGATCCGTCCTCCCCACGCATCGACGAGCATCCCAGGTTGCCACTTTGGCAAGACCTCGAGAGCTCTCCAGTACAGTACGGACAGACGCCACCCCGCAAACGTTCGGGACGAGTGTGACAGCCACCAGTGTCGTCTCAACGTGGCAGTGGCACTCGGCGGGAGATCTGACGAATCTGTGTGCCGCACCTTGTTATCCCATCCCATAGGGCTGGGCTTGATGTGTTGCGCGAGGTCTCGCGGCCGTCAAGGATCAAAAGGAACCCCGTTGTCCTTGATTGAAGTAAAGCGGCAAGATCAATGCTCATTAGCCGGCTATAGCATGTATCCGCCAGGCCTAATTGCATAATATCAGGCATCACCGTCCCCGCCAACAAGAAAGCCGTCTCCGCGCGGGCTGGTGCCAAGGGAATGAGCCCGTCGGCCAAGACATGCACTGCGATCCAGAACATGACATCTCGGGAGCCAAGCCTATGTTTTCGGTACGTAGCCACCTTGAGCGTAAATTACCCGCCAAACAAAACATTGCAACGTACGAGGTGGTACCGACGCGATGATGCCTCCCGGAGCATTCTCCTCGTCCAGTTAGCCTGAAGGCGGTCATGCTTGACTAAACAGAGCCTTCACTCATCAGACAGCGTCTCGGAGACTTGAAGCATTCGACGCGTGCTGCACCAAAATCTCCATCTGGAATCCCCCCCCCCCCCCCCCCCCCCCCCCCCCCCCCCCCGGCCCCCTTCCTTGCTTTGTTGGCTCGGCAGACGGCACAGAAGGACTTCTCACTGTTGGGCTGACGAGACTCCCAAAGTCCCCTGCACACAAATCCAATGAGACGTCTCCCATTTGCTCCTCAACCATCAAGCATGTCAGACAAGCCCTGCCGGCCAAGCCCGAAGGAGCATATTTTCAACCTATTCCCAACTGCAGCATCCCCCGTGGCACAATCATCTCCAGTTGCCATACACCGACTTCCAAGTTTCAGGCGTTCCAGCAGCCGTGAGAGCCGAAAGGCCCGCTCAATGGTCTGCGAGAGCCCCCCATCTTTTTCTCCCATTCGATAGTTTGGACGAAATGCAATGCCTGAATGAGAGTGGGAAGAAAACACAAAAGTCGAATGGTTGGGACAAGGCCGGTTTATTTTCGCAAATAACGCCATGCCAACTGGCCAAGAGAAAAAGCAGTGAGACCAACAGCATCACTAGCAGCGAGCTGAGCCTCACTGGTGAGGTCAATGATTCACATGAGGGCATTGAATGTGCAAAGTAGGTAGAGTAAGAATTGAAGGCGCTTTGCGCAGTGATATTTTTCTATTGTGCAAAAAGGTGTTGTAGCAGCTACAAGCCGCTTGTAAATAAAGAAGTGAAGAAGAATAGACAAGATATTTAACAATACGTTTCATGCTTGAATCATGATAATCCCCTGGTTTCGTGCGTATATCCAAAATGGTGTGTATCCCTGGAGTTTTTTGCTTTCTTTGCCTCTATTAATAAACCCAACCAACCCAGAAGCCATTAACTGATGTGAGAGCCCCAAAAAGAAAATTACCTTTTAAGCGCCTGGGACGAATAAGATGCCAGGGCTCATGTTATTCTGTTTCGTATGTATGTGTGTGTGTGTTTGCGTGTGTTGGGGGCGGCGAGTCATCTCTTAGTGAGTCCCCCGGCCGCCAACATCGTCGGCGCCCTTTTCGTTGCTGTCGTTGATGACCTCGCGCGTCTTTCCCCATTTGAAGTCGTCGGAATGGAGGAGCGAGTAGAAGAGGATAACCATGTTCATAAAGGGAGCGGTGCAGAGATGCACGAAGAAGCCGACAAAGTACTGGAACCGCTCGAGGTTGTTGCGAGGCAGCCAGAAGCCGATGCAGAACGAGTAGACCTGTTTAGTGCCAAGATAGTCAGCCACCAAGTTTGACATTATTGCTCGTTCGTTAGTCGCCGACCGGGCGAAAAAGCTGGCCCACACACAATACCTGCAAGCCACGAAGCTGAGGAGGGTCTAGCAAGTCTAGACTCTTGGTGTGTGTGTGTGTGGGACGAGAAGAGAAGGAGGAAAAAAAAAAAAGGAGGGCTTATTAGGACTTACGTAGCGGAAGAACAAAACACAGATCAGGCCCAGGAACAGAGGATCCGTCATCATCTCCTTCCCCCTCTTCGAAAAGGCAATCATGAGCTCGACAAAGGCGGCGATGATGAAGGGCGTGATGGCCCAGGTGACAACGGCAATCAGGCTCTGCAGGCGCTCGATGAGGATGATGCCCGGGCGGAAGATCATGACGAACTCGTTGGAGATGCTGCCGAGGGCCCAGCGCTTGCGCTGCGAGAGGAACACCTTCCAGTTCTGCGGCACAATGGTGAAGGCCTTTGCCCGCAGCGCCTGGGCCGTCTGCTTGGCCGGGAACAGGCTGAAGATGATGGAGGCGTGGATGCTGTCCTCGGAGTAGTTGCCCATGATGTGCTGCGTCATGACGTCGTTGGGCTTGGGGCAGTATCCGAAGCGCTCGCGGAGCACGGCGTCGCCAAAGGTGGCCTCGTCGACGCGGATCAGCTGACAGCAGCCAGGGAGACAGTTGACCTTTCCGGTGATGCGCGACTGGAACATGCGGCGGAGGCCCTGCGTCTGCGAGTACTCGACCGACTGATACAGCGACCACCACCCCCAGTTGTGGCCGTCGTAGTCAACACACACGTGGCCGCACACGCCGACGAGGCGCGGGTTCTTGCGGATCTCCTTGAGCATCTCCCACACGCAGTACTCGTCAAAGACGGTGTCGGCGTCCATGCCGCACAGGTAGTCGACGTTCTCGACGCCCGCCTGCACGAAGGTGTTGCCCAGGTACTCGAACATGTCGTTGTTGAACATGGTGACGATGCCCTCGGACCGCTGGCGGAAGTGGTACAGGAACGACCGCGCGAAGCACAGGCTGTCGCGCTTGCCCTGGTTGTACCGCTTGCCGACGAAGACGTACGGGATGCCCTTGTAGAAGCCCGTCTGCGTCGTCACGGGCATGAAGAGGCCGTCGCGGGCGCGGTAGCCGTTCTCGAAGCGCCGCGACGGACCGGGTTCCAGGATGTCCTCGAGGAGGTAGCCCTGCGTGGTCTTGTCCATGCCCGGGCCGCGGACGTTGCCGTCGACGACGATGAAGATGACGCGCGGGTGGTTGTCAATGTTCTTCTGCTCGATGAGCGAGTCGAGCGACCGCCGCAGCTCGTCGTACGTCTCGTTGTAGCACGGCAGCAGCATCACTAGCTTCTCGGGCTGGTCGGGCACGACCTCCTTGGGCCGCCTCCAGAAGAGCAGCACGTGGGTGACGAACCAGTGGAGGATGATGCCGATGCACATGAGCGACTGCAGCATCGTGTTGGAGCTGAGCAGCACCAGGAAGAACCAGTGCGCCTGGTCGCTGTACATGTACCCGACGTAGATGAGCCCCGCGTTGAGCATGGCCAGGCCCGAGATGAGCGCCCACTTCTGGAGCCGGAGCACCTCCTTGGACATCTTCTTGAGCTCCTCGTCCGAGTCCCACCGCAGCTTGGCCTCCTCTTGCATGACGGACGACGTGAAGGAGAGGTTGGAGTCGACGCCCTGCGAGAGCCACGACGCGTGCGTGACGCCCGACCGAGGGGTCTGCGCTCCCGGCGCGAAGCTGCCGTTGATGCCGCGGATGACGGACTGGCTTATATTAGCATAGATACGACGAGGCACGAGGGACGAGCGACGAGCGACGAGGGAGGAACGGCGAGGGAGGAACGGCGAGGGACGAACGGCGAGGGACGAACGGCGAGGGACGAACGACGAACGACGAGCGACGAACGGCGAACGACGAAGCGAAGCAAAACGAAGTGAATCGGACCGGACCGGACCGAAGCGAATCGGGTTGCAAGTTCAAGAGAGAGAAACACTAGAAAGACATACCGAATCGCGAGACGTGTGCCCGCTGGGGCGCAATGTATATTGCGGCTGGTAGGAAACCGGAGGAGGCCCGTTGACCCGTTCAAGGGACGACGAGGCCGATTCCCCGTTGGTGGTGTTGGGGGTGGCAAGCCGAGGAGTGCTCATTGCGACGACGGCACCGGCCACGGGAGAAAGCTATCGAAGACGACGGCGGCGGCGATGAAGTTGCGACTCCGGAGACGCAACGAGACAGAAACGAGGTCCAGCCCCTCGAGATATACAACAGCGGCAGCGAAGGGACCGAGTGTATACCAAAGCCGAGTGACGACGATGAGAGGAGGAGGAGGTGGTGGTGGTGGTGGTGGAGGACGAGTATAGCAACGAGGACGACGTCGACTAGGTCAAGAAACGAATGGGATATCTACCGTGTTGCGCACGAAGGACGTAACCGAACGCAACAGCTCGAGACGATGAAGAGGGATAACGACAGACGAGGGAGCAACCCAAGCAGCAACGATTGGAGATGGGTAAGGGTCGCAATATACCAGAGACGGGGAGGGGAGACGGGGAGGGTAAGGGTTCAAGAGGTCGAGGAGGAGGAGGGCCCTTCTCTTTGGAGGTGAAGAGGAAAGCTGGGGTTCGGGGAGCTGGGCAAGGTAAAAGAGAAGGAAAGGAAAGCCAGGGGGGGGAGGGGATCGCGAAGCTATAGCAGGATCTGAGGCCGCGGACGAGAGCAAGGTCTGTCTCCCGGGGAAGCACCTCTTCTTTTACCAAAGACGGGTGCTGCTTTGGGACAACCTTGCTTGGGCTTGGCTTCACTCTTTCTCTCTCTCTCTCTCTCTTTTGCCCCTCGGACAGCACGCACTCCCCCATGGAGAGCACGCACGCACGCACCTCCCCAACACACATGGCCATCTCCTCCTTCAGCTTCGAAGATAGGCCCTTTTTCCCTTGAGAAGATCCAGGTCCTTGCAGCAAGCAGGCAGGGCAAGGCAGCTGGCCCTACCGCACCTCTCTTCTCTTTTTCGTCTTTTCCTAGAGGAGGACAAGTCGGACAAGGGCCCCCCTTCCCACGCCCCCCCCCCCCCCTCCCCGCTACGGGCGGCGGCGCCTCGACGAGAACCATTGCGTAGCTCAGGTAAGGCAGAGAGAGGCCAAGGTAAGATGAGGCATGGCCATGGCAACGGGAACATGGGCGAGAGAGGTGCGTCCATACAGAGGGAAAGCCACCAAAACAAAAAAGTCTCCTTTGGTTGTCCCACGATGGAATCCCTACCCGGGCCCTTGGGGGAGGCCCCGGTCCCCATCTCCGTTCCCTGCAACATGGCACGACAGCACACACATCGCACGCCCAAGCTGCAATACGAACCGCTCGGCTCCGTCACACTTGGCCACCAAAAGGGAGCACGCACGAATGGGAGAAGGGGGAAGCGTGAAGGAAAAGGGCACATCCGAGGGAGAGCCAAAAAAGAAGACTGGCTCACGGCCTAGCAAGGGGGCGTGCGTATGGGCTTTTTGGGGCTAATGCCGCATGTCCTGCTGTCCTCTTGCGGCGGGAAAAAGAGTGAGAGAGAGAGAGAGAGAAAAAGATGCCGGGAAAGGGCATGGAATTGGTCCAACGGGAACACACACGCCCCCCCTTTTGTCCCCCGGGGAGGGTCTATTTCGAATGCGGTCATCCAGCTAGCTGTACGTGTATGTGCCTCGGGAGGGAAGAAGAAGGTCACGAAAGGCACAGCAACTTTTTTTGGTGTTAGTCGAGGGCATTCCCGTGGCCGCGAGGGCAGGGATGGCGGCGACGAATGAATCGAGAGAGTCGGACAGCATGGGTTTATTCAGCGGGTCGGAAAGGACGACGGAATCGCAGACTTGGCGGGAGGTACATGTCTCTCTCCTCTCGGCCTTGTCCCATACTGGAAATAGACCGCAGAGAAAACAACAAGAAGGAAGAGAGGCCGGCTCCGAGACGGCCCAAGTTCCCAGGCGTTGGTCTGGGCAACGTCCATTTCTTCTCCATTCTCTTCCCTCTCTGACCGCACTTCCTCCTTCACCCTGGCCCATCTGCCGACGAACACTCCATGCAGCAGGGGTCGTCCGGGAAGGGAAAAGGAAAGACGTGCGAGGTTTGCCGTGGAGAAGGAAAAAAAGGAAGAAAACCGGCTGTGCGCCGCAAGCAAAGCCCAACCAAAAGCCCGTATGTACAAGGGTCTCCCGTTCATCCTCGTCTATTCGTACTTGGATAGAACATGGATCAACCTCTCTTTATTGACGGGTCGACGCTTCCATGCCCCATGCCGTGTCTTGTGGATATTGGACTAATAAAGTCCCCCCCAGGACCGCTGTAGGAAATACAATGGAACAACGACGGCAGTGACTTTTTATTGCCTTCATTATCATGTTACAGCACAGACTGCGCGCACACGCCGCACGGCACGGCACGGGAAAAGAACGAGCTCGCATCCGCAAAACACGGGAATACGGCCCTCCCTTGAATCTCTCTCTGTTGTTGTTGATCTCGTCGTTCTTACCGATACGTACCTGAAGCGCACCAAGGAAGAAAAGCCCGCGCGGGTGTGGCCAAAACGCCAAGGGGGCGCGGGTACGGGCTGTCAACGGGAAGAAGGGGAATACGGGTGCCAAATCCGCTAAGACGAAGGCGCGAATCGAGCTAGACGGATTCCCACTTGGCAAGGTCCTCGAAATGCGCCGAGAATCGTGATCGGGACGCTAGGAAGTTGGATGGGGGGAAGGGAGGGGGGGGGGGGAGTGTGGAAGTGTTGGTTCCAAACGCCGTTCTAGTGTGTGTGTGTGTGTGTGGGCGGATGTGATATTGGCCCCCCCCAGGAAGACGACGACGACGACGACGACGACAACGGCGAGGACGACCCGTGATGGGGACTCGCCCAGCATTGACAATGCTCTTTTTTAAGCTGACAAACAGGCTTCCGAATGTGACAACGTTCCAAGGGTGGGAAACCCTGCTGCAGCATCGGGGGGCGGAACCACAAGCGAACTACCGCGCCATTTCATCAGGCAAAGAAGAGATTCCGTGGACGGCTCCCCCGCCTGTCATTTCACCTCATGGCTCACGGGCTTGGGTCTATCGTTTCTTCTACTGCAAAACTCATCTCATATTCAAGCCACAGCAACGTGTACGAACGCCCGCCGAGTTGTTCAAGGTTGAGTGTGCAGTCTCGCAGGGTAGGTGGACAGACATCACGACACTGACGATGATGAGGAGGAGAAACTATTAGATGGCTAAGGCAGGGCGAGCAGAGGCCGTCTTGCGCCACGGGACTTTGCTGTCAGCTGTGGTCGTCGTCGCCGAGGGAGCGGACGCGGGCGGGGAAAGGGGCCCTGTCGAGCTGATGATGATGATGGCGACGATGATGATTTTGATGATGGGATATATGCAAAGCAGCCATGCGTTGCGTCGGAGTCTCGACGGCTTCCATGACAACCTCTGCAGACGACAGGCCACCTTGGGGGGAGTCTACCGGTGACCAACTCCCCTCTTGGGCCCCCCAAAATCGTCGTCAGCATCTAGAGTTGTGGCTTGCCCCCCCANNTTCCCCCCCCCCCCCCCCCCCCCCCGGTTATTGCAGATGGGCATGGTCATGCCCTGGACCTTGCAGTAGCCGAAGATGCACAGGGGTTCGTGTTCGAGGAGAAAGAGAGAAAAGACACGCACATGTACCGGTACGAAGAGGCGAACACGCGCAGCCCAGACACAACAACCAACGACCGTCATCTCACCGCAAACGCGCCAGGGATCATCTGGGCCGCTCCCTTGCCTGACCTTGCCCCCTCTACCCCCGCCCACCGGCAGATGGGAATAGGATCATAGCATGTTACAGAGTGCGGTGGACAGTGGACTGAAAGAAAAAAAAAAAAAAAAAAAAAAAAACCACCCACGACCCGCCCGAGAGAGGAAGTCTTGGCGAAAGTGTCGTCAGCCAAGAAACATGCACGGCAAGGGGTATCATGCCCGATGGGCTTGTCAAGTGACTAGTACGTATGGGATAATGGCACCTTGGGGACTTTGTTCCCAATGTGCACACGCCGTTGGAAAGGCAAAAGGAAGAAGAAGAAGAAAAAGCAAACAAGGAGGCTTTCTTGTGCGTGGTTCCATGCTCCGTGTCATGCTACTACTGCCTCATGTACGGATAGGCCGTGTTTATGCTCTCTCTCCTCTCCCACGGCGGCCGAAGCAGAGCCCCCCCCTTCTTAGCTGCTTGCCTGCTCAGCTCAGCTCATGACTCCTCGTCGCACCCGGCCTTCGGACATGCCCATTTCTGTGCACCCTTCTCATCGCCCCCCGCCCCATTCCTCCCGACGACGACAATGCAATGCAATCCCCTCTTGGCCGTCCATGTATGTTGGGCATCCTCCCAAAAAAGTACGAACATGTATGTCGGTCATGCAGCATTCATTCCCTCACACAGACTCTCTCTCTCCCTCTCTCATCCTTCACCCGGCGCACCCGAGCCAACAGCGAGCCAAGAGAATGTGCTCCCCTTGCGTACAGCATCAGCTTTCTTCCCCTCACCTCCATCTCAACTCGTACCGGGCGCCGGCGCCGCCCCCCAGCCGCGCGCGGGCTTTTGGATTGGACCGGTACCTGGCCGTTCCCGCCGTCGCGGCCCCCCCCCCCCTTGGAAACTAGACTAAACTCGTTAGCTTCTTCCCCTTAGGCTGGGGTTACGAGTGGTCCTTGTGTGCGCGTATCCAACGCCGCCATCTGTTGTGTGTGTGTATGTGTTGGGAGACGAAGCGGAATGGTTCCCTTCCCACCCCCCCATCGGCAACAAGACGAGAGAGCCCTATTCTGGGAGCTGCGTGGTGGTTGCTCTCTCTCTTGTGTTCCCAGTCGCCTGCTGCACCACACGTGGGAATACGGGCCCCAGCATCCAAAATGTTCATTTCGTCCTTCCCACGAATACGTATCCCTCGTGGCCGGAAAAAGTGCACAAAAAAAAAGAAACATAATAAATAAATAAAAATGGCGTGTTCTGCCGAGGCGTGACAAAGGAAGAAAAAAAAAGCAGACCAGGATTTGCCGCGCAGATCCCCTCCCCTGGCCACAAGCCCTTGCCTGTGATTTGTTCTTGTGCGACGCTGGGAAAACTGCAGCCAAGCTGGAGTCTATATCCGAGCTGACTTTTATCTCGTCATGCGCTGGGGAGGCGAAGAGAGAGAGAAAAAAAACCGATGTTGTGCTGGGTATCCCTCTTCCTATTGGCATATGGCTGCCGCCTTTTTCTTCTCCTCGACCCCCTCAGCAATCTTCTCCCGTGCCGTGCCCGTTTCGCACGCCGCCTTCCTCCCCACTGCGGCTTGACCCAAGTTGTTGTCGTTGACTCGGACGGGCCTAATAGCGAAGCCCGGTGGGCGTGTCGTGGAGCTCGCTCCCGTCTCCTCTCTGGGCGGGTTGGGTCCTCGTTGGCGCTCCATACCGGTAAAACAGAGGCGTCGTTAGGTCTGCAATGCGTCGATGATACAATGGCCTCTGGAATGCAGTAGCCTCTCCCAGGCTTCGTTCGTATCGTAGCCTCTCTCATCTTAGTCCCCCTCCTCCTCCTCCTCCCCTTCAATCTGACAGACAAAGCGGGGAACAAACGAGACAAGGATCGGAGTTAATGAAATCGAAACAAAAGGCGGGATGGAACCGCTCGAGATCAACGGGGCGCCAGCTGAAATGAGAAACGGGAATAATCAAGGCCACGTCGTCCCCTGGTCCATGCCATTCGAAGCCATGACCGACCGATTCCATTTGACGCCGCTAATCGCTCCAGCACCCGAACCACGGCCTCTAAGGGCTGATTAAAATCTCTTATCTGAAACCAAACATTAAGCATAAGCCGAAACGGCTTAAACGGTTTTTCCTTTTACCGGATAATAACGTAAGTTAGCATTGATCTAAGGAGGTATCCCTCCAGGGCTTGCGCCTTTAGTTTCTGAATACGAGCAGCTACCACAGCCGTGGTCCTCTCCAGTTGAAAGCCGCCCTGGACCAAAGAGGAGCGAAGACAAGACAAGGGGACAAGTCTGTGTAAATCTCCCTCTCCCCCTGACAGCCTAGGACCCAACCAAATTTCGCGGTCCGGTGGCCGTCCGCCCGCCGAGCCCTACCCGCGGCCACCATCTCTTACCTAGCCTTGTTTGGCCTTGACACGTCTGCCAAGCGCCCAGAGTCCCGGATTCGAGGCCCGTCTAGTTGCACGTCCCGAAGCCCGACTGGCAGCCGCTGCCGCAATGGGAAGCGCTGTTGCCGCTGTTTACGATCGCTGGTCAGCAGAGGCACGACGACGAGAAGGGACATGGCCGACCGGGGCCGTTTTTTTCGGCGCCCGAGACGAAACCGGTCCAGGTGCTTACCAGTAGCCGTATTGGGAGCAGCACGTCTTGGTCCCGTAGTTGAGGCAGGTTGCCTTTAACGTGGATCCACAGAGACCGTTTGTCGTGTCGGTGATATCATCCGAGGTTGGGTTGCACTCGCCAAAGTCGGCGTCGCAGCCAGTGCCACAGTAAGTGTCCGTCTTACCGCTGAGGCGAAGGGGAAGAAGAGGCAAAATGTCAGCTTGGTCGTTCACAAAGCATGATGCACGCGGGGAGGAGCAGGGGCAAGGGGCAAGGGGCCGAGGAGATGCGACATGCAATAAGGCTGACGAGGGGGAGAGGAACAAATCTTACCAGTATCCGTAGTAGGAGCAGCAGTTGCCAAAGGCGGAGCCCTTGCAGGTATAGTCAGTGCTGCCACCGCACTGTTGGTTGGGCGAGATGGTGACGCCCCCGGTCGACGTGGCAGAGGCCGAAGTCGACGTCTTGGTGCCCGTGGCCGCGGTGCTCGTGGAGCTCGTCTTGGTCGGCGTCGCCGTCGCCGAGCAGCCATCGCCTGCATTGGGAGCCGAGCGGTACCAGTTCGCCTCGGGATCGCCCAGGCAGTCTCCGACGCGCGCCAGCTTGTAGCCGCGGGCCTGCGCCGTGGTGATCATGTAGGCAGTCAGGTTCTTGACCGTCTGCTCGTGCACGTCGTGGGCCAGGACGAGGTACGTGTTGTTCGTGGGGGTTTCCGACACGGCCGACGAGTACTTGTCCTTCGAGATCTGGATCAGGTCCGGGGAGTCGTTCTCCCAGTCCTTGGTGTCGAGATCGGTGGAGATGATGTGGTAGCCCAGCGTGTTCAACAGGCTCAGGCAGCCCGAGCTGGCGCTGCACTCCAGGTACGGGGGTCGCATGTAGGTGGGGATCCAGCCGAAGATGTTGCGGAAGGCCATCTCGTTGTAGATGATCTCCGTCTCCCGGATCGTGCTGTTAACGTTGTTCAGGTTGCGGTGCGTCCAAGTGTGGCTCGCAATCTGGTGACCGGCAGCGTACATGCGCTGCAGCACGGCTGGCCAGTCCAGGGAGGAGTCGTCCATGTGACCCTTGCCCCTGTTGTTGCCCGCGACGAAGAAGGTTGCCTTCACATCGTACTCGTCGAGCACGTCGAGGATGGCGTCCGTGTAGACATCGGGCCCGTCATCAAAAGTCAGCGCAATTGTGCCCGACGCGGTGCACTTTGTGAGCTTGCTGCCTAATCACATCTCGTCGTCAGTCATGCGAGGAGGGCATCACAACATCGGAGTCGCAAAACGCACCATAAGGGACGCTGCCGACCTTAGGACGAGCAATGCTCTCGGTGCTCTCTCCGCTAGGACCAAAGCTAGAGTCCTCGTGTTAGCCGCTGCTGCACACCTCGCCTCCCGGCAAGTCGGGTCCCCCCAGGTAGGGGCAGGGCAGCCTTACAAAGTATCACAGGAGTCGCTGTAGTCCAACTGGCAGGAGGATCCCGCACAATAGTCCTTGCCCGTGCCACAGTAACCGCTCCCCGAACAGCAGGAACCGGAGTTGCACGACCCGTAGCCCTCACCGCATTCAGTGCCGGCAGCACGTCCTTGCAGGAGATCGTGTTTCGAAGAGAGTGTGGCCAAGAAGGGCCCCGCCTGAACCATGCCGGCCTTTGCCAGCAGGCAGACAAGAGCGGTTGACGTAGAGACCTTCATTTTGAGTGTCTAAGACTTTGGAAAACTTCTGTCAAGGCCCGGGAAACGAATGACGGGATAAAGAGTGTGTGGTGAGAACTCCAGCTGTAACAGGACGAGGAGGAGGGAGACTCTATTTACGCAGGCACGCTAGCAGCCATGTTATACTCATATCGCCCTCAGAGTCGGGGCTGAACCTCCATCAAAACACCCGAGGAGCTCAAAGAACGGGCCGCCAAGCTGGACACGAGAAACTTCAGCCGGCCAAGACCTCTGTGCTGGCTAGGCGGTCGGCGGTGGTCAATATTGGTGCCCTCGGACAGCCTACGGGCAGCAAGACTTTCAGAGTTGGTTTCTTGGCGCGCCCGTGTGGATTGACCAGAGGTTTTATTATTCCTTCTTTTTGGGGCCCAGGTGCTGCGAGACGGGACTCGTAAGCCCATTGCGTCGGCCGTGAGTTATTTGTCGAAGCGGTGCCGGGGTGCAGGCCAATATCACCTGGAGAGGCGCGTCCTATCATGTTGCGATCGAAGATCCATCACATCATTTAGGTAAATATAGCCGGCACCACGGCCGCTTGGCACCGTGCACATGCCACTCTCACAACGCATTGCCGTTGCCAGCTGAGACCGGCCCAGTGCGGAGTAGAGGCGTCGAATGGTCGTCGCTGCCACTGGACAGCGGCCGTCGGCTAGAGAGGCCCATCCCCATAGTCTCGACTAGAGACGGGACAACAAAACTGTGCGGTTTTGGGGCGTCGGTCTCGACGGGACTTCACTCCACCGCCCACCGACTCTCGTCCGCGGTCCTCCCGCCTTGGGCCTCCCAGGATCAGAGTCGATGCAGGGTGAATTGGTGCACATGGGGCCAATTCGTATTCATCCCACTTTTCTGCTTTAGTCTGTTTTGTTGTGCAACCTCCTGCAGAGTGAACACCCAGCTCCTCATGCACGTCGCATGCACGCGCAATGGCACCCACCCAGGCCGGCTCCTCCAGAACCGACTGGCCAGAATCTCCACGCCTGGAGTTTTCGCCGTCAGCATGGTGCGGAAAATTCCATCCTCCTCGCCGTCGTGAATGCATGTCAGGAGGAGGGGCAGGAGCATCGCATGCGCGAGCCATGACACCACGTTGCCGTAAGGCTCCATTTGTGTTGCTGTGCTTCCTTCGGTGTTGCGGCGCGAACGGCCGGGACAATGCGACCGGGATGAACCCGCCTGAGAGTGAGGAATATAATGCCGACATACGTACGTCGTGGCGGCAGCCATGTCTCCCTGCGTGGCTGAAGTCCGTCCGATGCACCTCGACGCCATTGTCTGACAGGACGCCCGCAACAAGCTCGTTCCTGAATTTTTCCTTCCGGGCAATGCCATTGATCAAGTAAGCATATCCTGCTCCACGTGTGCCCGGTCGAGATGGAGGGGCGGGCGTGCGGAGAGGAGGGTTGCGACCGGTCAGCCAAAGCCCGTGGCCAAAGTACCGGTACTTCCACCTTGTACACCAAACATTCGTTCGGTTAGATTCAGGCGTCTCCCAGCCAGTTGCTTCGATCCAGTCACCCTGGTCCGGATCCCGGTCGCAGATCTGTCGGCGGGACCACCGTCAATAGCACCCGACGATCAGGCTGCTGCTTCAGATGGATTGAGGTCTTGCGTCGTAGACTCGTCACACTGTCCCTCTCCCTCCTCCCTCTGCCTCCTACGAGGCTGCCCCGTCGCCATGGCGCGCCAATTTTCGCTCAGCCCGAGCTCAAGTCATCCCAGGCATGCACCTTTCAGCTAGTCGCGTTGTGTCCTCGGCCCTCCCCCATCTTCGACCCTGGTCCTCGTCCCAGTTCCGGTGCGTATACAGCCTTGCCGTGTTGTGAAACTGCCCGAAGGGACCGTCTTGGGATGATGCAGGCACGCCAGGCCCAGGATGTCTGCCGTACCCTTCAGAGTTCCGTGATTCGCCCGCGCGGTATACAGCTGCCAAACAAGATGTCAACACGAACCAAAGCAACATTGACCTCCATCCTAATCAAGTTACGAGGTGGCGGACTCTCTCGGCTGATGATCGCAGGGGCCGGCTCATGTCTCCAAGGTCGGGACAAAGGGCCCTCCCTGCTTGGAATACGTCGTATGTGACGCCGACTGGAATAGCTTTTCGAGCCGCACGCCCACGGGTTGAGTTCTTACCGTATCCGGATTGAGGCCTTGACGCGGCGGACAGGAATTGGGAAATGTCCTTTCCGTTTGTTGGGTGCTGCTTGGCGAGGATGCTGCTGCTGCTGACGTGGAGTCGACCAGAAGCACAAGGCAGCTCCCCCGTCTCCGGGCAATATTGTGATCGCTGAAGGAAGTCACAGCATCGCCATACCCCCGTCGAACCTTTGCCCACCGTCAGCTCCTCGATATCTGGATATCTGATATCTTGCCCTGTTGCCCCGTCGATTTCCGAGCATCGCTCACCTCCTCGTTCGCTTAGTTTCGTTTTGTCCAGCAGACCCTCGTCGATCGTTTACCATCATGGCCCAACTTCTCCCCCAAAGCCTCCTGACTCAGGGGCTCCCCCTGATCGCTCATGAAGAGAACCCCAAGCCATGGGGTTTTTCCGATCGAGCATACTACGACATCACCCCTCCGAGCGAGATCTCGGAGTCGGAGGATGCCTTCCTTCACCCCGTCTCCGGCATCATCGACAAGAACACCGAGCCTCTCGTTGCCGTCATTGGTGTTGGCTATGTCGGCGAGCACCTCGTCGGCGCCTTCTCGAACAATTACAACGTCCTCGGGTACGACGTATCCGAAGCTCGTGCCCAGCAATTGGCGCAGAAGCAAGCTGCTGGCAGCAGAGCGCGCTTCACGTCCAAGGCCAGTGACCTCGCGGAAGCCACCCACTTCCTGATCTCGGTTCCGACCCTGCTGCTCCCGGACAAGACGATTGACTCGTCCTTCCTCCGGAGTGCGCTGTCTGCCGTCGGCTCGTATGCTCGAAGGGGCGCAACCGTTGTCGTAGAGAGTTCCGTGGCAGTTGGCATGACACGGCAATTGCTTGGGCCCCTGGCCAAAGAGCGAGGTTATTTCGCTGGCATGTCGCCTGAGCGTGTCGACCCCGGCCGAGTTGAACCTCCGGCCCATGCCATTCCCAAAGTCGTGTCCGGCCTCGACGACGTTGTTCCCGGCTCGCTCGATGCCATCATCAGACTCTATTCCAAGTCTTTTGACCACGTCGTGCCTGTTTCGCGACCCGAGGTTGCAGAAATGATGAAGCTGTACGAGAACTGTCAGCGAATGGTCTGCATTGCCTATGCCAATGAAATGGCCGACGCTTGCCTGGGACACAACATCGATCCCTACGAGGTCTGTCGCGCGGCCTCCACCAAGCCTTTCGGCTACATGCCCTTCTCGCCAGGCCTGGGAGTTGGCGGACACTGCATCCCTGTCAACCCCTGGTATTTGCTCTCCAACAGCAGCTTTCCTCTGCTTCAATCGGCGGCAGAAAAGATGACGGCGCGTCCCAGCCTCATCGCGCAGCGTGCCGTCGATCGTCTGTACTCTGAGAGTCGCGATGGCGTCCGTCCTCGGGTGCTCGTCGTCGGTATCGGCTTCAAGCGCGGGCAATCGCATCTGGCCAATTCGCCGGGTCTGGAGCTCGCCAAGAGCCTCGTCCTCACGAACAAGGTCGACGTCGCCTGGGCCGACCCTCTCGTGAAGCAGGAGGCGGTTCCTCAGATTCCTCGTTTGGCCGACGGCGACTGGAACGTTGAGTCGCTGGAGCAGCGGTTCGACATGGTCATCGTCGCGTTCCGTCAGGACGGGATTGACTTTGATATCCTCGATCGCATCCAGGGCGTTCACGTCGAGCGCTGGTGCGTTTAAGTCATTCGCGATGCTGATGGCGATGCTGACGCCGATGCTGACGCCGGTGCTGATGCTGACGTTGACGCCTGGTGAGCGCGTTTTGTTCTGGGTCGTTGGTGAAGATGCCAAGTTTTCGGTCAGCCCCAATGTCAGCGACGTCGTTCGTTTTGAGCTTCTCGCGCATAATGGCTGGAGGTGGCGTCACTTGGCAAGAGCAACCCGAGCACCACATTCGCCGCTCCGTATTCAGTTCTTGCCAAACGGGAGGATCGTGGCACGGTCATTCGCTCTTTCCATTCGACGAGCGCAAACGCGCCACACGTGGAAGGTCATGAGGCCGTCGCCTCCTCTCTATTTTCGTCCTTGTTGTGGCTGAGCCTTGCCTCTTCTGGGAATCAATCTCACCTAATACCAACCGACATACCAATACCAGCGCTCAAACATGTAACACTGAGCCTCCCAGTGAAGAGATGGATAAGGGGGGGGGGGGGGGGGGAAAAAAAGTNNGGGGAGGAAGAGAAAACCCGCACCAAAAAAAAAAAAGGAACACGCAAAGTAAGCAGGTGGTCAACCATCAAATAGAGGTTGAGGAAGAATGTGGCGATAGTGATCGTCTTGCTAGTGAGCAACAGAGGGGATGGATCTACAGTCCCAGCACATCTTGGGAGGGATCATGGCTCTTTCGCCATGGGGCGTTTAATATCAGCTGCTGGATTTCTTTTCTTTAATGGGATTTAAATGAGGAATTAACACGGACGGAATTTAATGCGTTATGGTTTAGAAAATATATCGACAACAGACTGCATATTGGCCAGCATCACGGTGACATGCAATTGTGTTGGAGCAACACTCCAAAACCCTTCCTTTCTTCAATGTGATTTGAATAAGGAATTAATACGGAGGGAGTTTAAGGCGTTATGTTTTTTAAAAAAAAATATGTAGACAGCAGACTGGAATCTTGCTTAGTAGCTCGGTGACGTGCAACTGTGTTGGAGCAACACTCCATAAGCCTTATGGCCTTCGTAAGGTATGTGAATGAAAGGTTTCGAAGAGAGCGATATATAGAAGGGAAAAGAAGACTACACGACGCCATTAGTTGTGAGATATTTCTTTAAAGTTGTGAATTAAATGGAGGAGATCTCTGGTGACCACCCCTTTAACCATTACCCTATATCTCAGGTTGGCTGGGTTGGTTTCTTGATAACCTCGACTTTACTCTCGACAAAGCCTGCCGGCGTAAGCAGCACGAGAGACGCTCCATCACGTACTTCAAAGATTCGTTATTTGGACTGAAGTACCTCGTCCAGGCCCTATTCTATGGCCATAATCTACTTCTCGTTCTCCGTCAATGCTACGGGTTTTGTCTTGGCATCTTACAAGAGAGGGTTGGCGTTCGTAGGCCGTCCTTCTGCAGGCATGCCTGGAGAATGCAATTATCCTTGAAACGGCTGCACATAAAATAAAGACCCTTGTATGTATGAAGTACTCTACCTCGGAACTCAGGACCCTCTGTGCAGGTAGAATGATGGGCACTAATATTAATAGCCCTAATGAAAAAGTCAAAGTGTGTGAATATAAATCTGCAGCTAAATGGGTTCATGCAATCCTTCATGCTAAAAACAAATTGCTTCCGTAAGAAAATGATCAAGTCCACCACCGACTCGCTTCTCCACAAGCCAATATAAATCCCTACCTCGAAACCTACCCAAGCAGCACGCCACCTCGTATCATTCCCTGCCCAGTTGCAGCAGTTCCTCGCAATAGGCCACAAACCTCCGACCGAGCGTGAGGTGCGTCCTCGCCCAGCTCCTCGCGCAGCGCCGCCCCCGGCACCCTGTCGGCCATCCACCGGCCCATCTGCCGTAGTCGTATTCTCGTCGTCGGTCCCGTGCCGCAAGCGCCAACGGCCGGCCGTGAGTCGACGCGAAGTCGACGGCCTCGAGGTCAAAGTCCCAGTCGCGCACGAAGAGGTCGGCCTCGTGTTCGTGGCCGCTGTAGCCCTGGATGCGTGCCTAGTCGAGCGTGACCGCGATGCCCTGGCGGGTGGAAGGCCGGGATAGGACCTTCTGGTCGCGGGGCTGGAGTTGTTTAATTCGAGCCTTAATCTTTGTCTCTACTTCCGCGTATGCATCAGGGTCGACGACAAGATCCTCCAGAGGCCCGGCGGGCGGGGTTTTGGAGAGTGGAAGGGAATAGCCAGACAGCAACTTCAGCAACCCGGGCGTCCACCTAGCCATGTACAAGCTCTGCCTGGAGTTCCAGTTGGCCCCCTTCAACGGCCATTGGAAGGGTGCCATGCCTGCAACGGCCCCGAGTCCCTCGTTCGGGTTGATGTATCTCGCGCATGCCAAGCCACAGGGCCCGCCGTCGCTCCCACCCATGACAACGTATTCCTCGAGCCCAAGATGCGCAGCCAACGCGACCACATCGAGGGCGTCATCTCCGATGGACCGACCGGGCTGGAAATCGGACCTCCCGAAGCTACGCCGGTCCGGAGTAACGCAGTGGATGTTGCGCTCGCGCAGTTCCTGGTAAAACTCTTGGCATTCTAGGCGCGGCGAGGGCGTTTCGTGGAGGAAGAAGACTCGCCGTCCCGTGGCGGAGCCGAACTCTGCCCATGCGATGAGTCGGTTGGTCTGGGGGAGGTGGAATCTGAGGAAGTGTTTCCCCGACTCTGTAGCCATTTCGCTATGATGAGAAGAACTGTTGGAGGTATTGTGAATGAAGAGAAGATTATAGACTATAGTGGGAATAGAGGCGCGAGAGGTTGGCTTCAAGGCTTGATGGATGTGTTGAGGAGTGAGTTATGGGCGAAATGGCTACTCCGTGACGATTTCACTCAACAAGAGCCTTTGAATGAGAAAGATTGGGATTAGTTATACCATAATTCAACTTCTAAATCTATCATCCCGAACCTCTCCTGAAGCTCGCTTCCTTCTGCGCTCACTCCAGGCTCGAGACATTTCGCTGCCTGAGGACCTGAGCCTTGCTGCCCGCTCGCCGATGTTTCAGCTACTTCCTATTTCGCAGAAAACAAAGACAGGCAGCCGAATTAACTCTGAGATTGACTTGAGGCAACTCGATCTCGGCGCCATGAGCGGGGTTGGGTTGTACGAAGCAATTTTAATTCTCTTCAGCCGTGCTCAGGCAGCAGTTTAAGAGCTGATGAGCCACACTGCTGACGCCGGGAACCGCCATGGAGGCTTCGATGGTCTCATTTATCTTGGAAGATGGGCGTATCGTACAAGTCTTCCGGGTCTGGAGTCATGTCAGTTCTGATTATTCATCTTGGTCGATGAGAATATACCTTTGCCTTGGGTCTTGATGTGATTTCTCACTTCTTCCACTTGCTGCTCAATCTGCCGAAGCGCCTCGTCGCCCAAGTCCTTGAAATCTTTGGTCCGTTCTATTGCGACTCGAATGGCTCTCTTGGCGACATCAAAACGACTGACCCAATTGGCCAGCATCATGTCAAAAGGCGTCGTCGTGCTGCCCTCCTCCTTGTATCCTTCCACCGTCATTCGCTCAAGGCCCGGACGTCCAAACAGCAAACCCTGCAACTCCGCCGCGTATCCGTGGTAGTTGAAGCAGACGGGGCAACCTCTGGGGAACATTGCATCAAAGTCGGATTGGCTCAGTGCGTGCGGGTGGCGGGATTCCGTGGCCAGAACCATCAAGTCCGTGACGTTTACGACGCGGATTCGCAGCGCCGGGAACACCGACCTCAGCAGTTCAGTGGCCTTGACGACTTCGAACGTCACTTCGACGCCGATTCCAACGACGACGACGTCGGGGTCCTTGCCCTCGTCCGTGGAGGCAAACCCCCAGACGGACGCGCCTTTCCGGCAGTGTTCTGCCGCGTCGTTGGGCGAGAGATACACGGCCGTCGGCTGCTTGGACCCGATCATGAGGTTGACGTAGTTTTTGGACTGGAGACAATGATGGACGGTGCTCAGGAAGCAGTTGGCATCTGGCGGAAGGTAGACTCGAGCCGCCTCGGCCTTGAGGTTCAAGACGGCGCCGACAAAGGATGGGTTTTGGTGGGAAAAGCCGTTGTGCTCCTGTCGGGCCCAAGTGCTCGTCTCAATGTAGTTGATGGAGCTGAGGTCTCCTCTCCAATCCACCTCGCGGGCAATCTTGGTAAACTTGGAGTACTGGACCATCATAGTGTGGATGATGCCCAGGAACGACTCGTAGCTCGGGAAGAGAGCAGTGCGGCCTGTGAGCGTGTAGCCCTGCATGAAGCCCTGGCAGCAGTGCTCCGAGAGGATCTCTATCACGCGGCCGCCGCTTGCGCGAGAATACTCATCCCACTGGAAGTTTCGGCCGGTGCCTTCCAGTATGGCGTTGAGCTTGTTGCTCTCCAACTCGTCGGGAGAAAAGATGCGGAAGCTCTTGGGGTTTTGCTGAGCCACCTTGGCCAGTAGTTTTCCCGTCTCTTGCATACAGCTGTGCTGCTCGAACCGGGGGACGGAAAACTGCTTCCAGTCGGGCATTTCAAGTGGTTGGTATAAATCATAAGTCGCCTTATTCTGCCCCAGCTTCTTGGCGTCGTCCTTGGGCATGATGGCCAGCACGCTCTCCACAGGTCTCCCACCTCTGAAGAGTTTCCCAGGCTCGTAGCTCTTGAGCCACGCCTGAAGGATCTCGAGATGAGCCTCGTCCTGATTGGCGTTTGGGACAGGGATCTGATGCGAGCGAAATGACCCTTCGATGAACTCGCCGTCGACCTTCTTCGGACCCGTCCAGCCTTTTGGCGTTTTGAGAACAATCATGGGCCACCGAGGCTTGACTATCGGATCACCTCGTCGAGCTGCGCTTTGGATGCGCTTGATTTCGCTCACAGCCCAGTCCAGCGCGCTTGCCAGCTCGACATCGATCTCGTCCAAGGCCTCGACAATGGCGACTTGATAGCCGTAGCCGGAAAACAAGGCGACCAGCTCCTTGTTGTCCATGCAGCCAAAGATGGTGCGCTCGCTGATCTTGAACCCGTTGACATGGAGGATGGGAATGACTGCTCCGGACTCGGCTGGGTCGATGTACTTGATGGCATGCCATGCGCTGTCGCCCGGTTAGCAAGTTGGTCGTCTGCTGTAGCTTAGAGAGATGTACGCTGCGGTTGGACCGCTTTCGGCTTCGCCATCGCCGACAATACAGGCGACGATGAGATCAGGCTTGTCCATGATGGCACCGAATGATACGGCTAGAGCGTAGCCAAGCTCGCCGCCCTCGTGAATCGATCCTGGAGTTTCCGAGTTGATATGACTTTGATAACGTCAATAGTGATCATTCATCGGAGAGGCAATATGTACCTTGGAAACCCGCCCGGGACCGAGAAGCCGGTGACCAGGTTCTGCAGTCCTTGCTCGTTCACAGCATATTTATCAGGGTAGAACCTCTGGAGCGACCCTTCAAGCCAAAGCGAGGCGAGTGCAGCGGGAGCACCGTGTCCCGGTCCAATGACGAAAATAAGATCCAGGTTGCGATTTTTGATCAACAGACTCAGATGAGACCACACGAGAATGAGACCTGGGCATGTTCCCCAGTGTCCTGCCTGGGGTTAGCAGTTTGTATAGAGACGAGGTTGTCAATCGCAGTCATTCACCTAGCAAGCGTGGTTTTACGTCGTCTGGTTTCAGATTTCGATTCAACAAGGCATTGTCCTTTAAGAATATCATTGCTGTTTAGATTGTCAACACACCATCGAATCGGCATGTTAATCTCGGCACGACTTACCGCCTGCGATGTAGCAGGCCGCCCGTTGGAAGTCCTTTAGCGACTGGGCGACATTTTTCTCCAAGGCGACCCTTGGGAATTTTGCTGCAAGCTCCAATGTTCCATCTGGAAGTTGACTTGGTAGAGGTGGCGGATTCGGCCTGTCGATGACTTCGCCCGGCATGTTGAACTGAGGTTTGGATCACTAGTAAATGGTTGGAAGTAGTTTGGATACGGCTTCACTTCCAAGACGTAAACATTCAACTTGCGCTTTGTGAAATATATTAGTGTTGGATGAATGCCAAACCCGGTTGTGTGAAGGATGGACGCTTCGATGACGCGCATGACGTAGTTGTTTCATCAAACATGTGCCGGGACTCATATCGACACCGTGCTCAGATGCTTCATTTTCACCGTAACCTTGATGCATTTCGTTGGAATTCCAGCTGCCTGTTCGAGAAATGTTTGCTTTGTTTACAAAAGGGGGCAAAATGCCGGGCTTGAAGGTGAGACTCAACACAAGTAATGGACTCACGCTGGAGAACCTGCCAACCCTGCCAAAACTACGAGAAGCAACATGACACTCCCGGCGACCCATTAGCTGTATTAAGCAACGTTCTAAGTTAGAATAGATGAACTTGTCCCGCTTAATTTGACCTTCTCAAGACCGTTAACCAGCTCAGCAAGGAGCGGACACTTCCGCCCGTTAAGTGAAGCCGTTCCAAACGACAACTGGGGATTCTAGCGACGGATAGACTATAGAAGAACCGTAGAGATATTCCCGTCGTAGCACAACCTTCATCAATTCGCCATGTACGACCCAAAGAGTCTTGTCGTCATCGAGTGCTTCGCACATTAGAAATCCTTCATCGCCGATTCGCTGGAGCATGTTTGAGACAGGAACTTGAGGCGACTCGGAGCTCTACATCCTGGAGGACGAGAGTCTCTGGACGGCCTCTTGAGGGTTTCGATTACCACATCATCCTGCATTTTGCAGTTGACTCCCTGGTTGGCGTTGTAACTGCTGAGCACCAAAAGCGCTGATGATGGGAGGAGAGGGTGTGCCAGAACGGGTTACCCCCCTTCTCGTGTCTTTAGGACACTGGATTAGGTTGCATTCGTGGCCCTTATGAGATAATGGATGTTTCTCTGACGTCGACCTCGCGTAATCCCCAAGAGGTGCGCCGAGGGTTTGGTATTTCTCGTCATATTGCTATATAAGTCGAAAGGTTCGGATTGCTCCCACATTTGCCTCCTACATTCGTGACAGTCTAGCTGAACCAACGTGACATTATGGCCAACACTGTTACTGGATCGATTAAACACGCAATCATGGGCCACAAGGAGGATAAGAACGCGCAGCTTCAGGCGGCCACGAAGCAGCCGACGAAGGATACGAGAATCACCTCGGACTCGGGTACCAAACAGCATGATACTGATAACTGGTTGGCCGTGAATCGCGAGGACCATCTCGGACCAATGTTGCTAGAGGACAACTTTGGCCGCGAAAAGGTGCGCATGATATTCCCCAAATCGAACTGCGTCTAATGGGCAACAGATTCATCGATTCGACCACGAGCGCATTCCGGAACGAGTCGTCCATGCTCGAGGAGCTGGAGCATTTGGCACGTTCAAGCTGCACGAGTCCGCCGAAGACGTCACTTGCGCCGGCATCTTGACGGACACATCCCGGGAGACACCGCTCTTCGTGAGGTTCTCGACGGTGCTTGGCAGCAGGGGCTCTGCCGACACGGTGCGCGACGTCCGTGGCTTCGCCGTCAAGTTTTACACCCCCGAGGGCAACTGGGATATTGTGGGCAACTCCATCCCCGTCTTCTTCATCCAGGACGCCATGAAGTTCCCCGACCTCATCCACGCCGGCAAGCCCGAGCCGGACAACGAGGTTCCCCAGGCGCAGACGGCGCACAACAACTTCTGGGACTTTGCCTTTCTGCACTCCGAGGCGACGCACATGTACATGTGGACCATGAGCGACCGCGCCATCCCGCGCTCGTACCGCATGATGCAGGGCTTCGGCGTCAACACCTTCACGCTCATCAACGCCAAGGGGGAGCGCCACTTTGTCAAGTTTCACTTCACCCCCGAGCTGGGCGTGCACTCGCTGGTCTGGGACGAGGCCCTCAAGCTGGCCGGCCAGGACCCGGACTTCCACCGCAAGGACCTGGGCGAGGCCATTGCCAGCGGCGCGTTCCCCCGGTGGAAGTTTGGCATCCAGACGATTCCCGAGTCCAAGGAGCACGACTTCGAGTTTGACATCCTGGACGCGACCAAGGTCTGGCCCGAGGACCTCGTTCCGGTCCGGTACATTGGCACCATGGAGCTCAACCGCAACGTCGACGAGTACTTTACCGAGACGGAGCAGGTGGCCTTTTGCACCTCTCACCTCGTGCCCGGAATCGGCTTCTCAAACGACCCCCTCCTGCAGGGCCGCAACTTCTCCTACCTCGACACGCAGCTGTCGCGCCTGGGCGTCAACTGGCAAGAGTTGCCCATCAACAAGCCCATCTGCCCCGTCATGAACTTCAACCGCGACGGCGCCATGCGGCACACCATCTCCAAGGGCAAGATCAACTACTGGCCCAACCGACACCAAGTGAACCCGGCCGCCAGTGCCGAGGAGGGCGGCTACGTCGAGTACCCCGAGGAGGTGCAGGGCATCAAGGAGCGGGCCAAGAGCGCCAAGTTCAAGGAGCACGTCTCGCAGGCCCAGCTCTTCTACAACTCCCTGTCGGAGATTGAGCAGGCGCACATCCAGGCCGCGCTGTCGTTTGAGCTGGACCACTGCGACGACCCCATCGTCTACGAGCGCTTGACGGCGCGGCTCGCCGAGATTGACCTGAACCTGGCGCAGACGGTCGCAAACATGGTCGGCGGGAGCATCCCCAAGCACCCCGAGAGGAAGAACCACGGACACACGGCTCCGAGGCTGAGCCAGCTGGAGTTTGCGCCGGAGAAGCCGACGGTGGCGACGCGACGCGTGGCCATCCTCATCGCGGACGGCTACGACGCCATCGCCTTCAACGCCGTGCGCGGGGCCTTGACGGGCGCGGGAGCCATCCCCATGGTCATCGGCACGCGGCGCTCGGCCATCTTCTCGTCCGAGGAAGACCACGCCAAGGCCAAGGGCTACGTGCCGGACCACCACCTCGAGGGCCAGCGGAGCACCATGTTCGACGCCGTCTTCGTGCCCGGCGGCGTCGAGTCCGTCCGCACGCTGTCGAGGAACGGCCGCGCCATCCACTACATCCGCGAGGCCTTTGGCCACCTGAAGCCCATCGGGGGCACCGGCGAGGCCGTCGAGCTGCTCGAGAAGGCCTTCCAGCTGCCCGAGGTGATGCTCTCGGCCGACCAGGACGCCGACGTGGTGGAGAGCTATGGCGTGGTGACACTGAGGAATGTGCACCCCGAGAGTCTGAAGGAGGTGGTAACGGTGGCGAGGAATGCAAAGGGCTTCTTGGAGAGGTTCATCTATGTCATGAGCCAGCACCGATGTTGGGCGAGGGAGGCGGATGGATTGAGCACCATGGTGGCCTACTGATTGACGGGGATGTCTTTAAGAATCGTAGCAGAATCACCCTGACGTTCTTAATGAGTTTCACATGAATTCGTTGCTAATCACCATGAATCCTCGCATAATGCTGTAGCCGCCCGTTTCAAATCAGGGATAAAGTCGTCATCTCCATCTCCAATCGATCTCGTCCCCCAGCATCCGCGCAAGGAACAACAGCCAGGGCTGCCATCCCATGCAACCTTCAAATTCATGCATAAAGCCATCTCGGTAGGGATAATGGGCTGCTCGGAAGCTTGACCGAGACTGATGATTGCTCCACGGAGCACGGGATGGAAGGTGGCACAGGGGCAAACTTGTTTCTTGCAGAAGCTGGTGACCGCATCACCTTCATGGATGGTTCTTGACCTTCTACCTCTTTACCGAGCCTCCTCTCATTTCTACTTCATATCATTCCAGCTGCCACTAGATCGCACCCAAACGCCCATGCACTTGTTTCTTCGGAGATTACTATCTGAGAAACTGCCAACATGGGTGGTGGACAGAGCTCTGCACGGGATTGCCTTGATGCCGTGTGCAACAACCGCAGCGGATGCGTCGCCTACCCGGAGAATCCCCTCTACACGGTGTCGTGGGCGCTGCCGTATAACCTCGACAACCCAGTGACCCCCGCCGCTGTTTTCCGGCCCGACTCTGCACAAGATGTCGCCGATGCGGTAAAATGCGCCATCGAAAACGGCTTCAGGGTACAGGCGAAGTCGGGGGGCCATTCATACGGAAACTTTGGGCTGGGAGGCGATGACGGGGCGCTGTCGATTGACTTGGTCAACCTCAAGGGCTTCAAAATGGACAACAAGACGTGGCAGGCGACTGTCGGCAGCGGAATGCACCTGGGCGAGTTGGACGACTATCTTCACGAGAACGGCAAACGAGCCATGGCTCATGGGACATGTCCTGGCGTCGGCATCGGGGGACACGCGACGGTTGTGAGTGTGGTTTCGGTTCAAAGATATCACGACGCTGACATGAATGATAGGGAGGGCTTGGCCCAATGTCGCGAATGTGGGGGAGCGCCCTCGATCACGTCGTCGAAGTGGAAGTCGTCACGGCCGCTGGGGAGATACGACGGGCAAACGAAGAGACAAACGAGGACCTCTTCTGGGCTGTTCGCGGCGCCGGAGCCAGCTTCGGCATCGTCACCGAGTTTGTCGTCAAGACGCACCCCGAGCCTGGAGAGGTGGTCGAGTACTCCTACAGCGTCACGTTTGGCTCTCACTCGGAAATGGCACCCATATACCGGCAGTGGCAGGACTTGATCGGCGACCCGGACCTCGACAGGCGCTTCTCGTCGCTATTTATAGTCCAGCCGCTTGGTGTGCTCATCACCGGAACCTTTTACGGGACCGAAGAAGAGTACACGGCATCGGGCATCCCAGACAAGATGCCCGGGGGAGGCAAGAATGGCACTGGAACCGGGTTTCAGATCAAGGACTGGATGGGCAGTCTCGCGCACCAGGCCGAGAGGGAATTCATGTACCTCAGCGACATACCATGCGCCTTCTACTCTAAGTCGCTCGCGTTTCGAGACGAGGATCTCTTGTCCAACGACACCGTGACGGATTTGTTTGGCTACATGGGCGAGTCGAGCGACCACTCGCTCCTGTGGTGCATCATCTTCAACTCGGAGGGCGGCGCCATGGCGGACACGGCAACCGAGGCCACGGCGTACCCACACCGGGACAAGGTGATGATGTACCAGTCGTACGGGCTCGGGCTCACGGTGGTCTCGGAGGAGACGCGGGGGTACCTGGACGGAATCCACGAGCGCATCCAAGGCGGAGCGCCGGGGGCACTGTCGACGTACGCCGGATACGTTGACGCGAGCATCGGCAGGGAGGCGGCGCAGAGGCTGTACTGGGCGGATCAGCTGGACCGGCTGCGGAGGCTGAAGAAGGCGTGGGATCCGGAGGAGGTGTTTAGGAACCCGCAGAGTGTAGAGCCGGCGGAGTGATGGCGGCATGAGTTTTGTCCATTGCCCTGTATTCTAGGGCCGACTGAGCCGAGACGATGCCGGAGGGTGCCGTCGAAGCTCCGATGGATGCCGTTTGAGCCCGGCAAGGCCATCGAGATAGACAGGGGCTTGTTGATCAGGTCGAGCCGAATAGAGATAACGATGGGCATGGAAGCAGCATCGTCATTGGACAATTGGGAGATCTGAGGGTGACTTTTGATTGACAAGATGACATTGACTTGCGGGGGGGACGACATGGTCGGGCGCGCCTTGGTGGGGCCGAGTCCCCCGTGACGCTTTTTGGAGCAACGAGTCTACAGCTTGACGCCTTGTTGCTGCTTGGAGGGAGTCGCAGGGCGTCGGAGGGCGCGGCAGGGAGCGAGTTGAAGCCCGACGACGCATTGCAGTGTCGTGGTGATGCTACGGTCGATGCAAGTCTACCTGGCGATGCATACGGGACTCACTTGAGACGGGGAGGAGGCATTGAGATGCTAATTGTCCAAGAACACCACGATATGCCGTCAGAGATGCTTCATCCCAATAGAAAGCCCCCCTCTCGGCCTTTGTCCCGGCCAGATTCGGCACAAGCCCTCCCCCTCTCCTCGCCTCCGCCTCCGCTTCCGCCCTCCCTCCGGCGCTCTTCACCGGCTGCCGCCGCGTTCCCTCCTCCCCAGCACACCCACGCGGTCACCTACCGCTTTTTCTTTCGCGATAGGCTCTTTTTGACTTACACGCGCGCGGGTTTGCTTCGTTAGGTAATGCGCGTCTTTGCGGGGCACATCAAAACCGAGCGGTCCCAGGTTGACTTTCTTGTTCGTCTTTTCCTTTGACATCATCTTACAAGCTTTGCGACAAAAGACGACGTCCCTCGACTTTGACCGTTTTTTTCATTGGGCTATATTCTCACCGTTTCTTGTATGGTTGCTTAGACTTGCTCACCCTCCTTTTCCCGCTTGAAGCTATTCGCAAACTCCGCCAACCACCAGCAGCAAAGGTAAAACATGAAAACTAGCCTCTCTCTCCCTGCCTTGCTCCCCTTGCCCCCTTGTCCAATAACACCACTCGCCCTCCACAATCATGGTGTTTTCGTTTATTCCCCCCCGTTACTCACTTACACGCCTTACCCAAACGCCCTCTTTCTCACCGAAAACCTCACCACATCAACCCTTCTCATTACCAATATATCGTCCAGCCTCACCTACCCAAGGCTCCATCCCCCCCCCCCCC